>OX465102.1:24596389-24629684 GCA_949987565.1 Luidia sarsii | reverse complement strand
GAGGGAGAGGGAGAGGGAGAGGGAGAGGGAGAGGGAGAGGAGAGGGAGAGGGAGAGGGAGAGGGAGAGGAGAGGAGAGGGAGAGGGAGAGGGAGAGGGAGAGGGAGAGGGAGAGGGAGAGGGAGAGGGAGAGGGAGAGGGAGAGGGAGAGGGAGAGGAGAGGGAGAGGGAGAGGGAGAGGGAGAGGGAGAGGGAGAGGAGAGGGAGAGGGAGAGGGAGAGGGAGAGGGGGGAGAGGGAGAGGAGAGGGAGAGAGGAGAGGGAGAGGGAGAGGGAGAGGGAGAGGGAGAGGAGAGGGAGAGGGAGAGGAGAGGGAGAGGGAGAGGGAGAGGGAGAGGGAGAGGGAGAGGGAGAGGGAGAGGGAGAGGGAGAGGGAGAGGGAGAGGGGAGAGGGAGAGGGAGAGGGAGAGGGAGAGGGAGAGGGAGAGGGAGAGGGAGAGGGAGAGGGAGAGAGGGAGAGGGAGAGGGAGAGGGAGAGGGAGAGGGAGAGGGGAGAGGGAGAGGAGAGGGAGAGAGAGAGTGAGAGGAGGAGAGAGAGAGAGAGAGGGAGAGAGAGAGAGAGAAGAGAGGGGGAGAGAGAGAGAGAGAGGTGAGTGACGAGAGAGAGAGAGAGAAGAGAGAGAGAGAGAGAGAGAGAGAGAGAGAGGAGGGAGGTGAGAGAGAGAGAGAGAGAAGAGAGAGAGAGAGGCGGGGAGAGGAGGGTAAGAAGGGAGACCGCAGTCTAATGACCCTCCCGAGACAGGGAGGGTAATTGCCGGCTGTCGCCGTCTCGTTGGGCTGGCCGTGTCTACGCCGGTGCTCCACAGCCGTACCGCCGACGCCGCCGCACCGCTAGCCTAGCCAACAAACTACCACGTCCCCCCTCGTAGCAATGGAACGGATTACCCCCAATGGTGGTAGGGGATGATCGGGACAAAGAGGAAGAAAGAAAGAGACAATTAGCAAATCGGGAGGGGGTGGCAATTAGGCATTAACTGTGTCTCTCAGACGCGATTTATTTTTTTATTTTTGAGGTGCTTGCTCAGATCACGTACATTTTGAGTAAAATTGCTTTTAAGTGGAGTTTGTGCGCTTTTTGAGTTATTAAGCACACACTTTTTCTCTCTCGAAGATAGCTTGAAAAAGTTGTTTGTGTGGTATGATAGCACAAAACTGTGTCATTGGAAATAATGGGGCCATTTTGTATATGTAGTTGATGCTTTTAGACCATTGGGTTCACACAAAAAGCGAAGAGCGAGACAGACGTCGGGCAGGTGAGTTTCCTTGGGTCGTTGTGATGAAGATGGGAGTGCCGGGGAGAAGAGTGGCTTTTGACATGGAAATACAAAGAGTGAGAAAAGGAGGGGTTAGAGGAAGGAGGAAGAAGGGAACGAGCAAGAAATGCTTCCATCAGAGAATGAGCGTGACATGATCGAAAGAGAGAGAGAGAGAGAGAGTGTGAGAGGAGAGAGAGAGAGAGAGGGAGAGAGAGAGAGAGAGAGAGAGGGAGAGAGAGGGGAAGAAAGAGATATATAGGGAGAAAGAGAGGAGAAGGGGGAGAGATAGAGGGAGAGAGAGATAGGGGAAAGGGAGAGGGAGAGAGAGGGAGAGAGAGATGGGGAGAGAGAGAGGGAGAGAGAGGGAGCAGGGGGAGAGAGAGAGGGAGAGAGAGAGAAAGAGAAAGGGGAGGGAGAGAGGGAGAGAGAGGGGAGAGAGAGGGGGAGAGAGACAGACAGAGACAGGGAGAGAGAACAACGGATAGAGAGGAGAGAAAGGGAGGGAGGAGAGAAAGGGAGAGAGAGAGAAATAAGATATGGAGAGAAAGGGGAGAGAACGAGAGAGGGGGATAAGGGAGAGAGAAGGAGGGAGAGAGAGAGAGTGAATACAGAACTGTTGCGCACTGCCCGCTGACTAGCACAATACCAGAAGTACAGAACACAAAATGCAGAAAACTTAGACGGCCTTGATTTTTCAATCCTCGCGGGACCCTCCCCCCCGCCAGGATTGAAAACCAGCAGACGCTCTATAAGCTAACTTTGTTAGGCATGATATATCTACAGAAGAGGAGGGGGGGGCAACTCGATATCGAGTTATGACATCGAAGGCAACATCTTTCAGAAACCCCACGCACTTTGTTATGACTCTACTCAGCCACTTAATGAGCCCCCCCACCCCTGTAAGAAAACTGAAGGAAATATTGGATTACCTGTTTGTTACTTTTCGTGGAGGGAGGGAGGGAGGGAGGGAGGGAGGGAGGGAGGGAGGGGGGGGGGGGGTAATGTACACCTCTTATTTTCTGGAGCGGGTCTATAGTTTGTCAGCGTGTGGCAACGCCTCCCTCTCCCCTCTCCCCTCTCTACCCCCTCTCCCTCTCTGTCAGATTTGCTCTGCTCAGCTTCACGATAAATTAGCAAATGTCCATTTAGTCACCGGTACATCCGTTGCTATAGCCACGGTCCCTCTCCGCCCTGTCACCCTCCCCATCCCCCACCCTGCCCGACAGACACGGGTCTTGTCTGCTCCCTCCCCCTGGCCCTATAGGCAGCTCCAATGAGTGTTGTTCCGTTATATACCACTCCCTTCGTGTATATGGAAACAACGCAAGAGTGCTCAAACGCGCGAGGCATGCACGACCGCAGGGGATATATCGCACACACGCGGAGCATTGTATACATACATAATACATTGGACACTCCGTTAACTAGTATAGATTGGTGTTGTTGGTGGTGCGTGAGAGAGGTCGAGTCTATATGGGACAACCACCGCATCACCTCGGCTGCATCTCGCCCCTCCCTCCCTCCCTCCCAACCCTCCCGTAACCCCCCCTTGTCACCGACTCCGAAATCGACGAAGGTGTTCGCTAAGAACGCCTATAGCCGTCGACACGCCCGTGTCACGTGACCAGTGCTCCTCCGCCCCTGCACGTTCGCCCTCAATTACCCCACAAAATCTAGTCTACACTTATTTCCCTCCGTCTCTTTAATTTGAATGGTCAAGCGTCAACAACTACCCCCCCATCTCATATACACAGCGCTCCCCTTTCGAGATGATACTTAAGGGTGGGGTTGGCCGATACGCACCTGGACTGTGGAGACCGTCTCGAAACGAGGTTGCCCGCCGCTGATGACCGGCCCCAAAACTTTCTCTGACATCGATGAGGGAGGGGGTGTCGCCCGGGAGTTTGTCGCGGGAGAGCGATTGAGCGCGAGGGAGCCAGCCCGCTCATCGGTGCTCTGCCGTCGGCCGATGTTACACCGTGGGCGTTAATAGCAACTCAGACACCGGGCAGCTGGCCGACTGACCTCTGGCAGGGTGGAAGTCTCTACACAACCCCAATCCCAAGCTCCACCCCTACCTCAACCGCCACCCCCCTCTCTTCACCGTCGACTCGCGACGATCATTTCGCTTAATTGGGCGAACCGATTGCGTGGCTTTCTCCCCCTCCCCCCCCTCTCTCTCTCTCTCACGGCGCGTCTCGGGTTACCTGGAGAGGAGAGGAAGGGGAGGAAAGGAAGGCTGGACGATTTAAAGTGACTGGGGGATCCGGCCGTGGTGGCCTTAGTTCGCTGGTTCGCCAGGCTGAGATCGACAGCGCGCGGTTCATGTGGACGTTGCAACCTTACCTGAGTTGGTGACGGTCGGTATACATACCCGGGTAGGCCCCGAGTTCGGACGAGGCCTTTCCGCGTGCGTGCGTGAGTGTGTATACGCGACGTCAGGGGAGGAGGAGAGTTGCACTTTGTAGTTGTTTTGGGGGAGGAGAGGAGTTCGTGGGGTCGTCGCCGGCCGGTGGAGAGATGGTGGACACGATGAGCATGATGAGCGAGTTCCCCCCGGTGCCTGTCAGTCTCCAGCGGACGCAGGAGGAGCACATGTACCGGCACCACCACCACCAGAGCGGCGGGGGCCACCTCCACCACGGCCGCTGTGCCTCCGTGCCCGAGCACGACCAGGGCTACTACCAGGGACTCCTGCTCAGCCCCGCCGTGGCAGCCACGGGCGAGGTGCCGCACGACTACGGCACCTCGCTTCACCACAACAGCCACCACCACCCCCACCACCATCACCACCACCACCACCACCAAAACAACAACTACTCGCCGTGCTCGCAGGACCAGCTGCATCAGCCGAGCACCGTCACTTCGACCGGGCCCACCGCCGCCGCCGCCGCCGCCGCCGTCAATGACTGCGTGAGTCCGGACTTGGACGGCCACTCTGTGCCGGGCGGCGGGGGGAACTCGTGCGACGAGCGGAGCAGCCCGCCCGGCTCGGCCGGGTCGGCGGCGTCCGGGCCCCCGGCCCGCCGCTTCGGCAAGCGCCGCTGCCCGACCAACAGCAACCGCAAGGAGCGGCGCCGGACCCTCAGCATCAACTCGGCCTTCGCCGACCTGCGCGAGTGCATCCCCAACGTGCCGGCCGACACCAAGCTGTCAAAGATCAAGACGCTGCGGCTGGCCACCAGCTACATCGCCTACCTGTCCGAGGTTCTGGCCAAGGACGACGGCATCGGCCCCGTGGACACGGCCAGCTTCAAGGCGGAACTCCTGAAGATCGAGGACAGGGAGAGACGGAAGAAGGCCGTCGAGCGAGAAATGGTAAGAGCTTCCGCCAGGGGCACCGTCTAAAAGAAAAACCTCCCCCACTCCCTCCGCCACTGGTCCGGGGCCATTTTCACGGAGCCGCTTAATTAAGCGTACGATTCTGTTGAGCAAGAAAAGTCTTCCTTGTGTGAGCAGGAATACAGGCCGAATTGTCGAGTGAGGTTAGTTGCTTTGGACTTTGGCTCCTTTTCTTTGTATGAAACAAAAGTGAAATTTGAGTCTGCAAGCTGATCGAATGAATCATGACATTCTGTGCTTAAGCAGATTTTGGTGCTTAAGCAAGTCCATGACATTGGGCCCTGATACAGGCCTGATCCTCAATGAAACCAAACAACATGATAACAACATGCTCGAACGTATACATTAGATATTACATTAGGTGAGAATGTTATTCAACGAGGGTTTTGGGCCCATGTTGTCGACCTTCTATAGTTGGTGGGCCCTGGTAACTGGTCTCGCTCTTCTGATTGAGTCCAGGCAAACGACAACAACTTGAGACAGCAGCACCTCTAATTGCTGCTTGCCTAATACTCAAGAAGATGAAAAACGAGGGTTTGAAATGTTTCTTCACTGGTCAATCAAACCAAACGTCGGCATTTGTTTTATAACGTGATCAAACTTGAAATTAAAATTAATGGCAAAGAAAACAAACTGACTGGACCGGGATTTGAACCCGAGACCACTGGTTTTGAGTTCCACCAGCGTGAGGCCACCACCTAAGGGCTGGATAGCTCAGATGGGAAAAGCACTGGTAGTGGTACACCCAAAACCAGAGGTCTCGGGTTCAAATCCCGGTCCAGTCAAAGTTTTTTCTTTGCCATTTTTTTTTTTATTTGTTCAAAAGTTCCCAGCCAGTTTTTCATCGACTTCCTTGACATGATAAAAGTTAGATACGTTATTATTGTATCCGTCAGTGAGCATGTTATTTAACGAGAGTTTGCCTAAATCGACGCACACTGAAAATCACGCACTGACACAGTTCACATCACGCACTGACTGAGCAGAGAAAAATTCATATTGAATGTGACAACACTTGAAAGATATCTGTTCATATCGTCACGGTCAAAATTGGGTCTCCCAAAAAAAATTCGTTGGAAGGAAAATGGCCAAGTGTTTCAACTCGACTATGCCTGATTAAGAGAAGACTGCTCGTTGCTTCTTCTGCATAACAAATACTGTGCTTCGAGAAAAGCAAATTTCATACTTTTACACAGTGGAGAATGAGATCATCCCTATTACCCTACAAGTTCTAAATTCTTCTAGGCCTAAATCGTAATGACTGACGTAACCATTGGTGTTAGAAAGCTTCAAAGATAAAGAAAACGAACAGAGACGAACCAATTCTCCACCAAAACAAAATAATCACTTCATTGTGACTGTCTATCATCAGACAGGGATACCAGCATTAACCAATTCGACGAACAATTTAAAAAATGACGTGAACCGATTGCTCGAGTTCACTTAATGAGCCCAAATCGCCCAAGTTGCTTTTAGCTATACTTGCAGTTCAAGGAGGGGCTATTGAACATTTTCATTATTGTTAGTGTTATTGAAAGTTAGTGTTCTGGGTCCTACCAACTTATTGACTCATCAATATTGGGAGGATAGAATCTATGAATCATTATCAATGGAAAGTACACATCCGGGATTTTGAGTGGTTGCGAAAAGAACTTGTTGCCCATAATATGCACAGCCATTGGCGTTTATAGGATTATTGGTGGACAAATCTTCAGTATATTTGCTCAGTGCTTGGTTAATTCCATTCCCTCACACTTGCGAAGTTCTTGTAAGACCTCCGGGGAAAACGTTTGCGTCCACCAAGATTATATA
The DNA here is from genome assembly GCA_949987565.1 of Luidia sarsii. Taxonomy (NCBI): domain Eukaryota; kingdom Metazoa; phylum Echinodermata; class Asteroidea; order Paxillosida; family Luidiidae; genus Luidia; species Luidia sarsii. The sequence goes on along the minus strand of OX465102.1, from coordinate 24,623,276 downwards.
TTATGCTGGGGGGGGGGGGGAAATAGTGGAATGGAGTGAACCAAAATCTGACAGTTGTTTTTCAATGAACATCTGTTAACGTTAGGAACTCGAGTTGAAGTGCAAGGGGAATTGTAAGCATTTCAACCGTTGCAGTGTGTTGAGACCTCGAGCTGCCCAAATAACTCGCTCTGTGGTTTGTTTTAGGGGGGAATTGGTTGGGGATATCATTTCATGGCATATTTCATCCCGTGACAAAATGTGCGGACGACGGAGAGTTGCGCACAAACAGCAGGACATTTTTCTTTTACAACAAACACACCGGACAGACGCACAAGAGTTGAACTCGTGTCTATTGCACCCATTTCGTGAAAACTTTTCCGCTTCTAGCCCTGCAGGCGCGCGCGTGTGTGTGTGTGGTTTTTTTTTTTATAGCGAACCCCGTTTATTTTTTTTTCTGGTAGACGGTTTGAAAACCTCTTGCGTCCGTTTGTTGAAAACCCAATTGGACGAAGGCACTGCAGCAGAGCGTACTGTTCACGAGAAGCTCAAGCCGTTTTAAAATATTAATAGAAGACCGGTCATCCGAAATTGTCATCCAACCCCCCCCCCCTCTCTCTCTCTCCCGGCGACAACCTTCCCAGCAAGTCCCGGGCGGAGGTGTGGCCAGACGATGGTCTGGTGCTGGTCGATATGCACTGGCGAGCATTCGTGAAAGTGTTGGAGGGGGGATATAGTCCAGTCCAGACTCCTTACCGCCCCATCAGTGACTGTAATGTCAATGTGACAGGTCCGTCCTATATCAACTCTCTCGAACTCGATCATCCCGATTTTGGTGACATGCCTCTCCCTCCTGAACTACCCTTTCCGAATAAGATGCCGCGGTTTAGTTACACGGGATAATGACCGCGATAACCAACTCCGTGAAACCGCGTGTCGACGATTATTTCATAACCCTGACGAGAATCTCGGCGGAGATGAAGCGAGGGAGAGAGGCAGCGCTGGAGGGAGAGAGGAGAGGGGGTGAGAGTGAGAGAGTGAAGTTGGGCGCTGACATATCGCAGAGAGTGCGACACCGCCAAAACGTGTCACCTCGAATTGAAATTGTCTCGGCCCAAGGTACGGCAGACGCCCCCTCCAACGGTGGGGGAGGGAGTGGGTTGGTTGGCTGACTAGTCCCCCCCCCTCTACAGCCATCCCTCTCTCTCCCCCATCCCTTCCCCTGGAGTAACTCCCGATGACGCAGCGATTCACGTCACATGTTTCCACTCAAGTAAGCGGACCAGATCGCTCTCCCAGATAAGAGCGAACTCCCCGGCCACAATAGAACGGACGAATAACAAGGTGTAATAGACAAAGTCAACCATTTAAGCCGCCCTCACTACGTCACAGTGGTTGCGACACAATGAATGCTACGTCCAAGAGGCGGCTGAGTATCTTGCGGTGTATATCGGGCTTCTATTCAATGCATAGGCCTATACAAAACTATCATCTCCACTCATGTTGTATTCAAAACTATTTCCCCTGCTCATTCAGTATTCAAAACTATTATCTATTACCTTCACTCATTCATTTTTCTAATCTATTACCTGCACTAATTCAGTATTAAAAAAAATATTACCTCCACGCATTTAGTATTCCAAACTATTACTCCTGTTCATTCAGTATTCAAAACTATTACCCCTGTTCATTCAGTATTCAAAACTATTACCCCTGTTCATTCAGTATTCAAAACTATTATATACCTTCACTCATTTAGTATTCAAAACTTTTACCCCCAGGCATTCAACATTCTAAATTATTACCTTCACTCATTCAGTATTCAAAACTATTACCCCTGCTCATTTAGTATTCAAAAGTATCACCTCGACGGATTCAGTATTAAAAACTATTAACTCTACGGATTCAGTATTCAAAATGATTACCTTCATTCATTCAATATCCGAAATAATTACCTTCACCCATTCAGTATGCAAAACTATTACCCCGCTCATTCAGTATTCAAAACTATTACCATCACTCATTCAGTTTAGTATTCAAAACTATTATCTCCACGGATTCAGTATTCAAAGTTATTTCCTTCACTCATTCAGTAGTCAAAACTATTACCTCCACTCATTCAGTATTCAAAACTATTATCCAAAACTGTAATTATCATCCAAAACTATAACCCTCAATCATAGAATACATGTATATCAAAAACAAGTGCACGAACTATTTTCATACAGAAAACCTTTTTTCCTTCACTCATTCAATATTTGAAATTATTACCTTCAGTCATTCAGTATTCCAAACTATTATTCAATCATTCACTATTCAAAATTATATCCAAAACTATGATTATTATCCAAAACTATAACCCTCAATCATTGAATACATGTATGTCAAAAACGAGTGCACGAACTATTTTCACACAGAAAACCTTTTTTCCTTCACTCATTCAATATTTGAAATTATTACCTTCAGTCATTCAGTATTCAAAACTTCTTCCTCAAAACATTCAGTTTTTAAAACAATTATAGGCTATACCTTCAGCCATTAAATATTCAAATCTATTTCATACTATCATTTTCAGAATAGAAAACGATTACCTTCACTCATTCAGTATTCAAAAGTATTGCCGTTAATCCTCCAGTATTCAATATTATCTCCTTCAATAATTAAGTATTGAAAACTATTGTAGGCCCTACGGTATAGTAATATCAGAATAACAAACTATTTTCTTTACTCATTCTGTAAATGCAAACAGTATTACCTGTTGCATTCAGTCTTTAGATACGGGAATTAGAAGAAGAATTGTACAGTAACATTAGTCTTGGAAGCTTATCCCATAATCTAGGAAAGCTAATAACAAGAGAATTTTGCATGCAATTAGTGCGACCCTCCCTTATGAAGAAATTTAACATAATCACAATGCCTGGAATAAATAGTAACATAACTATGGATACTTGAATCAAATTTACCAGCATTTAACAACGAAAGAATATATATATAAATATACATAACGCTGGAATTATTTTATGCCCTTCTGCCTGGAACTAAATCCGTGTGGTCCGTTTTGGGGGCCTTGTACAATTTACTTTTTACGTCATTATGGCGACATATGTGAACACGGAGTGTGAATACGATTGAAGCGCGTATATACAAAATGGAGTAAACTGTTGTATTCTGTTGGTCGGGGCTGTTGAGTTTGAAAGGCTCACTCCCTTCAACTGGAGTGAAACTTACCACAGAGTGTCTATGGAGTGGTCATGATAATGTCCACTTATAAAAATATACTCACATGAATGAGTGAAAATTCATCAGATGGAGTTGCATTAAGTTATTACGAGAAATAGATTAAAACAAAAAGTTTAAATCAATTTTCAATTTAGCTGAAAAATTAACTTTATCATTTCATGAACTTTATTATTCCCGCCTGTAGTAATCTTTCACTCCAGGGAATAACATGGAACAGCCAAACTGACCAATCAGGTGACAGAATTCCATTCTGTGACGTCGGCATCGACCAAGTGAATACATATATATAATGGGTCATTAAAAGAAAAAGACCTCAGTGACCTTCTTTTGCCCCAACGCAATGTTGGCAGAATTTATTGTGGCCACTAAATTATTCAGATGTCCACGACGTTTCGACCCAAGCAGGGACGTTCTCGAAGGCAGAAAATATATCAATCTTTACCATTTTTTTTTTGCTTTGGCAGTGAAGGACCAATGACCACGATGTTTGAAAAGAGGCATTACGTCACACCATTGTTGTCTCTTGAACTGATTCCATAGACAATCAAAAAAATCAATTCATTTCAAATTCCATTTTTCATCAAATTTCATTTCAACATCTTAGATGTTAGAGGACCCAACGTTTCGATCAGGATGTAAATTCCTCAGACGCTTAACAATCTTTTGAGGAAAAAATATGCAAGGATCGAAAAGTGAAAACAAACTTATGTTAGTGAGTGAGCTGTCTGTATCAGTTGTATAGCTTTATTCTTCTTCGGCCCTCGCATAATTATACTCTCCTAATCATAAGAGATAACGAATATCCTTTGTTTTTCATCCGTGTCCTATTCACTCTCTTCCCCTTCCTTCTGCTATCTCTTTTGTTCTTGTCACTTTGCCTTTAAGAAAGGACCAGCTAGGATCGAAACGTCAGGCCCACTAAATTCTGAAAACATCCTACCACTTCACTCTGTTTTTAAACGCATCGCGTTTCTTGAGTATTGTGTGGGGTTACAATACTGAATGTCTCATCACCTTGAGAAAGGTCCTTCTTAGTTAGAGGCTTTCTAAAATGATTGTACTCTTTAGGCAGAGCATTTCAGTTTCTTCATCCGCACCCAGTGCGAGTTCGGTCATGATTTGTATGCCAGTGAGCATTCTCCATGCACATTGCTGGGATTCCGAGGAGCGCTTCGCAGATCAGCGTGGATAGGAAGACCACGGCGGCCGTTCGAAGGGCCGAATGCACGGCACGCTGCCAGCACGCGACGCTGGCTCCGGGGTGCGAGACCCTCCGTTGGCAAAACCCCCAGCACGTTCTCCCACCGCACTCGGCAACCCCGCCGAGTCGATCGCTCATCGGTGCGCGAACACCCATGCACCCCCACGTGTCAGATTTAGCCCCGGGGCGCGTTGTAACCCGTCACTGTCCTATTAGTAGGGGACAAGTCATGTATGTGTTCTGACAGGCATTTTGTTGTACATTGTATAGCACACAGTCGGGATCCCCTTGCACAGCTTTACAGTATATAGGCCTGTAGTCATATTTATATTGCTATTAATATTGGAGAACGTAGCAATGCATTGCCATAGGCCTATATCCTTACACTTTTGAAGTGCTGTTATTGGCGGTTACGACGCATGGAAAGCCACTCGTAAAATCGTGCACTCAATTTACAGTGCAATTTACGATATAACTTGCTTCTGCACGATTTCCCCTCTGCTTGGTTTAATATTGGCAGCGTAGGCTGTATAAAAAAACCCGATTGGGCAATATTATTTGATCAACGTTTTGACTAACGTTGTTCAAAATACCAACTGTGGCGACATTATTGGTCCATATTAAAGGCCCTATACAACATTGGTTAAGGTCAAAAGATTGCCACAGTTTGTGTTAAACCATTAAACATTCCAAAAAAGCAATACTGCGAAGGTTTTAGCTCATGGTAATCTAAGAATCTCAAAATTTAGTGGGTCTGACATTTCGATCCTAGCAGGACCTTTCTTAAAGAAAGTCACGGTTTACGCACCAGCCTGTAGTGTAAGAAATAGTTTATTACTCGCAAGTAATAAACTACTACTTGTCGATGTTTTGAGTGAAGATTTCTAGAAAGGTACAGCTAACCAGTCCGTAAGATTTCATCATGAGGATTCTATAATGACCATCTACAAACTGTGTAAATTAGGAGGAAATTTGTGGACATCGATGTTTCCCTATCTTCCCAATGTTGTTTTGGTCCATATTATTATATTCCCAACGATTGGATAGCGTCGATCAATGTGTCAACAATTTTGCTGAAACAAGTTCAATTATTTTGACTAACGAATTGTACCCAACGTTTCCACAGCGTATAGAAGTCATTAGCTGACGATGTAGCATTACGACACACTGTAGCACAGACCACCTCTGTATCAAATTAAGAAGCAACATTTTGTTTAGTGTTGTTATGGTGATAATGGGTCTTTGTGTAAAATGTTCTTGGTTTTTTTTTTGCGTGTATTTCAATACTGACCTTTAATGCGGAAGGTACGGAATAGCTGTTTGAACTAAATTTAAATAAATTGTAAATTTATGTGTTGCAATATCCAACTGGTATTTCGACCACCGGTGGTGAAATTTTCAACATGTGACGCCATTGTCGATAAAAGGCAAAAGTTGACAAAAAAGTTGACAAGTGGACAAAATCTACACAAAAAATCCCAACATTTTCCATAAAACCAGACCTTGTGATGGTCAAATCAATACAGTTTTGACCAAGCTCCGCTCAAATCCCTGTTTTATACCACAGACAAGGAATACGGATTACCACAACTGGGGTATCGCGTTGCGCATCATCAAAGTTAATTGGACCGAAGAGCGGACCCAAAGGTCAAGGGTCAGTAACATTTCCTGCCATTTCTGACAAGCGGCAATTCCGTTGATGGCGTTCTGTACATTGACGCCAATCCATTTGACCGCAAATGGTCTATTTGTCCGTTTGCGTTGTGACGCCCTTGAAATCACGAAGAGTATAAGGATGGGAGAACAGTAGGCCTATAGACCTCTAACATTCACAGCGCACACTGGCACGACAATGCATTCACATTTTTTAACAAGACGAAGGGCGGGTTATTAACCTTGTCGGCGAGGAGGTTGGGTCGTCATTGCAACCACTCGCCCATCGTAGGACTGTGGCCATCATCCTGAGATTTCCATGGAAGGTGTTCCTCTGCTCTTGCCGACCTGCTCAAGTCATCAGGACATATAAAGCCCCTACACATCATTGGTAAGATCGAAAATCAGAAATGTTCACAGATCTACATGAAACTTATACAGTTTGGAGATGGTTATAATAGAAACCTCTCACTGAAATATTTCTGTCTAAAATGTTGTATTTTGGAAGAAATGAGTAAAAGAAATAGTTTACATCTCACCGAGACTGTTTTTCGGAACAGTACGGCGTTGAATGTTGCATTTTCGCGAAACGAATGAAGCGGTTTTCACGATATTCTCGAGACTCGGTTGGTGGATTGAGCTGAAATTTTCACAGGTGTGCTATTTCATGCATATGTTGGATCAGACAACGTATGGATGCTATTTTTTGACCTCGACCAATGCTGTGTAGGGGCTTTAAGCGAGCAACCAGGCTGTTTGCCTCATCTCACCCGCACACTCTATCTGTCCCAAGGTGTAGAACAAAGATGGATCGGACAGCTTCTTCTATCGTTCTGCCTCCATCTTGAATTCCCTTCCTGGTTCTTGCTTTCCCCCTGCCTACGATCTTGCCCTTTAAAAAAAAGGAATGTTAATTCCTATCTCCAGCCTTCCCGAGTCCCTCTCTATCTCCTTCTTTCTCTAGCCCTTGACCTTGAGTGGCTTTTCGGCCTTGTTTTGTGCGATTTTGCATAAAAAACAAACAAACACCGACTCAAAAGCTAATGAGGCACTACATGCCATGCGTAAAGGCCGGTCACAGACGACGAAATCCCCCTGTCGTTTCATTGCGCTCATATATAGTTAGTCGGGATATCAAATGTTCTTTTACCGCAAGGGTCGAGTGTTTCACGGGGCTATGAGTTGTAGGTGTGTTTTTTTTTGTTCTTGAGATAGCGAAGAGCGCATTACCGATCCAATCTCGGGCCGTTCTCGGCGCATAAATCGCTCAGTGCGGGCACAATGCGTGCACAGTGGCGCGGTCGTTGGTGTCGGATCGAGGGACGGGAGTGAGGGATTGGCCGGGGAAGACGGTGTGCTTAGGTGGGGGTGGGGGGGCCAACCCCTCGTTGTCGCATGATGTATCGCGCGGAGGCTGGAGGTCTCGCGTCCGCGGTGTTTACAGTTTACTTTGCTTAGGGATGGTGTTTGGGCATCAAATGTAATACACCGCGCTTCTCGCAGTCGGTATTCGTTGTATACCTAATAGCTTCCTTCCACTAATTCTCCCCCACCCCTATTCTTTCCCCTAAGTTTGTTTTCTTCGTGTCTATGAAGGCAGTAAAGAGAGAGGAGTGGGAGAGAGGGGAAAGTGAGAGAGAGGGAGAGAAAGAGAGAAGGGGAAAGAGAGAGAGAGAGAGAGAGAGAGAGGGAGGGAGAGAGAGAGAGAGAGAGAGAAGGGGAAAGAGAGAGAGAGGGAGAGAGAGAGAGTGGAAGAGAGAGAGAAGGGAGAAAGAGAGAGAGAGAGAGAGGGAGGAAGAGAGGAAGAGAGAAAAAGAGGGGGAGAACATGATCGAAAGAGAAAGATTGAGGAGAGACAGACAGACAGACAGACAGACAAAGATAGGCAGACGGACAGACACACAGACAGAAAGACAGAACGGCAGACAGATAGACAGACAGAGGCAGAGACTCCCCGGGCCAATATTAATGGCCCGTCCCGCTGTCAGGCACATGTTGCCATAAAATGTAGCCCCTTCCCATCCAACCATGCACACACATACTCCGGTAGCTGCCCGTGACAAGGTGACCTACACCAGAGCGTCAGTGCTTCGCCCCCCCGTGCATGTGCCGGGGCAGTGCGGTCGTGGCGCGGGTCAGTCTGCTCCTATATAAACCGGGCACGGGACATACGAACGTTCGTTTTGAACGCAGCGGCCGATTGCATTAAATTCATCGTAACCTACGATCATTCGCAAGACAAGGAGTGAAGCAGAAAAAGCATGCATACAACCTATCATTTCAACTTAAAGGCCCAATACAACATTGGGAAGATCGGGAAACATCGATGTCCACAGATTTTCTTCAAATTCACACAGTTTGTAGATGGTCATGATAGAATCCTAATGTTGGAATCTTACGGTCTGGGATGCTGTACTTCACTCAAGCATCGATAAATAGTTTATTACTCGCGAGTAATAAACTATTTCTTACACTATAGAACGGTGCGTAAACCGTGACGGGTTTTTGCTTTTTTCTACTTTCTCGGATTACCATTTACCAATGTTGGATATAGGGCCTTTAAGATGCGCTTTATCCATCGTGAGTAGAGTTACGATGCGTCGTAAGGTTTTGTGAATTCCACTGAAGCTCAGGATTGTTGTCTATTTTCGGGCGTCCATTTTTTTGGGGGAAAGGAGGAACTTGATGAAGGTCTTATCTTGCTGGGATGGATGGAAACGTCCGGCCCTCTAACTTGTTCGATTTGTAATTTCAGGTATTTTTTCGTTAGGCCCGCTGACGTCCTCGATAATAATTTCTGCCGCCGCCAACCACTCTTTTGATTTCCACGATTTGTGAAGTCCTGCATGCGATTGTAATAGTCAGTTACCAGAACAATCGAAAGGTATAATGTTGGTCACAGTTTTATGAAAAAAAAACCCAAAGAATTATCATGCGAAGACTATTAAGTATTAACGAAGACGTGATTTGGTATAACTCCTTACTTAAAGCCCCTATGTACACGTCATTGGTAAAGGTCTTTGTCTGATCCAGCATATGCATGAAATAACACACAATCCGTCAACCATGTCGCGAGAAATTGGTGAGAAAATTGCTAAGTTTTTCTTCAAACTGTGTCAGCTTCAAGGATCATAAAATGCACCTAGCAGAAAGTTCACAGCATGTCTGCTATACTGGTAATTTTACTTCCACTTGAGTAAGTTACTTTAACATTACTTTGATTTGTGCAAATGGTGTAGGGGCTTTAATAAGCGGTGTACTGAAGACGAGGCGGAATCCAGACACCCGGTTGTATAGAAAGGGGCGCTCCTCGTCGTGCAGACTATATTGTTTTCTCTTCAATGCGACACGGGCGGTGTTTATACAGCGAGACCTTGCCGAGACGAGCACCGGCAAGTTCACCCTTGTAATTCTGTCAGCGTCTGGCGTACGAAAGTCGGCGGCCAGCCTTGGAAAGCTGCCGCCGAAATACACAGGTGTCGCTCCCGTGCCTGGCCGCTAGGCCGCTGCTGTCGAAACGACCCGATAACCAAAAAACAACAACCAAGAAATACATCACACTAAGAGAACGAGCGGGGTATTGTAGCTGACAATAAAGTATAAGAGATATTGCATTGGCTAAGAGACTTAGTTCCTCGATTGTGGGTCTTCTAGTTCAGTAGTTGGCTATAAAGTATAAGAGATATTGCATTGGCTAAGAGACTTAGTTCCTCGATGGTGGGTCTTCTAGTTGGCTATAAAGTATAAGAGATATTGCATTGGCTAAGAGACTTAGTTCCTCGATGGTGGGTCTTCTAGTTGGCTATAAAGTATAAGAGATATTTCATTTGCTAAGGGACTTAGTTCCTCGATGGTGGATAGTAAACATTCTTTCCTCCTCCACCCCCCTGACTCTTTGGGCTGCTACCTCCGTCTCTGACTATACGTTCCCTATAGCCGCTGCTTTATATACCAAACTGTGTATGCCTAAACGAACTGTTCGGCAGAATTTCAGCCTACGTTTTGACCAACGCCTCGGTCAAAAAAATGTCAGTCGGCATTGCGTTGGTCAAATGGAATTCGCACGTTGCCCGATTAAAACGGATCGAGACGAAACGACCCGACACTTTTGATGTCCCGAATGGAACTTTTCCCCTATGGTCCAGAACAGTTTTTGAAGCAACGTTTTGGGCAAAGTTTGACGTGCATTTGGTTCTCATTTTCACAGTGCTTTGCAAATTTTGAACTCTTGCCAAAAAACACAGACGAAGATATATGGAACGTTTGCAGTGACACCATACGAGTCATCTCTTTCGAGGAGTGTGTGGCTCAGAGCGACTTGAACAGTGCCACCGCAAACTTTCCCTATCGTGCTTCAAGCGTGCAAAACCTTCAAAAAGTCTTATCGAGCGAAGGTATACGGCACGTCGCCCAGTTTGATTTAAACGCTCTGGAAATAACACACCTGTGAACTTGGCACCTCCGTGGGTCACGGAAATCGGGACGAGAAAAAAAATGTCCGTGGAAAAACAAACGTTAAGCACCAAACCGTCTGCTATAGCCTGGTATAGGCCTACACTATATTATTCCCACTTCAATGATTAAGTCCAAACTCAAAATGGCGTTCTACGTATACGGAAACAATTTATGAGACCTCATCTGCTTGTCTGTCGTTATATACGTTCGCAGGGTTCGTTGGGTGGTCAAGACCTGGTCAAGTCGAGACCTGGTTCTAACCTAACCTAACTTAAATCCGTTCCCCAGTGCACACTGGTAACCGAACATCCCCAGTGCACACTAGGCCTAGTAACCGAACACCCCCAGTGTACACAAGTGACCGCACATCAGTGCACACTAGTAACCAAACATCCCCTGTGCACACTAGTAACCGAACACCCCAGTGTAAACTAGTAACCACACATCAGTGCACACTTGTAACCGAACATCCCTAGTGCACGCTCCAACCGAACATCACCAGTGCACACTTTATCTGAACATACACTCTAGCCTATAACATACCCAGTGCACACTCTAACCGAACATCCCCAGTGCACTCTCTAATCGAACATTCCCAGTGCATACTAGTAACTGAACATCCCCAGTGCACACTCTAACCGAGCATCCCCGATTTACACTAACATTAACTAACCTAACTTATATCGGATTGAAATAAGAGTCGGACCAATTTCACGGTTGCCACCGTCAAAAAGCGCAGGGTTGATGTAAACGTCAGGTCCCCTGACTTTTCAAAAACTGTATCTGTCGGGTGGTTCTACAGTCAATAAGCAGCTTTCAAGTTCCTCACGTTACTCCACGCCGTAAACGCGTACTTCAGAATCACGACCCAAGAGTGCTCGCCATTTCTTTGCGCGCAAAAGTTTAACGGCCTTATGAAACGACGCAACTGTAATAAGCGCCCGACCAATTATTGACCAAAAAAAGCTGTGGCGATCCTCCCCCGGTAACGGGAGCTCAATAACGATCTCATGTTTTTATCATCACGGGCCCGGGGGAGGAGCCCACCACGCGGATCGTGCGTGTGGAGACGGACCCCCCCCCCCTCCCCTTCGCTCGGATTTGTGTTTTCGCCGGACTAATTGAAGCTTTTTTGGAAGTTCACGGACAATGATTGATATACCCGGCCGGTTGCGATAAGGAAGGCCGGTGCGCCACGCATGCCCACGCACGACGGGGCCGTGGCTATAGTTTATGATCGCCGCGTTATTGCGGAATTCCCGCTGCAGACATGCGTTCCAGAGTGACGCACCCAGACCAAAAGATTTAAAGGTGTGATCGAGAAAAAAAAAGCTGCCCCCAAAGAAACAAAAGTGGACGGCTAAAACACGGGCGCCTTACGGAATGATGGCTAAGTAGGCTCAGGCTTGGACATCAGTTTCATTGCCACAGCTCGCTATAAGACCGCACATATTATTAAAGGCCTATTCGACAAAACGCGGCCACACATTCTCATTTTGTGTTATCGCGTGGAGACATTGCTATGTTCTCGTCTCCCCCAAAAGCTCCCATTTCAACGACATTCAATTTCCTGGGTAGAAATTTTGGACCGTATGTCCCTTATAATTATATATAACACTTCAATTTGCGACGAATTCTTACCCATCACAAATTTCCCGTTTTGGTAGTTATTTCCAAATACCAGTTTCGTGGAAACCTTGGGGAGACCTAATAAATTTTACACCTTTACAATTTCCCTGTGTGGAGACCTATTCAACCAATCGGACTAGGTCAATAGGCACTAGATCCGCGCCCACAGTTTTGGGGGGTTTGGGTATGTACACTGAACGGGACAACAAACCTTCAAATTCAGCGACAGGACGACCACATGCGTGCGTTCTTTTCGGGTTTTGTTTGACGGGACCGAAGCTCGAGCCCGAGCCCGAACCTAATCCCAGGCTTCGGAAAGGAAGGGCCACCACAGCGCACGAGCTTCAAGCCAACAGGCGGGAGACACGAGGGGCGTCATATCATTTGCCCCTCGCCTCACACGTCACGTATACACACGCACCTTTGGGCATCACAAGTATGACAGGGAATCACCTTTTTTTTTCTCGTAGTTCAACGACCCTTTGATGTATGTAAAACACACCGTAAAGATATGCACCAAATGGCATGATTACAATCACAAAAGTGCAAGATGCTCCCTAGTGTGGTGGGGGGACACACACTTTTGGGGACACACTTTTGGGCATCACAAGTATGACATGGAAGCACTTTTTTCTCGTAGTTGAACGACCCTTTTATAAGTAGATTGTCCTAAAATACACCACAAAATATGCACCAAATGGCATGATTGCAATCACAAAAGTGCAAGAAGCTCCCTACTGTGGTAGGGGGACACCACCATCTCACAACCACCCCCTCGCTCGTTCCGCAAGCTCGGTCACTAGCAAACATATCCCCACTACTCAGAACCGGTTGACGCCTTTGTCACTCTGGGACTAGATGACTATAGACGAGATCGTCAGCTTGCAGGTTGATATTTCACGAAGTGTCTTACTTTCATAGATAATAACATGATGCTTTCATCCAAGAGAATGTAATTCAATGAGGATTTGCGCTGCTCAACGTGATATAACACTGAGTTTTGCCTTTGAGAAAGGTCCTGCCATAGGATTGATACGTCAGGCCCTCTAACTTTTGAGATTTATGTATTGCAGGTCATTTAGGTATAAGGTAGAATGCAATCGCGAGCTGTATTTATAGCGGCTTTTGAAATTCTCATTAGCATAAAAACTGGAAACTTGCAAATAGGCCTACACCCCCAGTAGATTTTAGTGATAAAAATATATCTATTGCAGAGATCCTTTAAATGTGACTCCTGATTCAGGATAGGTCAGACCCATTATTTTAGTTTTGGCACAAGGGGAACTCATGGAAATCAGAGAAGAATAGGCTCACTGTTTTTCCCACGCGACAGATTTCTACAACAGACATTTCACACTTCATTTATTCTCAAGGCGCTGACAAGAGTGGAACCCGTTTCTTTCGATTCCCAACATTTTTCCCCTTTTTCGGAAGGATTAAACAATAATGATACATGTACACCGAAACTTGTCCGCGGTATGCCAAGTTCACATTGTTCGGACAAACTCGAGTGTGCAACGATGTGCTCAATGATTTGTGCATAGCCTATACTAGGTTATTTTTTAGTCAGTATAATAATTTTTTATGCATAACATTTTTGCACTACTTCAACTTGATGGTTAATGGTGTCGTTCAGGTATCAGTCATAGTCATATGAGTATCATTAAGACTCATAGGAGTATCAGCAAGACTCATAAGAGTATCAGTAAGACTCATAGAAGTATCATTAAGACTCATAGAAGTATCAGCAAGACTCATAGAAGTATCAGTAAGACTCATAGAAGTATCAGTAAGACTCATAGAAGTATCAGCAAGACTCATAGGAGTATCATTAAGACTCAAAGAAGTATCAGTGAGACTCGTAGGAGTATCAGTAAGACTCATAGAAGTATCAGTAAGACTCATAGAAGTATCAGTGAGACTCATAGAAGTATCAGTAAGACTCATAGAAGTATCATTAAGACTCATAGAAGTATCATTAAGACTCATAGGAGTATCAGTAAGACTCATAGAAGTATCAGTAAGACTCATAGAAGTATCAGTGAGACTCATAGAAGTATCAGTAAGACTCATAGAAGTATCAGTAAGACTCATAGAAGTATCAGTAAGACTCATAGAAGTATCAGTAAGACTCATAAAAGTATCAGTAAGACTCATAGAAGTATCATTAAGACTCATAGGAGTATCAGTAAGACTCATAGAAGTATCAGTAAGACTCATAGAAGTATCATTAAGACTCATAGGAGTATCAGTAAGACTCATAGAAGTATCAGTAAGACTCATAGAAGTATCAGTGAGACTCATAGAAGTATCAGTGAGACTCATAGAAGTATCAGTAAGACTCATAGAAGTATCATTAAGACTCATAGGAGTATCAGTAAGACTCATAGAAGTATCAGTAAGACTCATAGGAGTATCATTAAGACTCATATGAGTATCAGTAAGACTCATAGAAATATCAGCAAGACTCGTAGAAGTATCAGTAAGACCCATAGGAGTATCCGTGAGACTCATAAGCTTGGATCTTAGTGTACAAGAATTGGACAAGGGGTGAATTCCGTCAAAACCTCATAATTTTGAATGCGGAGAGAGGGAGCGTCTCAGTTTTTGACCGAAGAAAAATAAAAAGGAATGTATCTCAAGGTAGCCTAACTCGGGTTGGGTTCCCGGAGGAATTTGTGGTCGAGCGCCATTTTGCGAAAATCATCTTGGAAGGAATTTCTGAATTTCTGAAGATGGCGAGCGGGGGGGGGGGGAGGAGGGGGGGGGTCGATGGACCTTGAATTCCATAGAGTCCCATTCTAGCGTGTTTAGATTACGGGAAAGGGTGGAGATTACCAAACCGTGTAATGAGAGCCTCGGCGTGTTTATGCGTGGAATCGTTGAGCGACATTGGGACTAATTTGTGCGGGCCTGCGTTACAAGTGGAGGAATATCATGAAGGATAAATCTTTCCTTGAACATGGTCCTGCTGCAGGGTGAAAACGTCTGGCTTTTTGTTGTTGTTGAGATTTGTGTATTTAGGGTGATTCGCATCTGCTCTGCTCTGCCCTGCTCCGCCCTTGCCCTGCTCCGCCCTCTGCCCTGCCCTGCCCTGCCCTGCCCTGCTTAGCAATGCTCTGATCCGCCCTGCTCCGCTCTCTCTGCCCTGCCCCGCCCCGCCCCGCCCCGCCCCGCCCTGCCCTGGCCTGCCCTGCCCTGCCCTGGCCTGCCCTGCCCTGCCCTGGCCTGCCCTGCCCTGCCCTGCCCTGCCCTGCCCTGCCCTGCCCTGCCCTGCCCTGCCCTGCCCTGCCCTGCCCTGCCCTGCCCTGCCCTGCCCTGCCCTGCCCTGCCCTGCCCTGCCCTGCCCTGCCCTGCCCTGCCCTGCCCCGCCCTGCCCTGCCCTGCCCTACCCTGCCCTACCCTGCCCTCCTCTGCCCTGCCCTGCCCTGCCCTGCCCTGCCCTGCCCTGCCCCACCCGCAAGGCCCTGCTATATAAGATCGAAACGTCGGGATCTCTACTTTGGGAGCTTTGCATTTCGGCCATTCAAGTCAGAAAGCATTTTGGTGCTGCATACAAATCGTGACTAATCGTCATCGGCAATTATGGTGTTATGGTGTAAGCACAGTTACCAGCGAGAAGCATGCCTTATCTTCATGTATGGATTTAGTAAACACTGGGCCACTTACCTTTGTAAATTATAAATTATGTACATGTGTATACACTTGACCGATAGTGTGGTTTGACTTTGATAGAGGTCAACTTTGTGTGTATATGTGGATTTTCGGCCACGCACTCGAAACGATAACAACTTACATGTGTGACAACTTGTAAACTAACTTGAGACGCCTTGCCCCGAAGATACAAAGTGCAATCTGTCTGTTCATCTGTTGATACAAAATGCAATCTGTTTGTTCATCTTTAAGAGCTCATTATTGTGATTAATGGGAACGATTGCGGTGGTATTTTTAAGACGTGATAAAGCAGAAGAAGAAGAAACATCCGGCAAGATTTGGTTTTGATCCTTTCAAATACAAGCTTTTTAGCTTCTGAATATTATGCCTCCGTAACTGCTTATGATTCATAATGTCCATGCCATAATTTCATGGGCGTACTTCATTATGTGTTTAACCCTTTGAGTACCACATTGTTTATTCGGTACGTACAGTCCGTTACCGAATTGTTTTGAGGCCAAGGCAGCTTTTCATTGCACTCGTATTCAACGGCAGTTTTCTCAATGAAGACTCGTTGAAATGTGTGTATGGTTTTCTGTTTATTCAGTAGAACAAGGGCTTATTTCTTGTTTGAAATTCAAATGAAATCTTCTCACAGCAAGCAATTAACACCCCCATTATTCAAAGTCTTCAGAAACGTATACATTTATATTGTTGGATTTTGGTATTACATAATTGTGTTTATAGGCTTACATCATAATTGTCTGATATTGCATTATGGAAATAGATGTTGAGTTGAATTGAATTCTGTTGTGTTTTAAAACATTGGTTCCAATTCCAGGTGTATGCGCATTCTACAAGATCTAAAGACCTATACATGAAATGCAGGCCTTCAGGTTTTGATACCTTTCTTGAAGGCTGAGTTTTTTTTTGTCATGGCAGAATCGAAAGACAAGGCTCTGTTGCCCTATTTGTTGGAGATTTGTACAATTTTGGATATTTAGGTCCGAAAACAGTTCGCCAGTTTGAGATGTCAAAGTGGTATCAGAAATTATGAGATCTTGTGATTGACGTTTCGACCCTGGGCCCTTTTCCAAAGCCCGGCTTAGGCTCAGGCTCCGGCTTAGTTTTGGAGAAAAAAAAGGAAAATAATCCAAAGCCTCATCTTCAACAAAGAACTCCAAAACCTGTGATTTCAGCTTTTGGATGACCGAGACGAAGCCGGAGCCGAAGCCTATAAGCCGGGTTTTGGAAAAAAGGGCTCCTAGTCGGATTGTTTTCATGCGCAGAATGATGTGGATTGAGGGGATCTTCTAATGTTTTTTTTTTTCATCCTATTTTGTTTCGGTTTGGACAGAGTGAGACGGCGCAGATGGTGGAGTCGAGACGATCCCGCGGACGGACCGGCTGGCCGCAGCACGTCTGGGCCCTGGAATTGCAGCGCTGATCCCCCGCCAATCCGTCGGCCGACACCCGCTGAAACCACCGCTCCCCTCTGCAACCGTCCTCGGGGGGGGGGGGCAATTTGCCGGAGATGTGGAAACTCTTGGTTTGGGGGATGGACTCTTTTCGTGTGGTTTCTTTTTTTTTTAAGATAGAGCTTCGCGGGACCGAGGCAGCAACGCCAGCAGGCTACTGGCGCGACTGGTCTCGCGGGTGGGACGGATCGAAGCCACGGCCGGGGATCGACAGAGCGGACAGAGAGAGAGAGAGAGAGAGAGAGAGAGAGAGAGAGAGAGAGAGAGAGAGAGAGAGAGAGAGAGAGAGAGAGAGAGAGAGGGAGAGAGAGGGAGAGAGCTCACCCACGGACTTTAACTGTCGATGTGCTTCGTGTTCAGCGCGGGACTTGCGATATACCGGTGTGAATGTTGCCGACTTTCTCTGCAACAGGATCGCGTGCCCACGCGCGAGCCCTGATGCAACCTTTCACGCTAACATTTTGGATCCTGGTCGATAACTGTTCGAACACTCGTTCAGATGTTCGATAAAGCAGGGGAACGGAAACGGCTGAATCCCCCCCCCCCGCGAAAAAAGTTTGTATTTCCTTCGTGACTCATTCGAAGGGGAAATTTGGTCAGCATCATCCTATTATTGTATATGTGTGCGTCGATATAAGACAGGCCAATGACGAAATGATGGCTTAGGGCTCGGGCTCAGGCTTCGTCTCCGTCTGACAAAACCTGAAAATCCAGGTCGTGGTTTGTTTCCGAATTGGAAGGTTTGTTGGCTTGATTGGTACAGAGTATTCACCATGAAAACGGGGTCAAAAGCTTGTCTTAAGATGCCTGTGATGTTATAACGAGAAAGATAAATATGACCTAAGTCTAAACCCGAGCCTAATGTGATAACCCTTCATTTTGTAAATGGTCATAGTGTGCGTCAAATTTTGGAAAGAGGGTGAAACAATTTGACTGTCAGTGGTGGCATCAAGTGAGGTATACTCGTGCTAGATGCTACTACAGTCGGGGGGGGGGGGTAATGCAGTTGTATAACCCAATCTGATATTATGAGTAATATACAAACACGCTGCAGCCCTGCTTACTGACTTACGATCGCCAGAATGCACATGCAGTGTGCGGCATTTCCTCCTCAGTAGGACTGTTTTGAGAAAGGTCCTGCCAAACGTCAGGCACCGAACGGATATGATTCGTGAGAAGCCCGATCCAATGAATCGGATGAAAAATAGAGAGTTTATAACTTGCAATATATAATCCCTTTCCTCACTTGACAGTGCAGTGGCCTCGCGTATTTTTTCCCCGGCAAACTCGACACATTGGTCGACGGTTAATTGTTGTGCATAATTCGGACGCAGAGTAATGTGATTGTTGCAAACTGCGTACTGACTCGAGTAATCCAAACGCGACTCTAAAAAAATAAAATGTGGAAGGCTTGACGTTTCGATCGTAGCAGGAACAGATGGCCTTTTCGTCTAGAAAACGCCGGGCTCTTTCTCCCAGAAAGATGGATGCCATTATCGAAACTTCATGCCCTCCACATTATTTTTTGCTGTTTGAAGGCAAAAACAGTTATGGCCTAATGGTCAAGTAGATTGAAACTCGTGCAAAGGTCACCTACTCGGTAGCAAGGTTGCACTCTTTCTTGAAAGGGGTGGAAAACTTGATCACTTTAAAAAAAAAAGGTTCTCAAAATATCAACTGATGACACTATACTGATCTATATCATGATTAAATGCTTCTGATTGGCGCCCCACCCCGGCAAAGATAGCTTTGATGGCAGCATGGCTTGACAGCCCAGGTGGTAAGAGCGCTGGTATACGTTAAACCCGAGGTCTCGGGTTCAAGTCCTGGTCCGGTCTAAATTTATTTGCATTGTTCAAAATAGTTAAACAGTTCTGTCAGTTTTTCCTTTATTTTTTGCTTGATTGTTTCGTTTGTCAAAAATAAGATCCAAATTTCGAGACCAAGTGTTTGACAAAACGCTTTTGCTAAACATTTTTGACAGTGGAGTTGAGGAAAACGGATATTCAGCGGTATGGAAATAAACTCTAGTATTGTCCATTCTATACTATAATTATATCGAGGTTGGAAACATGTTGTCTAGTTGTGTTGGGTTACCGTCATGTTTTATATTGTTTTACATAATGATTTCGGACAGGCTATAGAATCGACCACGAATGATGATTATGGTCAAATTAAACGATCAAGATTTGGTTTTCAGGTCGAGAATACTTTCTTGGTGTTACCGTGCTTTGTGAGTATTGTGTGCCTTGTACGTCTTTTGGACGATTTTGGAGTTTGAAACATTGGGTTATGAAAGGCTAATTAGATTTTTGCAAACTATTCGATGAGGGTTTGCCTACTCGACGTGCTAATTAGCACCGTACGCTCAGTGCTTTGCCCAACCCCCTGCTTGAAGGCCCAATACAACTTTGGGAAGATCGGAAAACATCCATGTCCACAGATTTCCTTCTAACTTACACAGTGTTGTAGATGGTCATGATAGAATCCTCAAGTTAAAATCTTACGGTCTGGGATGATGTACCTTTCGAGAAATCTTCACTCAAACATCGACAAAAAGTTTATTTTTATTTCTTACACAACAGGCTGGTGCGTAAATCGTGACGGGTTTTTGCGTTTTTCTACCATTTTTTTTAAATGTTTTTATGCTTTAACACCAAAACTGTGGCAATCTTTTGACCTTTACCAATGTTGTATTGGGCCTTTAATTGCATAATCGAGAATTCAATTCAATTCAAGATTTGCCCTCCTAGATACGGGTTTGTCCTCTTAATTATTTATTGGTAATTAACACTGTAATGCTGTGGCCGATTGATTGCTCTAAGAAATAGGCCCACAGGCAGCTCGAGTGGGATTCGAACTAGGGATTCCTTCTTTCTAGTGCAGATCAAAGATCCTACTCTTGCGAGATCACACGCATCCGGATGAAGTACGCACTGGACGCCATTTTAATAATAAGAAAAGTCACACACGCGTGCACTCCATCGTGTGGTCACATCACATCAAAAGTTATCACATTCTTTTCACGCATTCAATGTTGTATCTTTGTCACTGTTTGTGACTTTCCCGCCTCACTTCCGGAGCACCGAAAGCAGATGACAGAGGACTCCGTTGCTTACTAAAATGGCCGTCGAGCAACTTCGCCTACGGAGAGTAGACTATCTTGCCCGCTTCGCGCGCTATATGATCTTAAATTAAGGGATAACGCAACATTGGTCGAGGTCAAAGAATAGCATCCATACGTTGTCTGATCCAACATCTGTATGAAATAGCACACCTGTGAACATTTCAGCTCAATCCGCCAACCGAGTCTCGAGAAAATAGTGAAAATCGCTTCATTTGTTTCGCGAAAGTGTAGCATTCAACGTATATTGTTCGGAAAAAAATCGTTTACATATAGATCTACGGGTGAGACGTAAACGATTGCTTTTACTTTTTTTCTAAAAAAATACCGCATTTTAGGAGAAATATTTCAGTGCAAGATTTCTACCATAACCATCTCAAAATGTATAAGTTTCTTGTAAATTTCTGAACATTTCTGTATTTCGATCTTGCCAATGTCGTGTAGGGGCTTTAAGTGCAGACGTCTTAACCACTACACACCGCCGGGACTCTTGAGTTTGTGTGGGTGGGTTCGAATCTGTACAGCCGCGGATATACCGCGTTCAGCAGGCATCATTACATGGGAGAATACACTCAATCTTCATCATTCTTAGTCTTGAAGATCCATCACTGCAATGGAAACGGGGTTGAACTTCTTTGGCATCGGGGAACAATCGTTCACCCGTGTCCCAGTGAAATACTCATGACTTATGACGAAGATCATGTTCAGAGGTTTGAGTAATGCTGGGCGGGGAATGTAGAATCGTCGCGAAAAAAAATGCTTGGCTTGGATCACATCCTCAGTCGAACAACTCAGTGATCGATATTTCGAAATATTTCGCTCATTTCTGACGAAACTATTTTGTTTCTTCTTAGGGGATACTTCATGCTCGATTGAAAGGCATTTATTTATATGATCAAGTGTGAAATAAGATACTAAATGTCACATGCTGAAGATTTTTATATGGATTATAAACTAAAGAGTTCCATCCAAAAATCAGATGGGTCACATCGCAGTGCGATCGACGACATCTGAAACGTGCTTTCCGGAATGGTTTGTGAATCCGATATTATATCAAACTGTTCTGTCAAACTGAAGGAGATACAAAGTATAGGGCCCTCTTCTAAGACTCGGCTTAGGCTCAGGCTCCGGCTTCGCCTCTCTTTGTTTCGTCCATTTTAAAGTACAAGGCATGAAAACGGGAGGCCTTTGGCTCCACTTTTGAGTGTTACAATGCGTTTTGAAAAGGAATCCAAAGCGTCACCTTCAACAAAGAACTCGGACCTGTGATTTGGTAAAAGAGGCCGGAGCCGAAGCCTAAGCCGGGTTTTTGGAAAAGGGCCTATATAGGTTTTGGACTTGGGTCTTGGTGAAGGCGTGGACAGGCGAAATTCGTCGTAAACAACAGGATGGGGGGGCGGTGTTTATGAATGTTGGGGACCCACGGAAAAAGAAACCGAGAAGTCAATGCGGACTGGAAGTTGGTGAAAACTCTGCCTGTTCCTCGGTGACATGCGGTTTCACTGACGACAACCTATCTGCTGCAAACTGCTTGCTGATTTGGATGGCCAGAGATCATGTCTCCCAACTTTGCCTGGTGTTGTGATCCTGGGTCTTGGAAGGCCTTTTTTTACTCGGAGGCAGAATCGGGTCTGTCTTCACGTCCTGCCGTATATAGCGTCGAAACGACTGCGGTTTTCATCGGCCTTTAGGTCTACACGGGGGAGCCACGGGTATTGGACACACGCACTTACGTCGCCCAGAATGGTACAGGCTGTAGCTCTTCTATCTTGGCGACAGGGGTCGGAAGTGTCATGACCCCGGTGTTTCCGTTCAAAATGCGGAGTCGGAATTTGCAGCTCAAACGCCTACATTTTTGGTTTTCGGGTGATGGGAGTCGGTGGCCAAGACAGTGGCTTGGAGAAGACCCTATGATTCTGTGGAAATGAATTTGCATTGTGAGAACGGGAGGTCGATTCTAGAAGTTCGTGGTTCAAAGGCCCAATACATCATTGGGAAGATCGGAAATTCGATGTCCACGGATTTCCTTCTAATTGATAGGGCCTACAGTTTGTAGATGGCCATGGTAGAATCCTCAAATTGAAATCTTACGGTCTTGGTTGCTGTTTTTCTCGAGATATCTTCACTCCAACAAAGTTTATTACTGGCGAGTAATAAACATTTCCTTGCTCTACAGAGCGGTGCGAAAACGTTTTTTGTTGTTGCCTTTTTCTACTTTCTCAGATTACCATTTTTGAGCTAAAACCTTCGCAGGATTTCTTGGTTGGAATGGTTTAACACACAAACCGTGGCAATCTGTTGACATTTACCAATGTTGTATAGGGCATTTAAGTGGCTATGTTTGCGAGAACACTCTTTTGTGAGTTTGTGGTTCTGAAAAGAACCGGACGAACTCGACGTTTCGAACAGTATGCTCTGTTAGTCTCCACAAAAGAGAAATTACATGGTGTTACCGCAAACCTACATCACGAACTCTGCTTCTCTCACCATGGAAACCTTCATATCTCAGTGAGTGTTACGAAGGACACAATCCGCCACTGGAGCCTTCACTGATCGATACTGTATAGCTAGTTGATATCTTGATCAAAGTTGGTCAAATCATTGCTTAAACAGTGCCCATTTTTGTTTTTACCAGCGTGCGATTGATCGCAGTCCTCCCTTTTGATCGAGCGTATATATACCGGCAGCCGTTGGTGCAAGTATAAGCACTATAACGTCTGCTCCGATTCGATTGTTTTGAAACAATAGAAAAACGGCCAAGATTGTACATAATTGTATTATATTATACTTATCAATCGAAACGAAGAACCAATCTTATTGCCTGTAAGTCACACAAACTCCATAATTCTGCAGTCGGTTATTCGTGCAGTTGTCGTGCTCAACCCCCCTAACATTACATCGTGTGCAGACTATACTGAAGACTGAATTAAAAAAAAAACCACTCGCAAGTGACTCAGAACATTCGTGTCCTCTGGTGATTCCTTTCTTGACATTGAACAGAGCAAAGTTATGAAATTCTCTCCACCGTCGTGAAGGGGAATGGGCCGTGTATGACAGCTGTTCGTAATGATATTTCAAGGCTCGGCCGACCCGATAGGGCTCCGTGTCACACGTGGATCATTCATCTCAATCAGGTAAAGGTGTCGCTCATTCCATGCGATAAGTATATGCACTATGCCCCTTAGTTTTCTAATCTACCCAAATTGATTATATTTTTTGGGAGCCCCGAGATTGATTTCGTCTGTAAAGCATGCAATATGTTGGGCCCGTGGTTCTTTCATAACAAGATTACATTGACGTTACGCACACCGCCCCCCGTAGGCTGAGCTTTAAACATTGGCAGACTTGATTCAACGTCTGTGCTTCGTCGACGTTGAGGGCGGCAGACCGACTGGTTCTGCGCATGCGCACACGGTGTCGTCGTCTTCTGAGCGTGCAGGTTACGCTGGGAGGATGCGAGAATTAAGCGATGATCGATGGCGCGTTTGATTTCTTGCCGACCATGTGGATGAAACCGATGCATCATTACTGTCACTTGCGCGTGTGAATATTTGAGACTTCTCGCCGCAGTCAACTCGATATAACTCGATTACCTCATTGGGGATGGATTCTGTGTGATATATGGCAGCCAGGCTCGGTTCCACGAACCGGCAAAGACGAATCTTTGCCGAGCATAATTTCGAGAGTAACCTGCATTGAGGCACGACTCTGTGGGCATTAACAGAGTGTAGGTAACGGGATTGAACGGGATTGAAGGGGGGTTGGGTGGTCACAAACAAGAATTTGTTTGTCCACGGCTTAACTTTATCTTTCCCACAAAGATTTTCCATTTTGCCTTTGAGAAAGGTCCGGCTAGGATCGAAACGTGAGCCCCCCTCCAGTTATACTGAGAGTTTCCTTGGCAATCTCGGAAACTTAGAGTGTACACAAAGTGGTTTGGCATTAAAGGCCCAATGCAGCATTGGGGAGATCGGGAAACATCGATGTTCACAGATTGCCTTCTAATTTACACAGTTTGTAGATGGTCATGATAGAATCCTCATGTTGAAATCTCACGGTCTGGGATGCTGTCCTTTTCGAGAAATCTTCACTCAAACATCGACAAATGCTATTTCTTACACTTTAGAACGCGGTGCGAAAACTGTGACGGTTTTTTGCCCTTTTCTACTTTCTCAAATTACCATTTAAGCTAAAATCTTCGCAGGATTCCTTTTTTGGAATGTTTAATGGTTTCACAGTCACACAAACTCTGGCAATCTCTTGATTTTTACCAGTGTTGTATAGGGTCTTTCAGCCAAACAGCAACAACGGAACCAAACACTTGGTTACGACCTCACAGAATGGCAACTCTTACGAACGGCTCGCCCGGTGCTTTTAGAGTGACTGACCGAATTTTGGCCGCAGTTCAAAAAGGATTCTGTCAGCATACCACAGCGAGTTGTTGTTGGAGGGGGGGGGCAGTCAAGATTGTCATATCAGCGTGAGTAATGTCTGTGGTTTGTGGGTTGCATTCATCATACCAGTGGTGTCTGCAATGCAAGCTATAGCCATTGCATCTCCGTTTCGCAGTCTGCAATGCCCACTCACCCGCACCGCCGAAAAGTAGGCGTTTAAATCTTGTGCAGCGTTGATTCTTTCTTTTCTCCAAATGCATCATCAGAGGGCCCGACGTTTCGATCCTAGCAGGACCTTCCTGAGAGACCGAAGGAGGTATTCTTCCTTTGAGAAACTTCCTGCTATCATCCATGCATACTGTACTGGTTTGAGATTTGGATTTTCGGTAAATTCGGTCATTTCATCAGTAGGCAACATCTTGCAATGGCATGACTCGATTACTGAGCTACATTTGACCAGCTTTGGTTCAATGTCAGGCACATTCTTCCCAATTCAATACTGGGCATTTCTCACACCAATATCTATCGCTGTTTACCCAGTCATCTATACCAGTGGATATTGTAGCAAGGTTGGGCAAGGATTGTTTAACCTTTCTCGAAATTTGTGAAGAATATTCCGGAGTTTGAACCCGAGACCTTACCGGCATACCCACTAGTGTAAGTCACGTAATGGCATCACGCAATCGGTCTATTGTGGGACCCGCATCACGTCCCAAGGATTATCAGTCTACGTGCCAAGGGCGGTGTCCAGAGTTGAAGACGAGTAGGAGGGGGAGGGGAGGAGGTAGACGGAGGGGGGTAGTTAAACCTTTCTTAGAGCGGATGCTCCGTTAGATGTGACTTGTCCCCGTAACGCCTTCAAGGACATTAGCGAGTGTTGTACACATGTTGTCTTCGTTCTACAATTAAATCCACTACTGCACTAGTTCGGAATCTTGAATAGCGAGGCAAACATTTCGAGTCTTGCTCACGACGGCCAGAGTGCACACTATACGTTGAGTTACCGGCTCTTTTCAGAGCCACACTCCGTTCTTGAAAGATGCGTGCTATACATGGTGCCACTGCAAACCTTCCACTCAAACATTAATCACAGAGTTTCTCACCATATCGGACGAAACCAGACCAAGTATTTGCCCTGTACGTTTTTACGGTATGTGTATTACGCGGGGACGAGTCACCTCTATCGGATTATCTGTTCTTAGATGGTTAAACCTCCCTCGTCTTTAACTCCGAACAACGCCATTGGCACGTAGACATAATCCGTCGGACGTGATGCGGGTCGGACAATTGTTTCGGCCCGGACAGTCCCAGGCTTTGGTGCACTGCCGGTAACGGTCGTCACATGTTTTTTTAAAGCCGCGTGTGTAAAAAAAAGAGATTGGTGATCATGTACATGCATCTGGGTTTAAGGAGAAGAAGAAGGATGAGGACGTTGAGGAGGAGAAGAAGGAGGAGGAAGAGGGGGAGGAGAAGGAGGTAGAGGAGGAAGGGGAAGAGCAGGAGGGGAGAAGAAGGAGAAGAAGGAGGAGGAAAAGGAGGGGAGGAGGAGGGACGAGGAGAAGGAGGTAAAGGAGGAGGAGGAAGAGGAGGGGGAGGAGAAGGAGAAGAAGGAGGAGAAAAAGTAGGGGAGGAGGAGGGGATGAGGAGAAGGAGGTAGAGGAGGACGAGGAGGAGGAGGAAGGGGAGGAGGGGAGGAGGAAGATGAGAGGGAGGAGAAGGAGAAAAAGGAGGAGGAAGAGGAAGAGGGGGATGAGGAGGAGGAGGAGGAAGAGAAAGAGGAGGAAGAGAGGAGGAGGCGGGGATGAGGAGGAGGAGGAGCAGAAGGAGCAGGAGGAGCAGGAGGATAAGGAGGAGGAAGATGAAAAGGGAATGGGGAGGAGGAGGAAGAGGAGGAGGAGGTGGGGAGGAGGAAGAGGGGGTGGGAGGAGGAGGAGGAAGAGGAAGAGGAAGAGGAAGAGGAAGAGGAAGAGGAAGAGGAGGAAGAGGAAGAAGAAGAGTGGCTGGAAAGAGGAGAAGGAGGAGGAGGAGGAAGAGGAGGAGGAGGAGGAAGAGGAGGAGGAGGAGGAGGAGGAGGAAGAGG
>OX465102.1:24218759-24596189 GCA_949987565.1 Luidia sarsii | reverse complement strand
CAAAGTATAACCTCCACGGCAATACTTCGCTCAATATGTGGATTGTCACAATCTTTCCATAAATCTACCAGATGGGTGGTGACCCGGAGGACATAAAATTATTAACAAATGGAATTTTTTTTGGCTCAGCTTAAAAGTTCCGAAAAGGATACCAGAGAAGGGGAACTAAAGAGATTTGGGATAATCGAGCTAGAATCTTCTTTTAGGAAAAGGAAATAAGGAAATTGACAACATCGGGAAAAGCTGAAATAGTGATCGTGGATCTTAAAGCCCCTACACAACATTGGTCGAGGTCAAAGAATAGCATCCATATGTTGGCTGATCCAACATATGCATGAAATAGCACGCCTGTGAAAATTCCAGCTCAATCCGCCAACCGAGTATCGAGAAAATCGTGAAAACCGATTCATTTGTTTCGCGAAAATGCAGCAATCAACGCCATACTATTCCGAAAAATAGTTTAGATCTAGGTGAGACGTAAACGATTTATTTTACCCTTTTCTCCCAAAATAGGCCAACAACATTTTAGGCAGAAATATTTCAGTGAATTGCAATTCCTTTTATTTGTCTTCGGTCAAAAACTGAGACCTTCCTTTTTTCGGATTGAAGAGAGAATCCTTAATCCTTAAAGCTCCCTACACAACATTGGTAAGATCGAAAAACAGAAATGTTCACAGATTTACATGAAACGTATATTATACAGTTATGGTATAATAGAAACCTCGCACTGAAATATTTTTCCGTTAAATTAAGTATTTTTGGAGAAAAGAGTAACGAAATTGTTTACGTCTCATTCCTAAAACAATTGGTTGAATGCTGCATCTTCGTGAAACAAATGAAGCGATTTCACTATTTTCTCGAGACTCGGTTGGCGGATTGAGCTGAAATTTTCACAGGCGTGCTATTTCGTGCATTATGTTGGATCATACAAAGTATGAATGCTATTTATTTTTTTTACCTCGACCAATGTTGTGTTATCCCTTTAACATGATGGAAATGGAGATGCCCGAGGCTTCAGAGTACTGAATGCCGTCCAATGAATATTTTTAAAACTATCTTCACGCTCGATTGTGAACATGGAAGTATGGAGTTCAGAAAAAAGCCCAGCTCTCTTAGATGTTTCTCCAAAGAGTACCCATAGCAAAATAACATGAAAATGTTCATTCACAGACGGCAACAGTTCTTTTGGGTTAACTTGGACGCCTTATTTCCTGGTCTATAACTTATAGCTGTAGTCTTTTTTTGTAGGCTGCTCTATATTTGACACTTCGGGCGGGTCAGGCCGTGATTGGTAGGAAGTGTAAAAGTCTGGCTTACCCAGTCAGGATTATTTATGCCCGTCGTGTATATGCGTGCCGGGTATGCGGCCCCCAGTTTCCTTCGAACTTGCAACTTCCTGGAGCCTAATATTGAAATACATCAAACTGTCCCGTAACGATGGAGTACCCTGTTCTCTCTGTCACTTCCCTTCGTCTCTTCCCGTTTCGTGTTCCCGTCTTTTCCTCCCTCTCTCTGTCTCTCTGTCTGTGTGTCTGTCTATTTGTCTGTCTCTATCTTTGTCACTCTCTCTCTCCCTTTCTCATCCTCTCTTTCCCTTTCTCTCTCTCTTCTCTCCCTTTCTCTCTCTCTCTTTCTCTCTCCCACTCACTCTTTCTCTCCATCTCTCTTTCTCTCTCCCTCCCTCTCTCTGTCTCTCAATGTCTCTCTGTCTCACCTGTTCTGCATTTTGTCTTTCTCTGTCTCTCTTTCTGTCTCTCCGTCTGTCTGTCTCTCTATATCTGTCTCTCCTCCTCTGTCACCCACTCTCCGCTACTGCCTTTCGCTGATATCCCCTTTCACCTCTGTCTTTCTCTGTTTGTCTCCACAATCCACTCTCCCCTATCCTTCCACTCTCTCCTCCTCCTCTCTGTCTCTCTCCCCAACTGGTTGTCTCCCCCTCTCCCTCTCTCCGTATCCATCTCTCTTTTCCCACTCTCTCTCTAGTGTATCCATCTCTCCAGATTCCCCCTCTCTCTCTCTCTCTCTCTCTCTCTCTCTCTCTCTCTCTCTCTCTCTCTCGCTCTCTACATCCCCCTTTCCTTCTATCACTCCCCATCTCTTTCTGCTTCCACTCCCTCTCTCTCCTCTCACTCTCACTCTCCCCCTCCTTCTCCCCTCTCCCCTATATCTACCCTTCTCCACGCGGCCTTCATCACCCCTTTCTCCCTCTCACGAGTAGAGGGAGAGAGAGAGAGAGGGGGATGCACGCCCTGGATGGAGGAAGACGCCAGACGAGTTGGCACCGCCCACCGAACACGGTCGGCGGATGAACGGTTAATTGCCTCACAGGTCCCCTGGGAGAGACGGCTCTCGCGACCGCCCAGAGCCCAAGGTGTGAAATGATTCATTAGGCGGTCCCCGCAGTCTGCAGACACTTCCCACAAATTTGGAGCTTTTTTACCCGAAAGCCGGCGGCGCCAAGACCCTCGTGCATTTCGTTCCCGAGCCGACGAGCGCTGAAGGTGATAATGACTGGCCCGCGTCTTCTCCCGAATTTCTTTTGGAAGAGTGAAATACGCGTGCACAAATTCACGCCAACATCTTCTTTTTCTTCTTCTCTTTTATAGACGATAAACAATGCTTTATTCTAGTGCTCGTGCGTGTAATCGACGGGTAATATCGTCTCGCGTCGCTTTGGTTCACTGGCTATAACGCGGACTCCATTTCATGGGATTTGATGTGTTTACAGATAAGGTGGCGTATCCCCCTCTGTATAGGAGCATCCTGCCTGCTATTGATAGCAATGCTTAAAAATGCCGTGAGTTTCCTCTGTGATACCGGCAAGATTCAAACTGCTTCGGACATCACGCATCCAATCGAGCTTCAAGATCCAAACGGGTGTAGCGGATTTGATTGAGGCTCCCTTCGAATTGCATACTGTCTAGGGCTGGGGCTATCTCTCTTTGCCCATCGGTAGCATACAGGGATTCGCTGCAAGTAGTCATAACCATATCTCCTAAAACTGGGCCATTTTCCAAAACCCGGCTTGGGTTCAGGCTCCGGCTTTGTCTCCATTTTTCCCCATCCATTTCAAAGTGCACGGCATGAAAATGGAAGGCCTTTGGCTTCATTTTTTTAATGTTAAACTGCGTTTTGAAAAAGAATCCAAAGCTTCAACTTCATCAAAGAAATCCAACCCGTGTTTTCAGCTTTTTGGGAATAGGGACAAAGCCGGAGCCGAAGCCTAAGCCGGGTTTTGGTAAAAAGAGCCTTGGTCTGAGCTTGCCTGATACATACTTGGTCTCAGCTACAGCCGTGTCTATGGCTAGGTCTATCTGTTGGCCTATTAAAGACACACACAGCCACAGCCATAGCCCTGAAAGCTCGTTCCAGCCACAGCCGTGTCTAGGGCTAGGTCTATCTCTTTGCCTATTGCATACACACGCAGCCACAGCCATAGCTTTGAAAGCTCGTTCCAGCCTCAGCCATGTCTAGGGCTAGGTCTATCTGTTGGCCTATTGCACACACACGGCAGTCACAGCCATAGCTGTGAAAGCTCGTTCCAGCCACAGCCGTGTCTAGGGCTAGGTCTATCTCTTTGCCTATTGCATACACACGGCAGCCACAGCCATAGCTCTGAAAGCTCGTTCCAGCCTCAGCCATGTCTAGGGCTAGGTCTATCTGTTGGCCTATTGCACACACACGGCAGTCACAGCCATAGCTGTGAAAGCTCGTTCCAGCCACAGCCGTGTCTAGGGCTAGGTCTATCTCTTTGCCTATTGCATACACACGGCAGCCACAGCCATAGCTGTGAAAGCTCGTTCCAGCCTCAGCCATGTCTAGGGCTAGGTCTATCTGTTGACCTATTGCATACGCACGGCAGCCACAGCCATAGCTCTGAAAGCTCTTTCCAGCCACAGCCATGTCTAGGGCTAGGTCTATCTATTAGCCTATTGCATACACACGGCAGCCACAGCCATAGCTCTGAAAGCTCGTTCCAGCCACAGCCATGTCTAGGGCTAGGTCTATCTCTTTGCCTATTGCATACACACGCAGTCACAGCCATAGCTGTGAAAGCTCGTTCCAGCCACAGCCGTGTCTAGGGCTAGGTCTATCTCTTTGCCTATTGCATACACACGGCAGCCACAGCCATAGCTGTGAAAGCTCGTTCCAGCCTCAGCCATGTCTAGGGCTAGGTCTATCTGTTGACCTATTGCATACGCACGGCAGCCACAGCCATAGCTCTGAAAGCTCTTTCCAGCCACAGCCATGTCTAGGGCTAGGTCTATCTATTAGCCTATTGCATACACACGGCAGCCACAACCATAGCTCTGAAAGCTCGTTCCAGCCACAGCCATGTCTAGGGCTAGGTCTATCTCTTTGCCTATTACATACACACGCAGCCACAGCCATAGCTGTGAAAGCTCGTTCCAGCCACAGCCATGTTTAGGGCTAGGTCTATTTGTTGGCATATTGCATACACAGGGCAGCCACAGCCATAGCTGTGAAAGCTCGTTCCAGCCTCAGCCATGTCTAGGGCTAGGTCTATCTGTTGACCTATTGCATACGCACGGCAGCCACAGCCATAGCTCTGAAAGCTCTTTCCAGCCACAGCCATGTCTAGGGCTAGGTCTATCTATTAGCCTATTGCATACACACGGCAGCCACAGCCATAGCTCTGAAAGCTCGTTCCAGCCACAGCCATGTCTAGGGCTAGGTCTATCTCTTTGCCTATTGCATACACACGCAGTCACAGCCATAGCTGTGAAAGCTCGTTCCAGCCACAGCCGTGTCTAGGGCTAGGTCTATCTCTTTGCCTATTGCATACACACGGCAGCCACAGCCATAGCTGTGAAAGCTCGTTCCAGCCTCAGCCATGTCTAGGGCTAGGTCTATCTGTTGACCTATTGCATACGCACGGCAGCCACAGCCATAGCTCTGAAAGCTCTTTCCAGCCACAGCCATGTCTAGGGCTAGGTCTATCTATTAGCCTATTGCATACACACGGCAGCCACAACCATAGCTCTGAAAGCTCGTTCCAGCCACAGCCATGTCTAGGGCTAGGTCTATCTCTTTGCCTATTACATACACACGCAGCCACAGCCATAGCTGTGAAAGCTCGTTCCAGCCACAGCCATGTTTAGGGCTAGGTCTATTTGTTGGCATATTGCATACACAGGGCAGCCACAGCCATAGCTCTGAATGCTCGTTCCAGCCTCAGCCATGTCTAGGGCTAGGTCTATCTCTTTTGCCAATTTCAGGAGGGCCTGACGATTTGATCCTTGCAGGACCTTTCTCAAAGGCCGAGTGGTCATTCTGCCTTTGAGAAAGGTCCTGCTATAGGATTGAAACGTCAGGCCCTCCAAAATTTTGATATTCGCTTTTTGGTCATTTAAGTCAGTAAGCAGTTTGCAGTATTTTTGCATATTACTGTATTTTTTTGCCGTATAGCCCATCATAGTCATACCAAAGAGTCCAAGCAATCCCTGTACAGACATTTTCGTCAGAGTAACTGATCTATTCAAGAGAAATCTGCCAGCGAAGACAATGGCTTTGTTTCTCTCGGCGGAGCGGACACAACAGTTGGCCGTTGAGATGTCACAAAGGGCCGGTACCCCCCACCAATCAACCGCCCAGACCAGTTGCTGCAACACGGGCAAGGCTGTTACACCATGATGTATCACGATGCGTGTGTCTCTTCTTAGGTGTTCTCTCCTGTTTTTATCGCATCATTATTTTTATTTTTTTTAAACTCATGGGTGGCAGGCAGGGAGGCATGGTTAAAGAGACACCGTCCATCAGGGCCATCTCTTTTCCCCGGTAATATCTCCTCTGGGACGGGCGAGCATTAACGGAGATGGTGGGCTTGGGAGAGCATACTTTGCCGGTGATAAAAACCCTGGGACGACGGTGCACCTGTCGTGGGGACGGGGGAGGGGAAGCTTCGCGTTGCCGGTCGCAAAAGGCCTATATAGCTCTGCCCATCACGGCCGGTCGGCGCGGCCAGGCAGCCGACCTACAGCGCCTCAAAGTCGTCACGGCTTATAAACAAACTGGAGAGAGAGAGAGAGAGACACACACACACACACACAGATAGACCGACACAGAGAGACTGACAACAGTCAGGGAGGCAGAGAGGAACGGAGACAAAGACAGTGACATAGAGGCATAGAGAGAGGCATAGAGAGAGGCATAGAGAGAGGCATAGAGAGAGGCATAGAGAGAGGCATAGAGAGAGGCATAGAGAGAGGCACAGAGAGAGGCACAGAGAGAGGCACAGAGAGAGGCATAGAGAGAGGCATAGAGAGAGGCATAGAGAGAGGCATAGAGAGAGGCATAGAGAGAGGCATAGAGAGAGGCACAGAGAGAGGCACAGAGAGAGGCATAGAGAGAGGCATAGAGAGAGGCATAGAGAGAGGCATAGAGAGAGGCATAGAGAGAGGCATAGAGAGAGGCACAGAGAGAGGCACAGAGAGAGGCACAGAGAGATGCATAGAGAGAGGCATAGAGAGAGGCATAGAGAGAGGCATAGAGAGAGGCACAGAGAGAGGCACAGAGAGAGGCATAGAGAGAGGCATAGAGAGAGGCACAGAGAGAGGCACAGAGAGAGGCATAGAGAGAGGTAGAGAGAGGCATAGAGAGAGGCACAGAGAGATGCATAGAGAGAGGCATAGAGAGAGGCATAGAGAGAGGCATAGAGAGAGGCACAGAGAGAGGCACAGAGAGAGGCATAGAGAGAGGCATAGAGAGAGGCACAGAGAGAGGCACAGAGAGAGGCATAGAGAGAGGTAGAGAGAGGCATAGAGAGAGGCATAGAGAGAGGCATAGAGAGAGGCACAGAGAGGCATAGAGAGAGGCATAGAGAGAGGCACAGAGAGAGGCACAGAGAGAGGCACAGAGAGAGGCACAGAGAGAGGCATAGAGAGAGGCATAGAGAGAGGCACAGAGAGAGGCACAGAGAGAGGCATAGAGAGAGGCATAGAGAGAGGCATAGAGAGAGGCACAGAGAGAGGCATAGAGAGAGGCATAGAGAGAGGCATAGAGAGAGGCACAGAGAGAGGCATAGAGAGAGGCATAGAAAGAGGCATAGAGAGAGGCACAGAGAGAGGCATAGAGAGAGGCACAGAGAGGCATAGAGAGAGGCACAGAGAGAGGCATAGAGAGAGGCATAGAGAGAGGCATAGAAAGAGGCATAGAGAGAGGCACAGAGAGAGGCATAGAGAGAGGCACAGAGAGGCATAGAGAGAGGCACAGAGAGAGGCATAGAGAGAGGCATAGAGAGAGGCACAGAGAGAGGCATAGAGAGAGGCATAGAGAGAGGCACAGAGAGAGGCACAGAGAGAGGCACAGAGAGAGGCATAGAGAGAGGCATAGAGAGAGGCATAGAGAGAGGCACAGAGAGAGGCATAGAGAGAGGCATAGAGAGAGGCATAGAGAGAGGCATAGAGAGAGGCATAGAAAGAGGCATAGAAAGAGGCATAGAGAAAGGCACAGAGATATACCGTTAGTGAGACAGACATATATACAGAGAGAAATAAGGACAGTGAGAGAGATGAATTAATTTAAGGCAGGAAGCTTAGATAGACCAAGGGTGGACAGAGAACGAAGTGCTACAGAGACAGGGAAAGATCAAAGACAGAGGGAGACGGAAGAGAGACAATATCATAATTGGAGGAAAGACAGAGAGAGGCGAGAGACAGACAGAGAGAGAGGAGAGAGAGTGAGCGCGAGAGAAATAGAAAGGGAGAGAGAGGAGAGAGAGAGATAGAGAGATAGATAGGAGAGAGCTAGACAGGGAGAGGAGAGAGAGAGAGGAGGGAGCGGAAAGAGAGACAGTGACAGAGATACAGGAGAGACAGGGAAAAGGTTTTAGCTTTGGTGGTTGAAGCTAAGTCAGACTGGTGACATAACCCACTTCATTCTATGGGTTAATAGACGGAGACGCCTTGAATGAACTCGACGAGTGAGCCGCGTCCGCTGTTCGTTGAGAGATGGCTTTACTTTACAGAACCCGTGCACATTCAGAACCCAGTACACAGTACACTTTCCTTCAGAGAGACAGAAAGCCAAGGAGAGAGAGCGAGAGAAACACACAGAGAGTGGGAAGGAGTGAGAGAGAGGGAGGAAGAGAGAAAAGTTGAGAGAGAGAGAGGGGGGGGGTAAAGAGAAAGAGAGAGAGAGGAAAAGCTAGACAGAGGGAGCGGGAGGGAGAGAGATAAAGACAGGGAAACATTGAGATACTTGTACGGGGGAGGCCTGGTTTATCAGAAGTGTCCGGAGTCTGCGATTGATTTTAAAGGCCCAAGACAACATTGGGAAGATGGGGAAACATCGATGTCCATAATTTCCTTCTAATTTACACAGTTTGTAGATGGTCAAGATGGATTCCTCGTGTTTAGTTCTTACGGTCTGGGATGCTGTACTTTTCGAGAAATCTTCACTCAAACATCGACAAAAAGTTTATTACTCGTGAGTAATGAACTATTTCTTACACTACAGAACGGTGCCTAAACCGTGACGTTTTTTGTTGTTGACATTTTAATACTTTCTCAGATTACCATTTGAGCTAAAACCTCCGCAGTATTGCTTTTTGGGAATGCTTTATGGTTTAACACAAACTATGGCAAACGTTTGACCTTTACCAATGTTGTATAGGGCCTTTAACCCCAAAACCAATTCAACAGTTTTGTTTCCTATAAACCAACAATGTAACCAGTTGACAGTTTGATCAACGTTGGGACCATAGTATCGGCTAAACACTGCACGCTACAGTCTACGAAGCCACATATTCCAAGATGCAATGCGACTAGTATATAGAACTATTAGCTTTTTCGATTAGTGCTCAAGAAAGTTGCCATAGAGATGCCAAGGTACTTGAGCAGCCAGCCACGAGGAGGCAGAGGAAACTCCCCTTCACGGTGGCAGTGTCCTCGCCGTCTTCCCCGGTCAAAAAGTGGTCGGTCTGACCGCCTCTTGACGGAGCCAAGACGCCCTGTCAGTTTTTTTTTTTCCCCCGCCTCAGCACGGCGACCGTGACAGCGCACAAGGCCGCGGGTCTTTGACTTGTATCCACCCTCAGCCTCGCACACCCAACCCCCCAACCCCCACTAAAACACAGCCTCGGGGTTTTTAAACTGGGTATCCGCAACGAGACATGTCCAAGTTTTCTCACCCCCGCAAGAGAGTCGCCGCGCGTACCACGAGTGTCCCCGGCACCGGGCCCGTGCGTGACTTGGCCGGTGTCTATATACCGGGCGTTTGACGACTTTATCTGCCGGGCTGCTAGGCCGCCGAAGCATGCAACGCCGCGGTGTCTGGCCAACTCACTCGTATCTCTGCGCGGGCGCTTAAGTGCTCGCAAAACCATCACGCGGCCTCTATTATACAAGGCCGAACCTTTGAAAAGAAAGAAAAAAAGATTTGAGGGGATTTGGCCAAAGTGGGATTGCTTCTCTAAGTCTTACCCTCCACCGTGTAGTCTACTTTTTTGTGGAGGAAAATTATTTTACGCGGTCGGGGGTGCCATTTCAGATAAAAAACAATCCAACAACTCGGTGGAGTAATCCTATACCCTGAAGCAATGTCTTAAATCTGCACAGCTCTTAACTCAACTTTGGTTTTTGTGGAAACCAAATCTTCAAGTTCTGCTTTTTGGAAAAAAAGGTCCTCGCTGTCGGATAAAAATGTCAGGCCCTCGAACATTTCAGGTGAACTGTTTAATTTTGCGGCGTCTCGCACAGATTTTCCTCAACGTGGCGCAGTTTTTTTTCGGCGTGTTTTTTTGGCGCCAGTTCGGTTCGGTTGTGGATGGTGCATGGGCTGATTGCTGCATCCCACATCTAGATGCAATGCACAGTTAGCTTTTCGAAAATACCATGGAGGCAGTGTGACACTGTTCGAATATCGTGACGTGGGAGTGGTACACCATTGTATACAAGTCTTCGTTTTTCGAGGAGTCTGACCCAGAGAAGAGGCTTCAGGGACTCATTCTCGAAGGAGTTTTCAAGGCCCAAGACAACATTGGGAAGATCGGAAAACATCCATGTCCACATATTTCCTTCTAATTCACACAGTTTGTAGGTGGTCATGATATAATCCTCATGTTGAAATCTTACGGTCTGGGATGCTGTACTTTCCGAGAAATCGTCACTCAAACATCGACAAATATTTTTTTTTTACTCGCGAGTAATAAACTATTTCTTACATTACAGGCTGGTGCGAAAACCGTGACGGCCTTTTGCCTTAAGTTCTACTTTCTCCGATTACCATTTGAGCTAAAACCTTCGCAGTATTGCTTTTATGGAATGTTTAATGTTTCAATACACAAACTGTGGCAATCTTTTGACCTTACGAATGTTGTATAGGGCCTTTGATCAAAATGGTGTCACAGCAAACTTTCTAAATGGTTTCCAATATACAGACTATATACGTTCAGACAGCGTGTTAGTTAAAAATATATATGATCTAAATCTCATCAGATCGAAGTTTAGATCCGAACAGAGAATATCCCAGAATTCGACTCTGAAAAAGAACCTGCTTAGATCGAAACAAGTCTTCTCATATCCAAATGTGTCTATTATTTGCGTGCATGTTTTTTATGCGTTGTCGGAGCGCGCAGTCCTTCCTGAAAGTCTATCTACGGCAGATTTTTTTTCAACGAAATTCGAGCGTTAGAGGCTCTGCGAACATCCATTCAATAGTGACCCCGCATTCGATGCCATTTTTTGGTGGGCCTGTCTGACCAATCTGACGGCGGGGGGAATGGGAAGGAGGGGGGGGGGGAGCGAAGTTGGATGAGGCGAAGGACTAAAGTCGATAAGACCGATAAGACCAGATGAATAGAAATCTGGCTGACTCGTGGTTGTTCGTCGCGTATATAGGCTGAAATCCCTCCCCTCCTCAGATCAGGTGGATTACAATGTACACCCACGTATGTGCTCGCCATTGAGGGATTAGGGGCGGATTAGTCGCACCAAGTGAGCTTCAGGTTTTCCCGAAAAACAAACAAACATTCCCCGTCTTTTTCTTTTCTAAATGTGGCGTGGGAGGGAAAATGCTAAATTGAATGTCTCGATACGCGGTGTCCTCCACCACCAAATGCTGTGGTTGTACTGCATACACATTTTTCTCTCGTGGTCGCTTCAACGCGCACGAAAGGCCGGTTGCACCCGGGAGCCCCTACTTTTTTTTTCTTTTTCAAGCTTCTAAATTGCTGTTTTCCGAGCGGCTTTTTGTTGTCAAATTTGTTTACGGCCGATGAAAAAAAGAGAGAGCAACAATGGTTAAAGTCCCACTCGCCGCGACCGTCAATACAGCGAGGTAGGGGGGTACGAAATTGGTAGGAATTAGGGCGAGAGCTGTACAAAAGGGGAGGGGGGGGGAGATGTTTTGAGTCGAGAGAGAGAGACGGAGAAGGGAAGGGGCTCGGGCGGTGAGGATGGCGACAAGGATGAAAGAGAGGGGAAAGGAGGGGATGGGGTCCCCTCCAAAGAGCTAGCAACGGGGGTGGGCCGTGCAATGACTGGGGCTCCCCCCCCCGTCAACCAACCTGCCACACCGCACTACCCCCTCCTCCCCCCCTCTCCCCCTCTCCCGGAACACCTTGCTCTTTTGGCGGTCGGCTGCCTTAACGAGCCGCGGTATTTAGCGGACAATTACTCCCTCCCCCCTCCTCCTCCCCCTCGTCTTGCGCAAAATGCCCGGCGAGGACTCCGGCGAAATCCCTCGACCCCCT
Organism: Luidia sarsii; assembly: GCA_949987565.1. NCBI lineage: Eukaryota > Metazoa > Echinodermata > Asteroidea > Paxillosida > Luidiidae > Luidia > Luidia sarsii. Next base: position 24,584,476 of record OX465102.1, on the reverse strand, counting down.
CTCAGTCCCCGTTGATTGCCCTTTCTTTGAAGCGGGCTGAGGCCCCCCTCCCCATCACCCAATTACTCGGGTGTTACTTTAAAGGCTTGACTCGTCAGTCGGTGCCCTCGTTTAATTGCCGGGAATACTTTTGTTGACGTTAGTCAATCGCCATTTTACTTTCTTCATTAATTTGACGGGGAGAGGGGGGAGGGGGTAAAGATTTCTTTCTTTCTTCCCTCTGCCTTTTTGGTGGGCGCTTTTTTTTTTTTTACTTAATACCGCGAGATCGGGGACAATTTGATCGGTAATGCGTCCAACTTGGGAAGTACCAATTCAGTGGAGATAAATGGGAGGTTTTGATGTCTCTGATGTGGCGCTATTAGCTGTGCGATAGATCCTTACAGTTTGCGGGGATTGTAAACAAGTTTTAAACTTTGCCGTGCAGGCAATTTATTGTGCCGATTCCATTTTTTTCTTTCTAGGTGGTGGTGGTGGCGGCGGTGATGGGTTGGGGTTGATGTGTCACGCGTAATTTCGTATAGGTTTTGGATGAAAAGACTCCATTGGCCGCGATTGATACAGGACTGGTGAACCGCTGACTAGGCATGCGGCCGATGACACGGCGGTGGCTAGCGCCGGTATAGCAGATAGCACATACCCCCTCCTTCGTTAAAGACGAAGACAACAATCATTACACAATTGGGGGGAAACAAAATCAAAAGTCGGACAGAGCACTCACCGATCCAAGAAAGTCGCCATTTCCAATCTGTCCAGTTTTAAATTTCAAAATTTAGTGGGCCTGACGTTTCGATCCATAGCAGGACCTGAGAAAGGTCCTGCTAGGATCGAAACGTCAGGCCCACTAAAGTTTGAGATTTGAATTTTGGTAATTTTAATCAGTAAGCAGTTTGCAACATTTTTTATAGCCTATCAGTTTAAAATTCGACAGAAATTAAGTCAGAAAGCATCGGGGAGTGATTTTCGATCCTAACGATGCCTTTCTCACAGGCAGTTCACAAAAACAAAAAGACAAACAAGTACTAGGAAATTGTTGAGAGAATTGAAAAATGGCCAGCAAAATTCCCGTTTCAGTCAAAGTTTTTCTTGACCATTTTTTCAAAGCTAGTCAAACATTCAAAGGAAAAACGGACTGGGAACTTTAGAACATATTACAAAAAAATTGGCAAAGAAAACTTCGACTGGACTGGTATTTGAACCAGAGACCTTTGGATTAAAGTTTATCCAGAGGTCTTAGGTTAAAATCCCGGTCCAGTCAAAAGTTAGAGGGCCTGGCGTTTCGATCCTAGCAGGACCATTCTCTCAAAGGCAAAGAAATATCTTGCTAGGATCCAAACGTCAGGCCCTCCATCCTTTGAGAAAATCTATGCTCTGTAAAAAAACAAATGTCAAACATTGTCCGACGCTGGTCCAAATATCACGTCAGGGCTCAGGTTGCTCATATCTTTTCTAAATTCCGTTCAGTTCTAACCCAACTGAATACAGGCGATATACAAAAATGTTGCAAACTGCTTACTGACTAAAATTACCAAAATGTAAATCTTAAAATTTAGTGGGCCTGACGTTTCGATCCTATCAGGACCTTTCTCAAAGGCAGTGCATGATTTGAATACAGTGCATGATTTGAACCAAGGGGCATATAAGGATGGGGCTTAGTAGTCAACACGTCAGGCGGTTGTGAGTGCAATTCTTTAGAGCAAAAGGGTGGTTGACTTCTCAAGCAGACACGTACCTCAGCCAGTGACTGCTGTGTGGAGGCCTTTCGTTGGCGGATTAAAAAGTGTCGTCGACAATCGGTCGCTTAGAACTGATCCCTGTCTGAAAACAGTCCTCGGGAGACTCGGGAAAGCTTGGTGTAGGGATGGATGCAAAGCTCAAAAACGATACTCCGGTAATTAGGACATAACTCATAGTCTGCCGCTATTTACGCAGTGCATTTTTTTTAAAATCCTCGTTAATCACATCTTGTCTTCTAATGTCTCGCACAATTTTCACTTCTTCTTTTTTCCGAGCCAGATTCCGGGAATAGAGATCAGAGGGAGGTTATCAATAGATCACGTGGGTCTATTTTTCCAAAATAAACCAGCGTCAAGCCAGACGAAAAAGTATGGGATTGTAAAAAAATAAAAGAAGGTTATCTGAAGTGCCAGTGATCGTAACTTGTCGACGATAGCACAACGTTCTTATCGCGCTAAGAGTACGGCCTACATTACACGCAACCAAAGAAGAATGAAACTGTAGAACGCAACACCACGAGACACGCGGCTAAACCTATAAGCATTTAAAGTATATAGACATGCTTCGGACCAAGAAAGACAAATTACCAAGGCGCCAACCGGGGAACAATCGCACGCTTTGAAATGTGTTTCCATTTTGTTTGAAATGGTGGGTGATATGTCACTGACATCTTAGACCCACGGCGCTCAGCATATCAACTGGTCACATTATTGGCCACTAAACGCCAAATTGGCTGATTATGTAGGCCTATTAGTATAATCACATAGGGTAACTGTAGGGAAATTGGGACGGTAGGGAAATTGGGACAATAGCCAATATGAGAGAGCTATGTATAGCGCCCTCAATAGTTTGATGGTATAAATGTTGTATGCAGCCGTGGCAGCCCAGACGCTCCATTTTGATGTGTAACTTCGTGGCAACTTCGTAGAATTTCATGGAGAAAATCTTCAAAAACTGAAAAGGTGAGACATCCAGCAACCTTTTGTTAAGCTTTATCTAAAACAATAGGTTTCATAGAAATCACTGGGAAAATCTTACCGGAGGATTTCCACCGTTCTTTTATAGATATTTGACTTGATTATTGACTATATTTTGTTGCTAGGCCTTCCACGTGTATTAATTAAGACTGCCACGTGAAGCATGGGTCGAATGCTAAAAAATATATTGTCTTCAAGTGTGTAGGGAAATTGGGACAGCCAAGATGGCGGCCACTATGCTGAATGTTTCATCCAGGGTCTCTTCCAAAACAAATTTAGATACAGTTTTAAGGGCCCTTGCCTTTTTAGTTTAGAAAACAGAATGTATTTAAATGTTAAGGTTATTTTGAAATGATTTGTTAGTGCAAAGAAACAAAATATTTATATAGCTCTTTCTTTGTTATTTTCTGTTGCCATTTTTAGATGCCCTTCAAGTACGTGCGGAAGTCCAATCATGCTTCCTGGTCAGTTGACGCCATGGCAGAGGCTGTTCGGAAGGTTAGAAAGGGAGAGCTTTCCATCAGACGTGCAGCTGAAGAGTACGGGGTGCCCAAGTCTACACTAGCGAGAAAGCTTGCAGCTGGTGGGGATGGTGACTTGGCAGCAAACTTTGGCAGAAAGTCTTGCTTAGGTGATGCCATCGAGCTACAGCTTGAAGAGCATGTGCTTGAAATGGAGTCACGTGGCTTCGGACTCACAAGGCAGGATGTACGCGTGCTTGCGTATGAGTTCGCAGAGCGGAATGGAATTCCAAACGACTTCAACCAGGAGACCATGCAAGCAGGGAGGTTCTGGTTAGAGGGATTCCTCAAACGGCATCCCCGAATTGCTGTTCGCAAGGCAGAAGGGCTGTCACGTGCACGAGCCATAGGGATGAACCGACCAGAGGTCACCCAGTACTTCACCAGGCTTGGAGATGTCTTGGACCGCGAGGGTCTGCACCAGTCACCTGGGTGCATCTACAACGTTGACGAGACAGGACTGGCCATGAACAACAGGACAGGGATGGTGCTGGCTACGAAGGGCAAGAAGTCAGTTGTCTCCTTGACCTGCGCTGAGAGAGGAGAGAATGTGACTGTGGTTGCCTGTTGCAGTGCTTCAGGCCAGTACATCCCACCCTTAGTCGTCATGAAGGGGAAGAGAAATCGGGCAGAATTTGCCGATGGATTGCCACCTGGCTCAGTGCTGCACATGTCAGACACTGGCTACATCAATAAGGAACTTTTCCTGGAATGGCTCAAGTTCTTCCGCCAGCATGCCGTTCAGCGTCAGGTTCTTCTTATTATAGATGGGCATGCATCCCACGTCAAGAGCCTGGCAGTTATCCAGTACTGCTTGGATAACAACATCATCCTCGTGTGCCTCCCATCGCACACCACCAAATATCTCCAGCCGCTCGACAGGGCCGTCTTCAAGTCCCTCAAGACAAACTGGCAGACTGCTACCAACACGTTTGTCAGATGTAATCCCGGAGCAAGCATCACCAAGTATAGGTTTGGTACATTGTTTGCGAGTGCATGGGGGAAAACTGCATCTGTCGCCAATGCTTCTGCAGGCTTTAAGGCTTGCGGCATTTTCCCCTTCAATGTACAAGCCATCCCAGATGAAGCTTACATCCCCTCGGAGACAACAGAGCGACCTCTGCCTGCACCAGTCCAAAGCGAAGAAGATGAGCCAGAGGACCACCAAGCGCAACCTCAGCTCCCGCAACCTCAGCTCCCGCAACCTCAGCTCCCGCAACCTCAGCTCCCGCAACCTCAGCTCCCGCAACCTCAGCACCCGCAACCTCAGCTCCCGCAGCCTCAGCTCCTGCAACCTCAGCTTCCGCAACCTCAGCTCCCGCAACCTCAGCTCCTGCAGCCTCAGCTCCCGCAACCTCAGCTCCCGCAACCTCAGCTCCCGCAACCTCAGCTCCCGCAGCCTCAGCTCCCGCAGCCTCAGCTCCTGCAACCTCAGCTTCCGCAACCTCTTCAAACAAGTCATCCAACTCCACCACAACCTCCTCAACCTCAACCCCCTCAAGATCAACTTCAGCCCTGTCTCCTGCAGTCTAGTTCTGCCAGTACATCTACTGCTACTACATTTGCAGATATTTGCCCGTTCCCCAAATCTGTAAGGAAACCTGCACAAGCAAAGAGGAAGAAGCAGCAATCTGGAGAGCTGACAACACCTCAGTACCTCAATGAAGTCAGAGAAATAGAGGCCAAACAAAAAAAGGCAAAGGATAAGCCCCAAAAGAGTACCGGTAAACAGGGAAAAGGAAAAACACCAGCTCCGAAGAGAGTGAAGACAACAACGGCGACAGTTCCTGACGGGGCTGATAAAGACCCCCATAACTACTGCGGTACATGCAGAGGTTATTTCTACGACGACGTGGATGTGGATTGGGTCCAATGCCAGCACTGCCAGTTCTGGTTTCATGAAGACTGTGTAGGGGCCTATGGACAGCCAACATTCTCATGTGATGAGTGTAACTAGATGAACAGTGGCGGCTCAAACCAGTACCAGTAGCAGTCCCAAAACATTACACGTTTTGGAAAGTGTTTTTTCCTATGGCATCCTGCTACTGCTTACGCATGACTTGCATGTACAGCACTTCAGTCTTGTTGGCCAACGCCATGCCGGCCTTCTTGGCTTGCTGAGGGTCATTCCTGCTCATGCATAAAGAATGAGCAGGAATGACACTCTGGAAAATTGGCCAATCAGAGTGAGGGATCGGAAGAATAAGGTTTGCCGGACGATTTTCAATGCCATAGGAATAAACACTGCCAAAGTTTTAAGCAGTTGTTAATTTTTTAAGCATCACAAAAGAAATTGCTTATGATGATTTGGCAAGAATATTCGTTTGCAACTGTATGAAATGATAACTTAGAGCAAGCACAACAAAGAATTCCTCAGTTGTAAAAGCTTTATGGAACTGGGTGCAGCTCACTAATTGAACGAAGGGAGGAATAAAATCTGTGCAGGGGAAAGGATGGGCGTGGTCAAACAGTGGGGGGGACTGTCGGGGGGGGGGGAATGTACATGAACCTAGTGTAAACAATATCTGTGACCCACTAGACAAGTTATTTCTATGTTAATACACAGGAAACCTCATTTAAAACAAATCAGTAGGTGTCCAAATTTATCTGCACATTGTGTCCCAAGTTACCTACACATGTAGGGAATTTGGGACACTTCTGGTCACATGATACTAATTGACAATTGACCCCCCAAATATATTTTTATGTTTACAAATGTTGTTTGGCAATAAACCTCATTGATGTAACTTCTCAAATTGTAAACAGTGTATTTGACAAATGTTATTTTCTAAGATTATGAATAATTATGTGCTTAAGTGTCCCAATTTCCCTACAGTTACCCTACTCCCAACAATTCTCAATGGCAAATGAGACAAAGTTTGGAATTTTGACCGTCACTTCATTTCAACCAACCTCTTGTTCGCACTGATCATGGTATACACAGGCCTGAGCGATGCATGGATATCGTCGCTTTTAAACCACAGTCTACACACTAGAACAGGGAGCATTGCACGAAACGATGCTTGTGAGAAGTTGATTTCAATCCCCAGCCAAGCGACTCCTCTGGACGCTCCCCAGTTGACGTGTTGGATCGACAGAGGCGAATCTCGGACACACACACCCACACACTCTCACAATGACAAAGGGGGGAAGCTCGCCCGAACGGAAATGGCTCCAACTTCTAAGCACGAGAACAACCCCGTCTCCTGCTTAGATGTCGTGAAAGGCACGAGGTAAGACTAACTGGTGCCCTGAAACAGGAAGAAGTATTACCTGATTTGGTTGTGTTTGTTTTTGTTGCTGTTATTGTTGTTGTTGCTGATGTTGTTCAGCTGTTGTTGTTTCTGCTGCTCCTGTTGCTGCTGCTGCTGTTGTTGTTGTTGCTTTTGTTTTTGCTGTTGTTGTGGTTGCTGCTGTTGTTGTCGTTGCTGTTGTTATTGTTGTTGTTGTTATTATTGTTATTGTTGTTTCTGCTGCTGCTGCTGCTGTTGTTGTTGTTGTTGTTGCTGTTGTTGTTATTATTGTTAGTGTTGTTTCTGCTGTTGTTGTTGCTGCTGCTGCTGCTGCTATTGTTGTTGTTTCAAAACAAAGTGACGTGACAAAACCACGTGGCTAGGACAGCCAATCCCCTGCCGCGTGTCACACTCTAGCCGTCTGATTGGCCGCACACCCGATGACGTCACTCCTGCGCCACACCGACGCCTATAGACGGTCGCAGAGTGCATGTCAGTAATTTGCCTGACAGCCAAACCTGTCACTGGTGTGTTGGTTGTTTTTTTTATCAAAGGATAGAATTTTTGGCACGGCATCCATCCACATCCCAGCTCTCCCCCTCTCTTCCCGGATGGTTGCCATATACCGTTTCCGTTTTGGGAGGATACGAAAGCCACACACGCTCTCGCCGGGGGTGAGATCTTCCCGTAATGCATCATATAGATGGGGGGGGGCAGTATGGCACCCGGCGGATTGGGTTGGACAGGACTCGATGATCGGTCAGGCCTCTCTTCCCTTCCCTTCCCCTTCCCTTCGCCCGTCCCCGTGACTCCCCGTCGAACATGACTTTTTTTATCCAGTAGGCCTATCTATGGATGGCGTATTTACATTTCTCTTTAGTTATTGCATTGAAATCTATAGAAAAAGCAAACACTTAAAACGGTGTGATCAGTAACTGTTGCACGGTGGGCTTTATGTTCGCATTCAGTCAAGTTGTGGGACATATGATTTTTGACCGAGACAGAAGAGATCTCGACTCATCAAGAGATGACGAAAAGGTCGTCTCGATGTCGTCGCATTCAATCGACCCAGCGGAGCCATAGCTGGCATTCCAGACCGCTGGGCTGTGATGCTTGCCCGCGTAATCAGCTGCGGGGCCTGTATACCTGGGACCTCAGATCCGACGCTGCACGGCGTGGTCTGTCCGATAAATCACGGTGCGTCGTCGCGGTCCGCTCGGGGCGCACGAAATCACGACATAGTCCGGCAAAAGTACTATCTCCACCTCTCTCTCTCTCTCTGTCTCTCTCCACCTCTCTGTCTCTCTGTCTGTCTCGCTCTCTCTCTCTCTCTCTCCCTCCCCTCTCTATCTCTCTCTATCTCTCTTCTCTCTCACCTCTCTCTCTCCATCTCCCCTCTCTCCCCCTCTCTATCTCTCTCTATCTCTCTTCTCTCTTCCCCCTCTCTCTCCCTCTCCCCTCTCTCCAACTCTATCTATCCATCACTCTCTCTCTACCTCCACCTCTCTCTCCTTATTTACTTCCCTCTCTATCTGCCTCTCTCTATCTCCTCCCCCCCCCCCCCACTCTCCCTCTCTCCCTCACTCACTCTCTCTATCTCTCTCCCTCCTCTTTCTCTCTCTCAGCCTTCTTTAAACCACCATTGTGGCCATGCAGTGTTGATCGAAATATCAAGTGGAAACATTATCACTTATTGAAAGCCCAACTGTTGGGTGCTGTCGGTCAAAATAAACATAACCGGTGAAATCAGACACTTTTCGGCCCAACTTTTCCTCTACATGCAGTGTATAGGCTACAGGCTTATACCTGCAAGGTTCCACTATTTACTGCAATCGACAACTCTCTACATCAGGAATAATAGCAACTTAAGGTTGCACTTAAAGACCAACCAGTCGGAAAGAGTGCGTATACGCTTTTTAGTTAGCCAACAACCACTTCATCAGATCATTCGGATGAAGTGGTTGGTGCTCTTACGAAATGCTTATGCACCCTTTCCGACTGGTTGATCTTTAAGTGCCATCCTTAAATTTTCATTATTCATGAGTAAACGTCACACGGCAATCTTTATTTAATCATCACAAAAGGGTAATTGTGAGGTCTGGCCGAGCTAGGTTCCACTTCTCTCACTCTCTTCCTCTCTCCATCTCTCTCTCTCCCCTCCTCTCTCTACCCCTCTCCCTCCCCTCTCTTTACCCCCTCTCTCCATCTCCCTCTCTGTTCCCCCTCTCTGTCTCCCCTCTCTCCCCTCTCTCTCTCTCACTCCCCTCTCTTTATCCCCTCTCTCTGCCCTCTCTTCCCCTCTCTCTTCCCCTCTCTGCCCCTCTCTCTTCCCCTCTCTGCCCCCTCGCTCTCCCCTTTCTGCCCCTCTCTGCCCTCCCCCTCTATCACTATCACACATTATCACTCTATCTCACTCTCTCTCACTCCCCCTCTCTCCGTCACTCCCTCTCACCCTCTCTCTCCCTTCTCTCTCTTCCTCCCCTCCCTCCTCTCTCCTCTCTCTCTCACACACTCTCACTCTCTCACTCTCTCACTCTATCTCACTCGCTTTCCTCCTCTAACTCTCTCTTCTCTCTCTGACTCTCTCACCCTCTCTTTCATTTCTCTCACTTCCTCCCCTCCATCCTCTCTCCCCTCTCTCACTGTGTCTTTCTCTGTCTCTCTCTGTCTCTGTCTGTCTGTCTGTCTGTCTGTCTGTCTGTCTGTCTCTCTCTGTCCCTCTCTCTGTCTCTCTCTGTCTGTCTGTCTCTCTCTCTCTCCTCTTTCTTGGTTCTGTGGGGTTCCAACTCAAGGTTCTGAGTGTTTGGATTATTATTATGACGTCGTGGCCGGGGAGGATGGAGGTAAGAACTCGGGAAGGAAGAAAGGAAGGAAGTAGGAAGATTGATGCCCGCCATAAAAGTTAAGAGACTGCAAGTCGCGAGACGCACGTCCCAGTCGCCAGTTGAGAAATCTCACTCTCTCTCTCACTCTCCCTCCCTGTCTCCCCCTCTCTCTTTTTTACCCTGAAAATGTGGCTCTTAAAAAAAAAACCTAAAAAAAAACCAACCGGAATGGAATTCCTGGTGAGTGTGCGACATCTTGTCCCGGTCGATTAAAAGCTATTTTCTCTAATGACCCTGGGGTATTGGGATGCCTTTTCCCCGTCTCCTTCGCCTGTCACAATAGGGCGCATCATTTCGCTATGAGAAATCGAGAAGCAATTACGATGTTGTATGGCGGCTTATTAATTAGAACGATTTCTTTTTGAGAGAGAGAGAGAGAGAGAGGGGGAGAGAGAGAGAGAGAGAGAGAGAGTGGATTTCAGGACTGGTTCTGAGCCTGATTGTAGCCTTTCAAACGGGATTAGACGTGTGACTTCCTGACCGTCTGCAGTCTCGAGAATTTTTTTTTTTTTTCTGGGGTTGGGTGAAGATAGGGTGAGGAAGGCTTACCAATAAATTGACAAGAACCATACAGTGCGATCAGTTGTAATTGTCCGGGCCAACAAAGAGGGTGAAGAGGAATTGAAGTGTTAAGAACGAAGAGCACAACCAACATAAAACACAGCTCATAAGACTTCCATGTAAAGACATAAAATGCATTAAGTGGATTTCAAAGTTAACACCACGATGAGTTTTGAAAACAAGAATAAAGTCGCAAAAGTCATGTTCTGTTCTTAAAAGTGATAAAAAGGCATTGAGTAAAAATTGCTTTTCGTGTACCGTTACGAAGCCATATTCATATGTACCCACTATGTATCCATTAAGTAACCATTATGTAATGATGTATACATTATGTACCCACTATGTACCCATATGTACCCACTATGTACCCATTATGTATAAATTATGTACCCATGTTTATCCACTATGTACACGCTATGCACCCATTATGTATAAATTATGTACCCATGTTTATCCATTATGCACCCATGTGCGCCCATTATGCACCCATAATGTACCCATATGTATGAATGTTTACCCATATTATGTACGCATGTGTACCCATTATTTACCCATAATGTACCATACATTACGTTTACCAAAGTTACCTACCGTTCTTTCCGTTCCTACCTCGAGTATAGACGAAAATATTTCACAAAAAGTTTATTTTTTTGGTGTATTTTTTAGAGAAGCAGAAATCATCATTTCCGGTATGTTCCTAAAGGGCTTCACGAAGAGATGGAGGATGTGACGTAAACGTGGACGTGCGTGGCGCATGGAGGGAGCCCTCTTGTGAAATCATGAAAAGATGACTTCCGAAGACACGAGATTCCGAAGACACTATTAATATTATGCATGCACTTCATGCACTCACGCGTTGACTAAGTTCTTATGGTAGAGACTCATCGACACAAAGACCGACCGACAGGGGAGTACAAAACAGATTTCTTGCAACTTCAGTGCAGATACTTCGTCGGCATTTTCACGAACTGGCGAATCCAACCGTGCACGAATCAGAAGAGATAGGCCTACTGTTTTTGGAAATAGCGCTTTGAAAGTTAATTGCATCTTCCGTAAGGTATTTTTCAGGCTCTTTTCAATGGGTAGTGTAAAGAGTGCTTTTGTGATACGGTGATGTACGAGACTGACAGCATATGAAGTGACACTGAGGTCTGTTCTTATGCAATTTGTTACGGTTGAGAAAATTACCATTCGCCGTTTCGTGGAGACCTCGACGACTTATAGGCCTATTGTGTTTAGGGTGCAGTCGTGCAGTCAAATGACTATACCAAGTGCAATTCTAGAAGGTCAGTCAAGTGGTTCAAGGCAAATCAAAAACACAAGGGCTGTTTATTTTCATTTCCTATATTCATTTCCTTAGAAGTTCAGAATTCACTCGCGTTCCCAGTACAGCGGTTTTGCTGTTTTCAATCAAACGTGTAGGCATAACCGACATACACTCAGGATTTCCATTATTTTTTATGAATTTAGAGGTAGAACTGACGTATCATTTGATTTCAAAGTGCATGATAATAGTCTGATTTGAATGCGCTGAAAAAACGAGTTGACTCTGAACCAGAAAATGAGAATGGTTTTGGTCTCAGTTTCGAAGAAAAAAACACCCCAAAACAACATGACGGCCAGAGCATACTGGCCGGAACATCGAGTTATCACTGACAGGTTATTTTCATAACCATACCTCATCTTTATGAGACCGTATACATGATGTCACCGCAAACCCTCCTATATTGTAAAAAAAAAAAACAACAACACAAAAATCACCCCAACAAAAGTTCAGTAAAATATGACAATAAGAAGAAACCGCGCGCTCGCCTATCGAACCTTTAGACACCATTATCTGTTGGACATTCATAACACCGGGGAATTTCTTTTTTGTTTGACGACTGTTTGTATATATTCGCGAGGAATACGGCGGCTTTTAATTTGTCGACACATTTATTTCCGGCGAGCGGGACACGCGGCGGTCAGCCTCGGGTCCCACTCGCATCCTTCAAGTTCCGATGCGTGCATGAGGGTATATAATAGCGCAGTGCCCTCGCATAACATTTTAATTTTTATTACAGAAAAAAAATTAATGGAAGAGGGCAAGGTGGTATCAACAGAGGCCGCAAACGAGAGTGTTGACTTATATTTCTGTCGAGAAGGTTTCGATACCGGCGCGTTGACGAATCGACGCCGGTTCCCGACCGGACGCACAGGGACTGTCAACGCTGGGTCGTCCATTGATTCTGGATGCGGGCTAAACTGTAAACAACATTCCTCCGACGGCCCAGTGTTTTAACCCCTTCCCCCTCTTTCTCTCTGCCTCTCTGTTTTCGTCTGTTTGTCTCTCACTCCCCCTCTCTCTTTCCGTGTCTCTTCATCTCTGTCCTTTTTTTGTCTGTCTCTCCCTCCCTCCTTCTGTCTCCCTCTCTCTTTCCTCCTTTCTGAGTGTCTTCCTATCCACCACCCTTTCTCACTCACTCTCTACGACCCCCTCTCTCCCTCTCTCTCTACCTCTCCCCTGCCTCTGCCTCTGACTCTGACTCTGCCTCTGCCTCTCCCTCCACCTCTGCCACTGCCTCTCCGTCCGCTTCTGCCTCTGCATCTGCCTCACCCTCTGCCTCTGCCTCTGCCTCCACCTCTACCTCTCCCTCCGCCTCTGCATCTGCCGCTGTCTCTGCCTCTGCCTCTACCTCTGTCTCTGCACCTGTCTCTGCATCTGCATCTGCCTCTGCCTCTGCATCTCTCTGCTTCTGTCTCTGCCCGTCCTTGCCCGTCCAACTCATCTCTCCCACCCTCTCTCACTTTGCCTATCCATCCCCTTCTCCCTCCCAACTCCCTGTCCCTGTATCTCTCCCTATCCTCCCCCTCCGATCCCCCTCACCTCCACCATCTTCACTTCACAAAAAAAATTAGTCTTTGAAAAAAAGAAAAAAAAACTCACCTTCTTTCATCCACATTGGGTCAGTTGAGGGTGGGGGTTATTTTTGTCTCCCAATTCGCAAACCAGCAAGAAAAAAAGGCACGGCCACAAAAAAAAACCGGTGTGGTGTTTCCCAAGCGGGTTCGACGGGGCGAGGTGACAAATGACGCAGCTCTTCCCCCGCCCCGCCCGCTCGGGGAAACGTGTCCCAGGCCCGGCCTACAAGCCTCACAGGTACACGCTCTCTCTCGTTCTCCACCTCTATACCCTCATCAGTCAAACTTCCCTTCAGAAAGAGAGAGAGAGAGAGCACCGGAACTGAGCTGCCGGAGGGAGAGAAGCGAAAAGAAATGACAGTTTTAAACACTCTTGACAATCTTAGATTAATAATAAAAAGGGCTGAGGTGTTTTAATAGATCAAAAAGGTAGTGGTTTAGCCTGCTCTAGCTCAATTTTTTTTTCTTTTGGGGTCTTTGGGAGGGCGGGGAGATTTTTTTTTTGGAGGCGGAGAAATCTCGGCACCGCACTCTATAGGTGCGTGTCAAAAGGGGCTGGTTTTTCTTTTCTTTTTGTTTGTTCAAAAATAAAACGTCAATTATCTTTCCTGCCAAAATACATATTTTCCCTCCCCTGCGGCGTCTGGTCTGCCTTAAGGGAAGCAAATCGATCAGTCCCGCGGCCCCTGCGGGAGTTTCAAACGGGGAAAGGTTTCGGCTGTCATTTCCAGATCGCAATCTCGATATTCGTACAGAAGGGAGGGGGGTCTTCCAGGTTGCAGTGGGGCAGAGAAGTATTAATGTCGACAATTTTTGACGGGTTTTGAATGCTGGAGATCCATTTCAACAGAGAGCATGATTGTTTTGGAGGAGCTTCGCCTTAAAGGCCATATACAACATTGGTAAAGGTCAAAATACTGCCACAGTTTGTGTGTTAAACCATTAAACATTCCAAAAAAAGGAATGCTGCGAAGGTTTTTACCTCAAAATGGTAAACTGAGAAAGTAGAAAAATGCCCCAAAACCGTCATGGTTTACGCACCGTGTAAGAAATGGTTTATTACTCGCGAGTAATAAACTATTTATCGATGTTTGAGTGCAGACTTCTCGAGAAGTACAGCATCCCAGACCGTAAGATTGCAACATGAGGATCCTATCATGACCATCGTCTTCAAACTGTCTAAAATTAGAAGGAAATATGTGAACATCGATGTTTCCCGATCTTCCCAATGTTGTATTGGGCCTTTAAGCTTGCAATCACGTAGCGGGGAATGGAGTCTGTATAATTTATTATATCTGATTTGAGAATTAAATTGGCAAAGACAACAACTTGAAAAAGGTCATCGGCATGGTCACATTACTGGTCAATGAAAGGCCAACTGCGTGAGTCTAAATCTCCCACAAACATTTCTGTCAAACATACAGAGGAAAAACTGACTGGGAACTTAATTGGAACAAATTGAAAAATTGGCAAAGAAAACTTTGATTGGGCCGGGACTTTAACCCGAGACCACTGGACTAACGTACCAGTGCTCTTCCATCTGAGCTATCCAGCCATTAGATAGATGGTGGCCTTCCCAAATAATCAACTAGTCTTTGCCGGGGTGGGGGCGCCGGTCAGAAGCAATTCAACCATTAACTGCCGTATATCTCCAGGGATCACATCCCTGCTTTCATTCAGATGCAAACAACCAATTGCAATAAACCTGGCCACAGCAGCTCGGGGATCACACAGAGTGGATGCAACTTTTTCAATTAAAGTCAAACAAACAAAGGAAAAACTGACTGGGAACTTGATCAAGTTGAAAAAAATTATTGTTCAATTTCCCCAAATTTCTGGTAAAAAGGAGAAAACGGAATTTTAGCTAATGGTGTTGCCCAACACTTCGCCCATCCGTTTTTAATGTTTCCGATCTAAGTCAAGCAAACTAAGGAAAGAGTGACAGGGAACTTTTCAACACATTGAAAAATGTCTTTGCCTTCGAGAAAGGTCCTGCTAGGATCGAAACCTCAGGCCCTCCAACTCTTTCAATTGGAAATATGACAATAGAAATACGATGGAATACCAAACAGAATCCAGGGGCTGGAGCCACTTGCTCCTAAGACTGAAACCGGATCCCACCACAGTCCATGATACGGATGCAAGCTATGGGTTGTCATCTCCGTAAGGGAACCATTGGTCGATTTCCCAAAACTCATAGTAGCTATCAATCGCAAAACAGTGAGCTGAGCGATACAAAGTAGCCATACAGTGTACCCCAACTAACAATGGGTTATCCGTCGTAAGTTGAGTTACGATGCATCGTAAGGCTTTGTCCAAAAAACTCTAATCTTCCATCTCGTTGCTTGCATTGCTTCACGATCATGCAAACAACATTTTATAACGTTCTTATCATCTTAAGAATATTCAATTCCTAGAGCCCAGAGGAGACTCGTTTTGTTCATGTTTTCTCTCTTTTCCGATCGTAGGCCTATGTATCAAAGAGGTGTTTAGTGTGCCGTCAGCGCCCACAAGAGCAGTGCCTAATTTTCCGGCACGAACACTGACCTAAAAGCCATTTTCAAACTACAGAGCCAATCCCCGGGGAATAAATCCCCGGGAAAATCCCGGGGATTTGTTTACCCCACGAACACCCAAGCAACCGGTCACACTGGACCCATTTGGTAACTCCCGGGAACACCTTTTCCCCGGAATACGCACGGTCGTTTCACACTGGCAATCAATCCCCGGGGAATTTGTAAACGGAGGACACACTAGTTCCCAAATGGACGAAATAAGGTCGGGTAAGTAAAAAACCACCGATGTTCACACTAGTTGCTTCCCCCCGGTAAAACGTTAAACTCCTGGGGTTTTCTGCTTCTACCGTGCTCCCGAGCAGGGATAAATATTCCCCGGGGAAAAAAAATTATCTACGGGAATTTCGTTGGTAGTGTGAACAGACCGACCGAATTCCCCGGGGGAATTTTCGAGAATTCTCCGGGCATTTCGTCTATAGTGTGAAAACCCCTTAAGTGGTTAGTGGAGGCCATAGTGTACTGTATGAGACCAACTTTGCGCCAATAACAAAAACGGTTCCCACTCACTCTCCCCTCTCCCCTCCCATATAGCCGAGCGAATCCCAGCAACCCCCCTCCCCTCCCCCTCCATGCATCCACCTGCGAACGGAGATCGGGAATATCCACTTCTGGTGCCCTTAAAACAACATAATTACGGCTTGATGCGAGCCAGGTGGAGCCCGTCCGAAATTTCACACGAATTGGCCAGCCTGAGTCTCCCACCGACTAATGGGAGGAAGCACGGCCCTGACGATCTCGCGATAGCCCGGGCGAGTCTCTCCCTGATGACCGGTAGCACCCACGGGACTCCGTGGGGCAAGGTATAGAGGGAGCAAAGAGGGCAGGGAGTCGGGACTGGTTTGATCGGCGGGGCACGAGAAGGGTTCCACCCACTCTCTCTCTCTCTCTCTCTCCCCCCCCCCTCTTCACCTGCCCGTGCACTAATCAAATTTGACTGATTTTTTTTATTAGTCAACTTTGTAATGGGCATGGGCGCTAGAGTGGCTGATCTGGTTCGAAGGTGAGGAACCTTGGGCGAGCCGTGTATCAGCCTAGACTGGCCTCCATCAGTCCTCCGCTCACGTCAAGGGAGAGCGTGAGTGAGAACATGGAGACGAGAGACAGAGAGAGCTAGAGGCAGAGGGGGAGACAGAGAGAGGGAGGGGTAAGAGAGAGAAGGGAGGGGAAGGGAGGGAGAGAGGGGGAGAGAGGGGAGAGAGAAGGGGGTGGGGAGAAAGAGAGAGTTGGTGAGAGATAGCGAAGGGAAAGAGAGGGAAGAGAGAGAGGTAGAGAGAGGGGGAGATGGAGAAAGACAGAGGGGTGGGGAACCGACAAATAGAGGGAGAGAGGGAAAGAGAGAAGGGGGGAGAGAGAGGGGGAGAGAGAGAGAGAGGGAGAGAGAGGGAGAGAAAGAGAGAGGGAGAGAGAGAGAGAGAGAGGAGAGAGAGAGAGAGAGAGAGGGGGAGATGGAGAAAGACAGAGGGGTGGGGAACCGACAAATAGAGGGAGAGAGGGAAAGAGAGAGGGGGAGAGAGAGAGGGGGAGAGAGAGAGAGAGAGGAAGAGAGAGGGAGAGAGAGAGAGGGGAGAGAGAGAGAGAGAGAGAGAGAGAGGGGGAGGGAGAGAGAGAGAGGGGGGGAGATGGAGAGAGATAGTGAGGGGGAGTGAGATGGAGGGAGAGAGAGACAGAGGGATGGGGAACCAACAAATAGAGGGAAAGAAAGAGGGGAGACAGAGACAGACAGACATAGGACGGTGCAAACTATTTTCGAAAGACCCCGGGATGGCGCCAGAGGAATTAGGCACAGTCTCAGACAGATATAGGTCTAGGCTGGGGAATCATACATCGTCTGGGCTGGATAGTGACAGGATGATGTGGAGACTTCGTCAGCACCTTGTGGAGTGTGAGGATGTTATAGCAGGCATCAGGTGCTCCTTCCGACATCAGATATAGAGTGGAGTCGATACAAAATGTATACAAAAACAGTTTTAGTGGAGAATTTTCTGTGGCCACACGATGAAGTCAGTCATCGTAGAGCAAATCACTGTCATAAAATAGTAATCCGCGCGGATGTGTAGCGCCAATATGGCTGACAGAACGTAGTGCAAGGCAATGCCTTAGTCAATGGAGTAGGGTTTCATTCAAAATGGAAGCATGCCCAAACCCCAGTACATACAAAATGGAACCCTTATATTGTTGCACACAGTATAAAGGAATGTTGATCCATAATTATGATCCATAACCAATGTCGCTCTCTCTCTTTTTCTCTCTCCACTTGTCTCTCCCCCTCTCCCTTTGTCTCCCCCTCTCCCTCTCCCCCTCTCTCTCCCATCCCTCCCTCTCTCTCCCTCTCCCCTCTCTCTCTCCCTCTCACCCCTTCCCTCCCTCCCCCTCTCTCTCACCCTCTCTCTCCCTCTTTCTCTCTCTCCCCTCTCTCTCCCTCTCCCTTCCTCTCTCTCGTTTTATCTCCCTCTCCCCTCTCTCCCTTATATCTCCCTCACTCGCCCCCTCTCTCTTCCTCTCTCTCTCCCTCTACCTCCCCCTCTCCCTCTCTCTCTCTCCTCTCCCCTCTCTCTCTTCCTCTCTCTCTATCTCGCCCCTCTATCTCCCTCACCCCTCTCGCCTATAGTTTCCACCGATCTCTCCCTCTCCATATCTCCCTCCTCTCCCCCACCCTCCTTCCCTCTCAGTCCCTCTCTCGTCCCCGTTCCATGCATCCTTGCATTCGAGAAGCCAGACGCTCCCGGCCGGTGTCGAGTTGCCCTGGCTATATGGGCGCGGAAATGAGAACAAATTGAATATCCTTGTATCACCCTGGTGTGAATTTGTTAGTCAGTGGAGCCGAACACGATGCCGATGTGAACCGCACGCATGCCTTCGAGTCGTGCGCGGCCAATGCTGGCGTGGATACCGAGGGATCGAGCGAGCGAGCAACTTTCTTCCCTTCCCCTTCCCTGACCAGAATTTCTCCCGCCCTGCGCTTACCCGTACGTCGGTAAAACAAACCTCCCACTCCGAACCCCCGTGTGAAGGCCCGTACGTGTTGTGGATGCACGGTGTTGTTTGCCTCCTATACGTGCTTCGGAAAGGCGGTTTGTTCAAGCGAGGGTTACATTTTCCAGACTTTTTTTCCCAAGGATTTTTTCTTTTTAGTCAGCAAGCAACTTGCTTTACAGCCGTCACCTTTCTTCATTGGTATCATACGTGCGTGTATTATGCTTGGAGGGGTGGATACGTGGTGAAACTCGGTCGCAATGCATTACGGTGGGTTTTTTTTTTCGCAAGCATACAACTGCTATTTTTGTGTCAGGTTGGTAAAAATGATGTGGGAATCAAACCAAACAATGATTTATATCTTTATCTCACGTGTCTGCAGGGCTGTTTAACCAAAGTGTCTGATTAATTGATGACGTTTATCAATTTGATAAACTGGAAACAGCACAGTCAATTTGGCCGGACTGGGATTTCTACCCGAGACCTCTGGTTTCACATACCAGTCATTTCTCTATGTAGGATTAGTCCCTAAGTCTGAAATTTATCTTAGCTACACTATACAAACTCTTATTATATTATGCACTCAAAGCTTTATTGCTGAACATGCAAAATGTGTTCTTTAAACTAATCTAATTGCGTTCTCTTTCGGTATCGACCTTCAAGTTCAAAGTAAAACCTCGGTGGCTGATTCACATTGGATAATCACATTGGATACTAGAATATTACTGAACACTGATTCAGTAATCGTAACCTTTATTTATTAACATCCGGAAAAAATGAAGTATGAGACCGAAAAATCGGATTTTCTGAGTAATGGCTGGCTCAATTTTTATATAAATTATACACGTTGTGTATTTTTTTTTATGTCGTCAGGGAAATTTGATTAAAAGTGACTAAATACATTTTCAGTGATATACACAAATGTTGCAAACTGCTTACTGATTAAAATCACCAAAATGAAAATCTTAAAATTTAGTGGGCCTGACGTTTCGATCCTAGCAGGACCTTTCTCAAAGGCAGAGTGACGAGGACAACGCAGATACATGTATACGAAGGAAGGGGGAAGAGAGTGAATAGGACACGGATGAGAAACAAAGGACAAAGAGTAAAGCTGGTAGGGTGAGATCAAAGGGAAGGGCAAGGAGTAGGGTAGGGATTAGTGAGAAGAGGGGGAAAGATCAAAGAGAGATGTGTGAAGGAGTGAACACAAAAGAAGGATTATCAGAAAGCTGCATGTTTTTCTTAAAATTTAGTGGGCCTGACGTTTCGATCCTAGCACGACCTTTCTCAAAGGCAGAGTGACAAGAACAAAAGCTGCATGTTGTTAGTCATTACCCTCCTGGATGTTGAGACCATGGGGTTGAATAGTCCGAAGACGCTTCATCCACATTTTCTCACGGCTTAGACGGACAGCATTACTACGGTGACCAAGGGATTCTATGCCCAGTACACTCATATCTGATATTGAATGATCAGGGAGATTGAAGTGATACCCAACAGGGGTGTCCATTTTACCGGTTTTGATTGTAGACCTATGGCCATAGATACGTTTTTTAGCTTTTCCGCCGCTTCCAGGGAAGCGGAAAAGCTATATCTGTTGTTCAGCTTTTCAGCTTCTTCTTCTTCTCCCCCAAAGCCCATAGACAATGCACAGGGGTTTTGTAAGCACGACTTTGGTCATTGAACAGACTTGGATTTTTTTCAAACGTGGCAAATGCATAAAGCCCATGCTGAAATTGATCCTAAACACCTTGATATCATCATGACGTCATCACGTGTCACGTGACCTTGCTTTGAAGGGGCAAATTTCAAAATCCATTAAAAGCAAAAGTACAAGTTCGTTTAGTTTCAACTTTGCACTGTAATCTAAGTTGGGAAAAGGTGTATCCAAAAATTGCCATCGATTGACCGTGACGTCATCTCATGAATATTTATGAGGTCATGAACTTTTCAGATTTTCACATTGAAATGAGCATATTTGGCCAACGGAGAGAGATTGTTTTCATTTTTTCTTTGATATCTATTGGGGACATGGTTTAGAAACACCTTCCGGAGCCAAAATGTCGTTACGCAATCATGACGTCATCAAAATGTGTGATTTTAAAACACATATAAGGCATTGGCCGATCATCTCGAAATTTGATATGTAGTTAGCTATCGTGCTAGACATTCCAAATCTAAAGTTTGGAACCGAAGGACCATTGTTTATATTTTTTATGAATTTTTGAATACCACACTCGAGTCCCATAGGCTTTGTGCACAAAATATGTACATGCGTTATGGAGTAGGAATGGGGCTATTCTATGACTTGTTACAAACAGAAGCGGAAAAGCTCTATGCTCTGTTTCACAACAGACATATATTTCTCGTTTTAGAGTGTTTTGGTCTCACCAACATACTGAACATTACAAACTCTCTATGGGGATGGCCCTACTCAACCTAAAAATGACCAGATTCCCACCGGCGCAACAAAGTCATACCACATCTGAGTTCAAAATGTAACCCTCTTATGACTCCGGTCCGTACGGAGCCCCTAAGGGGACAGAGGCAATGATTTTTTTCTTCATTTCGTTCCCTTTAATAATTATTTCGTCCCTTCGAATTATCATTTTGTTCCCTCGAAATCATTTCGTTCCCTCGAATTATCATTTCGTTCCCTCGAATTATCATTTCGTTCCCTCGAATTATCATTTCGTTCACTCGAATTATTATTTCGTTCCCTCGAATTATCATTTCGTTCCCTCGAATTATCATTTCGTTCCCTCGAATTATTATTTCATTCTCTCGTAATCATTGCGTTCCCTCATAAGGTATCCCGTTCACTCAAAATACTATTACGTTTCCTCGAAACACCGTATTATTTCGTTCCCACGAAACATTATTTCTTTCCCTCGAAATTTTATTTCGTTCCCTAAAATTGTTATTTTGTTCCCTCGAAATCATTTCGTTCCCTAAAGAAATATTTCGAGGGAACGAAATGATATTTCGAGGGAACGAAATGATATTTCGAGGGAACGAAATGATATTTCGAGGGAACGAAATGATAATTCGAGGGAACGAATTAAAAAAAAAATCGCATTGTGCCTGTCCCCTCCTCAACCCCTTTCATGAATCCCAGCGAACCTGCCAAAAGTACGGTATTAAGTGGTCGTTCACCCTCCACTGCACCCTGCCCCGTGCACCCGCATTACACCCTCAGCTCACAAGATGTGCTACAAACCACCTGTCGATATATTTTGTCGGGGGGGGGAGGTTGGAAATATAAATCTTGGACAAAGTGGGTCCCTCGGAAGCAGGTGACATTGTTAAATGTCTTTATTCCTAATCGCGAGGATTTCCTGGCTATCCGTGCATGTACAGAGTCTCGCCAATTAGACGCTGGAGGCCTCATTCTGTCAGCACACAAAGCAGCCACCTTCTAGTCTCAATCAGTTTAACTGGGACCCGGGATGATGAATCGGCAAGAGTATCTTGCATTTTTAAGAAGCTGGGGGAGAGAGGGCTGGCTCGCATCCTCAAAACCTCAAGTCATAGCCCATCAATAATGACTGCTTTTTCTTCTTTTACCTGTGGTGAAGTCTACATGTCAAGTGGTATTTTTAAAACTCGCAGGCGCTTGATGTCTGGTGCAATTACGGCCTTCGTCGTTTGAGCTCCAACGACGAGTACCGTAATAATTCGTTCCACGAAATACACCTTAACTTTTCCTGTACATCATTACAAGCAATAATTATTATAGACTATTCAAACCATTCAAATTATTACCATCATCACCGTCATTACCACCATCACCATCATCATCACCATCACCCACAACAGCAGCAGCAGCAACAACAACAACTACAACCCTCTCTCTGTCAAAGGGTGATATTCACCCGGGGTATGACAAACGTTAGTCAGTGGACGATCTGGTGACATTATCGGCCGATAAAAGTCGTTCCTAAACTCAATGATAAAGTGTTGGGCCAACGATTCTGTTCAACCTTGTCTCATCAATGTTTGACAGCGTATGAAACATTGGGTGTAAAATCACCGCATGAAATCTAACCCACGTATTGGATTGGAATCGACGTGGAAGACATTTTGACCTTGGCGCCATTAATCCTACGTTGCTCAAGTTTTCCTCTCGATTGTGGTAAATACAATCAACACGGAGATATGTACAGTGTGTTTGGAATTCAGTATCGTATAACTGTTATACCGAATGTATAAATACATTGGCTATAACCTCCCATATCTTAACTTAAGTACACTAGAGATGCAGCCAACTAAAGCCACAGAATATACAAATCTTTAAAAGCTAGATAGCCTGACGTTTCGATCTAATAACTTTATTCAAGGTAATTATGGAGGGCCAAAAAACTTTGAGAAAGATGCTGCCAATATCGAAATTCTTATCATTTTTATCAATATGCATCATCAGTGACGCCATTTTACTATACTACCTGTAGAAAAGCTAATAGCGACGCCAAACTAATTATATTACAGTATTACCTTTTTAAGGGCTTAAGGCCGCCGCAGTTATTTGCTGAGCACAAAGTCTCTCGTGGCCGTTAGCTCAGCACGTAGCTCACCGTGTGCGCTGAACTTTTGGTGAGATTTCTGCCTCGAGGCCGTGAGGCCAATATTTATCCTGTTTGATTTTTTTCGCCTCGCGTGGATGAAATAATCGTGTGCGGTGACTTGAGCTATACGTGCTGAGCAAAAAAACCAAAACAAATGGCCAATGAAAGCACACGCTCTGTTCACGTGATGGTTTCCAAAAATATATTTTTTGCTCAGCAGGTAGCTCTCGTGTGCGGCGGCCTTGACCTTGTCACCATGGATACGTTTGGGCGGTCGTAACCAAGCATTGGGTGGACTATTATTCCACCCGGATTCACCCTGAGGTTAAATGGGTTAGAGAGACATTGGGTGAGGAAGTGCAAAAACGTTCACAGTACAAAGCAGGATTGGGGCATCCAAACCAGTACTTGGTGATGGCCGCCAAAATGCGTCCCATGTCATTACCACTGCGTCCGATACGCTTACCCGGGTCTACCCAGATCAGTTCTCAAGGCGCACCTTGGCTTTACACATAACTTACTCAGCCTGAAGGCTTGAGTCACTAGGGAGTACATAAGGTCTACCTGGGGAAAAGTATCGAATGTACCCTGTATTTCCTGTATCATTATTAATGGTGACGTCATCTTACTGCATTAACTTTGTCCAAAAGTGAAGTCATCCTATACTCTATTACCTGTATACAGTCTAATAGCGATGTCATCTTATTATATAACCTTTATAACTATGAGGCTAGTCGTGAATTCCTCTTATACTATAAAATATCTCTATAAAGTCTAATAGTGACGCCATCTTACTACATTACCTTTGTTAAAGGCCCTATACAACATGGGTAAAGGTCCGATGATTGCCGCAGTTTGTGTGTTAAACCATTAAACATTCCAACAAAGAAATCCTGCGAACATTTTAGCTCAAATGGTAATCTGAGAAAGTAGAAAAGCACCGTTCTGTAGTTTAGGAAATAGTTTATAACTCGCAGTTTATTACTCGCGAGTTATAAACTATTTGTCGATGTTTGAGTGAAGATTTCTCGAAAAGTACAGCATCCCAAACCGTAAGATTACAACGTGATGATTCTATCATGACCATCTACAAACTGTGCAAATTAGCAGGAAACTTGTTTTCCGAATGTTGTATTGGACCTTTAAGTCCAAAAGTGAAGGCATCCTATACTATTATTATCTGTATAAAGTGTAATAGCGTCGTCATCTTATTATATTACCTGTAAAATTCCCGTCGTGAAGTTGTAATGGATCCTTTGTCGCTCGTGGCTGGGAGAACCCCCCCCCCCAAAAAAAAAAAGAAAAAAAAAAAAAGAGAGAAAACAAAAATTGCAACAGATAACAGGTATAGGCATCCCGGCGCCTGGCCACCCACAGACGAGCATACCGGTGGCTCCCGATGGCTGACCGCGTAATTGTTTCTGATTAATTACCACACTTCGGCGAGACCGAAATTACGACGCCAATGGAGACCGCTAATCAGCCGGCCTTCGGCCGCAGGAAAGAGCCGTCTGGCCGCGCCATTAAGGCGTGATTCGAAACACGCATGCACCCTGGTTGGCTTTGGACCCCTCTCCTCTATCCCAAAACACAACTTCCAAAAAAATGTCTGCATCGCGATCAAAGAGTGGCCCTATGGCAGAAATGAGCCAGGTCAACAAAAAAATAATATTTAATTGGCGCGTGGGTACAAATGCGTCTATTGAATTTCCGTTTTGATAGACAATCGATTAAGATCTGTGGAATGCAATGATATACAAGGTTGGTACCATTTTTCACTCTCTCACCCTCCCTCTCTCTCCCCATCTCTCTCTCCCTCTCTCTCACTCTCTCTCCCTCTCTCTCCCCCTCTCTCCCTCTCCCTCTCTGCCCCCTCTCTCCCTCTCTCTCTCCCCCTCTCTTTCTCCCCCTCTCTCTCCCCCTCTATCTCTCTCTCTCTCCCTCTCTCCCTCTCTCTCCCCCTCTCTCTCCCCCTCTCCCTTCCTCTCCCTCTCTCTCCCTCTCTCTCTCTCTCTCTCCCCTCTCCCCCCTCTCTCTCTCTCTCTCTTCCCCTCTCTCCCCCCTCTCCCCCCCTCTCCCTCTCTCCCCCTCTCTCTCCCTCTCTCTCCCTCTCTGCCCCTCTCTCTCTCCCTCTCTCCCCCTCTCTCTCTCTCTCTCTCTCTCTCTCTCTCTCTCTCTCTTAGACAACATGAATAAACAGGCGAAGAAGACGCGCCTTCTTGTCGGCTGGAATTAAAAGTGAAGATTTTTGTTTTCCTGCAACTGAATCTTCTTAATTCCCTGGTTATTTGCATCGTACCATGAGTTATTCAATGAGGTTTGACCTGCTCGACGTGATCAACACTGAGTGCTCAGTGCTTGGCCGATGCCTGATGACAACAATTCATTGGCTGCTTGGGTGCTTCGTAAAGTTCGCTTATATACTCAAATACGTCACTGAACGCGAAATCTATCGCAGCGAATCGGTTGCGTGTTATGGACCGCGATTCAAAAATAATACAACATTGGAAGATCGGGTAGATACAACATCAACGTCGACAGATTTCCTTCTAATTTACACAGTTTGTAGATGGTTATGATAGAATCTGCATGATGAAATCTTACGGTCTGGGATGCTGCACTTCTCGAAAAAATCTTCACTCAAACATTGAAAAAAGTTTATTACTCGCGAGTAAAAAACTATTTTTTACACCTCAGAACGGTGCAAAAAACCATGACGTTTGTTTGCCTTTTTCTACTTTCTCAGATTACCATTATTTTTAGCTACAATTTACCTTCGCGGGTTTTTTGTGTGGAATGTTTAATGGTTTCTGTGGCAATCTGACAATAGCGATGCGCACTCTGCATGGGACCAATTTCACAAGGCACCAAAACGATATGCTCCATCACTCCAAAAAATCACAGTTTTTCCAATAAAATCTCCCATTTTACTCCGTGTGAGAATCGTCGAATAAGATCAGAGGCAGTTAGCACCAGGGACCAACTTCATGCATTGAGCTGCTTAAGCATAAGCATGAAAACTCGTTTAACCAAATCAGGTCGCCACCCAAAAATCCACTTTTACTGATAATAATCGAGAGCAAGTATAATGCAATAAGAACCACATTGAAGTACTGCAGTATATATACGGGTGAAGGATTTTCGTGCAATCTCAATGAGATCGCAACTTGGTTAATATCGTTTTGTCTCTGAAGACTTTTCAGGCTGGGCACATATTTTGGGGGCGTTTAATGCGGCTCCATGAAAATGTACCCCTCGTCTTCAGGGAAAGCTTTGTGGGCGAGTTGGTTGTGTCGCCGGAAGCATTGATTGGGGGAGTGTCATCGACAGGGCAATGACACTAATGAGATAAAATGTTATGACGCTGTGGTCATACCTGGGTCACCTATAGGCGATGATATTGGCCGTGGGGATCTACTGGACTTATAAGGTCAGTGGGAGTTTAACGCAGAACCGAATTACCAATAGGGAATAGGTATACACAGTCTGTAAAAAAAAAGCAAAACAGTGTTGGGCAGACCTGTTCACTTGCCCTGGCCTTATCAGAATTCATGGCAGATGGTAAATAGTTCTGTAATAATAAGTCAACCTTTGGGCTTCCGTTACATCATAAAGAGCTACCTTAATATCAGCTGCAAAAATATGATTGGGTTAAAGTTAACCAAATTGTGATTCAAATTTACCCGGTGCTTGACAGATCTAGTTCAAATATTGACACTATAGATTTGAGATTTGAAAGTAGCACAAAAAAGTTGCAAACCGTTTACTGACTTATAAGACCTATACAACACTGGTAAAGGCCAAAAGATTGCAACAGTTTGTGTGTTAACCCATTAAACATTCCGAAAAAGAAATCCTGGTTTGGTAACAATATCATGACTCGCGAGTAATAAACTTTTTCTTACACTACAGGCTAGTAACTATATGTAAACAGTGACTTTTTTGCATTTTCTACTTTCTCAGATTAACATTTGAGCTAAAACCTTCGCAGTATTGCTTTTTTGGAATATTTCATAGTTTAACACACAAGCTGTGGCAATCGTTTGACCTTTACCAATGCTGTATAGGGCCTTTAAGAAGCGAGTTGTAGACCAACATTTGTTTTTACTCCGTGCATATCACGCGCGCACTGTGTTGAAGGTACGCCGTATAAGAAAACTCAAATGTTTGCAAATTCTTTTTAACGTTTTTGACCAGCGCTTAATAACAATATCAATCGCTTCCATGTTTGTTACCAGAACTGATGGATAGTGGCAGTCAAAAGCGATAGCCAACTAACTCCCAACAGCATTTCTGAAACAAACAGGGCAGACTGCGGCCGTTTACGAAATGAAGGCTTAGGCTCGGGCTCAGGCTTCGTTTCCGTCTGACCAAACCTGAAAATCTAGGTCGTGATGTTTCCGAATTTGAAGGTTTGTTGGTTGGATTATGTACAGAGTATTCACCAAGAAACTGGGGCCAAACGCTTGTTTCTAGATGCCTGCTAAATTATAACGGGCAACGGAGCAATATTACCGGAGCCTAAGCCCAAGCCTATAAGCCTTCATTTCGTAAACGGCCTTCTTGAACCCCACATTTCTCTTGCTTTCTCTTCAGTGTACAGTGTATAGAAACACCGTTTGGGCACGGACGGATGGACCGTATTAAACGGGTCGGCCGATAGAGGGCCTGTCTGGCCGGTACACGGGCATTGTTTTTGTCCCGCCAAATTGGACCTGACAAATAGCGTGAAGATCAAAACTTCGGAGGGGGAGGGAGGGTGGGGGTGAGAGGCATCAGGTGGATACAGACAAGGGTACGGTGTGGTGGGGTGAAGGGAATCTGTTTTCGCTTGGCCAACCTGAACGGGGCGTATAGGGTCAACTCCTGGTCATATTTTGGAGCAGACCTTCGAGGGGGGGATGGAAATAGAATTTGGGATGTTTGTCTTCCCCCGTTTCCTCCGGCTCGCGGGATTACTTTCTATCATAATTATCATCATGTGCGTTTATTCATCAATTTGGGAGGGCTGACAGCGTCGGAGAGGTCTGAAGGCTGAACGTCTCGATGCTAGCCGGGGCCTTCGGAACCAGACTTCGTAGAGTGTGATACAGAAATGTCGCAAAGTGTTTGCTGACTAAACTGACCTGAGATGATTGATTGATTTCTTTTTACATTATTTATGCAGATTCGCCGAAAACAAGGCGAACTCAGGGTTAAGGGCTTAAGACAGAATTAGATAGGGGAAATCAGGAAGGGGAATTCACTGATACATGTCTCTAAATTGGCAGACAAATCTTAACAATCCTCAAACAGTCACAGGTCGTGATGTTTCTATACGCTTGCATGAACTTTCACAAAGGCAGAATTTGATACAGAAATTCGCTGACAAGCAAATGACCATAAATGACGAATATGAATAATTTTACTTTATATAAATCAATATAAGGTGTTGCAAACTCACTGACCAAAATGTATCGAAATCAAACAATCTTAAAACAGTTACAGGTCTTGATGTTCTATGCTAGCATGACCTCACACAAAGGCAGAATTTGTAAAGTGATACACAAAATAAGTCGCTGACAAAACAATGACCAAAAATAGGTAATACAAAAAAAAATACTTATGTAATTAATACAAGATATTGCAAGCTGACTGACCAAAATGTATTGAAATCAATCAATCTTAAAACAGTCATTGGCCTTTGGTGTTTCGATCCTTTAGAAAGCTCTTTCTCGAAGCCAAATCACATGCCGGGAACTTTTTTGGGTAACAAATCTCTTATCACACCATACGCTTCTTATTGTTCATTGCAAAAGCTTCGAGGTCAAACTGAGGATTCTTCTGGTAAAAAAAGGAAACACAAAGACGTTGAATCACATTTGCGCGGCAATGGCATCTGGTGTTCCCGGGGGAATAATTTGCACGGGCAAGGGGCGATTGGGGAATCGTCCCCACACGCTCCCGACGTCAGCCCGCTTCTGCATTCAATGTGAAGTTATACTTCCCCATCTCTCTCCCTCTGTTCATCTCTCTTCCCCCCTCTCTCTCTCTCTCTCCTCTTCTCTCTCTTTCCCCGTATCTCTCTCTTCCCCCTCTTTCTCTTCCCCTATCTCTCCTTTTCCCCTCCCCCTCTGTCCCTCCCTCCCTCCCTCCCTCTCTCCCTCCTTCACTCTCTCTCTCCCCCCCTCCCCTCTCTCTTTCTCCCTCTCTCTCTCTCTTTCTCCCTCTATCTCTCTCTCTCTCTCTCTCTCTCCCTCCCCCCTCTCTCTCTCTCTCTCTCTCTCTCTCTTTCTCTCTCTCTCTCTCTCTCTCTCTCTCCCTCTCTCTCTCTCCCTCCCTCGCTCCCTCCCTCTCTCTCTCTCAGTTACAAGAGGATTTCAAATTGGAAAACAAAACCCATATGTGAACTCCTCACTATAGGACGTTCAATCATGGAAGGTTAGTGATGGGTGAAAGTAAAAAAAAAATCAACCCATTTTTTTTTTAGAGGGCAAGGGGTGCAAGGGAAAGGAACAAAAGAAAAATGAGAAAGTAGGTCACGGGCCTACGCTCTGTCTCTCCCAAATGATGTTCTCTCGATAAATCACGGTGCCGGCGCTATCTGGTCAATGTTACCCGGTACACCGCTAGATTGAGTTTTACATCCCCAAAGTCTTCAATCTCGCGAGGGGAGGGGGGTCCTTCACACGGCAAGGTGGCCTGGCAGCGATGGAGGGACTGAACCACACCGCGTCGACAAATGGTTCAGATTTCCTATCATTCTGGATGTGTGAATGCGCGCGGGGGGGGGGGTTAAATGGCAAAAAGAGAGAGGGGAGAGAGGGGGAGAGGGGGAGAGAGAGAGGGGGAGGGAGGAAGAAGGGAAAGGGAAAGAGGCAGAGACAGAGTCAGAGACGGAGGGACAGACAGATGGAGACATGCAGATACACAGAGAGAGGTACAGAGAGACAGAGCTACCTTAGACAGAGGAAGACAGAGAGACAGAAAGACAAAGAGGCAGAGGAAAACATGAAGACGGAGAAACATACAAAGACAGAGAGGGACATATATATAGAAAGAAAATGGGAGGGAGAGGGGAGGGAGAGAGGGAGAGGAGGAAGGAGAGGGAGAGGGGAAGGAGAGGGGGAGGGGAGAGAGGAGGGAGAGGGAGAGGGAGATGGAGAGGGGAGGGAGAGTGAGAGAGGGAGAGGGAGATAGGGGAGTGAGAGGGCTAGGGAGGGGAGAAAGAGAGGGACAGGGAGAGAGGAATTCGTAGAGAAAGAGAAATTGACAGGTTGTTTGGCGGGATGGGAGGGGGGCCAAGCGATGGGGTAAGGGGACAGAGTATAGGGGAGAGATCCATACTGGCGGTCTCGCGATCGCTTCTTTCACGGTAATTTATTTGACAATGTTTCTGAAGGCAGCGGAAAGTGGATTTGATACGCGGTTTCCCGCGCGCACGTAAATTATTGCACCCGCGGGACTGGCCGCCTTTATGGAATTAGGAAGTCTGCATGCATGGAATTATACGCCAATAATTATCAGCCGATTGGGCTCCGTGAGTCATCGCACCGGTGACAGGTTTTCATAATTCCGAACACACACATCAGAGGAAGAAAAATAGATTGGAAAAACAAACTTCCGTCACACTCTTGCGCGGGGAGCAGAGGGGGAGGGGGGGGGGCTGGTGTTCAGTTGGCTGATGACAATTTGGGCCAGACATTTGGTTTCCCCGTCTTTTATTGGTTCTTATCGTGAGACGCCATCTTTGGAAAGAAAAAAAAACTTTCCGAAAGGTAGGGCCTATATAATAGGCTTCTATACAGCAATGCCACACTATGGAATTATCTACCTGCAACCTGTTTTCCCCTTTCTTATAGATCGTTTGCACCGGCAGCCATCTTTGGGGTACCTTCTTGTACCTAAATTCAGTGACAATTTATAGGTACAAAGAGTGCACTCTTGCCTATCCAAGTGGAACAAAGACTAGGCCCCAAAGATGGCCACCGGGGCAACCGATCTATACCTGACTACTTGTCTCAATTCAAACGTAATTTCATCTTTCGTCCTTCATGTCTAATTTGCCCCTGGTTCTTCCCCTTACTCCTTTCTCTTAGCCCTCACCTTGAGTGGCCTTTTGAGGCCTAGCGTTGGGCGACTGAAGGTAAGAATTTCTTGGCGGCTGGTGAAGCCGCCCCCCTCTCTCTTCCCACGAGAGGTTTCCCAAGAAAACTACCAATTTTACGCCCTCTATAGGTCCGGGGCTAGTTTCATCGGAGTTCAATGAGGGTTTGCCTGCTCGACGCGATCATCACTGAATGCTCAGTGCTTTGCCCGATGCCTGATAAAAAATATTTCAGGCAGCTCGGGCGGGATTCGAACCCACGACTCCCGCTTTCTAGTACGGACGTCTTAAACTTGACCACCGAGCTGGTCGAGGTCGCGTGGAAGATTCGAACATTGTACAGCGGCGGGTACCGCGTTGCATCACAGATAATAACATGATGTTTGCGTCGAGGTGAATGTAATTCAATTAGGGTTTACTCACCTCGACGCAAACATCATGTTAGATCTTTCATTGAAAATTATAAGAGGGCTTGTATAGGCCGGCTGTAAATGCACCTCTCTCTCGAGAAAGATCCTCTACCAGAATGGAAATGGTATAGACCCTACAAACCTTTCACGATTTGTATTTTTTTAGGCCATTCTACAGCCAGCATGTTCAAACTTAATTTTGCAACATGTTACAAAAACTGTGCAGAAAATCAATTATACCGAATTAATCTAAAGCATTTTATGTACAAAAATGATACAAAACTTTGCTTATTTTTTGTATTGATTTACCAAAAGCTACCAAAACGTAGCATTTTACTTCAAGGCAATTATCTTTTTATAATAATTCAACTGAAACTCTTTTAAAGTTCAACTTATAATACGAGATGGCCGGTACAGTGGAATGTCGCTATAACGAACATCCCAGGATCCATGAAAATTATTCTATAGCGGTCATTCGTTATAGCACTAGCAGTTGCGGCAACATAATTATTTTGTACACAAAAATCGGGAGCCAAAGGGCATGTTTGTTATAGCCGAATGTTCGGCATATCAGCGTTCATTTTAGCGACGTTCAACTGTATATTAAAAATATATATTAATTATACTCTTTGGAATAACTTTGTTGTTTATTCATACCCCGCCTATCATCATCATAAACCCTCTCTCTTTGACCAACATTGGTCCAACTATCAATAATTATTATTGATAACATCATTATGGCCAATAGAAGCCCAACGATTGAAATGCGTTGTTTTTCAGTGGAGTTGAATCGCACTGGTCGAGATGAATCCCAATCTCCCAGCCTTCCTGTATAGCACCTCGATTCTTGCGATATTGCCTCTCCCTCGACGAGCCCGAAAATGTTACCGCTCTTGGAGCGCGCCAGGCGCATTTCTCTAGGTCCTTTTCCAAAACCCGGCTTAGGCTCAGGCTCCGGCTTTGTCTCCATTTCTTTCGTCCAATTCAAAGTGCAAGGCACAAAAACGGGAGCCCTTTTGCTTCGTTTTTTAATCTTACACTCCGTTTTGAAGAAAAAAATCCAAAGCTTTAACTTCAACAAAGAACTCCAACCTGTGTTTTCAGCCGAAGCCGGAGTCGAAGTCTAAGCCACGTTTTGGAAACTGAGGGCCCATGTCCTTCACCTTATATGCACCCCATGCAACAATCAAGGTGATAACCCCAATAATTGGAAATCAAGGAATTGCACAAACCGAATGTTCGATCGAAGAATGTCCACAACCTACCGGTGATACAGCCCGAACGAAAGTGACGGGTTTCCCCGAAAGCTTATAACGCAGGTCACACAATTGACTCGCATGATTGGTGGACCCCCGAATGTGCGTGCGCAGCTTGACCCCTCGCAAAAAATGACCGGACTTCCCTGCGACCAAGGGGTGCACCGATAAACATTATTCTGATATAGCATCAGACCAAGCGCAGAATGAACGATTTGTCATTTAATTTCATTTTATTTATCAAATCTCAGGTATATATATATAGTCTATGGCACAAGCACAAAATCCCAAAGCAAACTAACAGTAGAAACAGAAACATGAATATCACCAACTTCTGGAAACTCCCCTGAAGGATTGCCTAAAAGCGAACTAAATCAATGTCCACAGGCTCTTCTATAGTGTGTAATTGTACCTAACAGTTTTTGCCCAGCGTTTTCGTTTTTTTTTCTTCTCTTTTATATAGCATGGAGGAGCCGTGGGAAAGCCTGTCGCCAACGTCTCCGCTGGAATAATTGATCACCAAGCCTCCGCTGTTTTTCCTACTGCCCCTGGATCTGTCCTGTCCTCCCCTCCCCCTGCCCACTCCCTCTCTACCCCTCATGCATCTTGATGAAGTAATTCGCACCCAAGCCAAGACGAGGGTGGCTCCACCCGACAAGGTAGTTTTATGTACACCGGACGTGTGAGGGGGCCTAACGGAGATCCTGTTAACACAAGCTCCAGCAGGCTTGATCAAGATGTCTTGGCAGTATACCCCCTTCTCTCTCTCTCTACCTCCCTGCCTCACCCCTTGCCCCCCCCCCTCCCCGTCAAAAGAAACTGTTGCAGCTGCGGTGAGATGAACCAAGCATTGACCCCTAACTTCCGAAACCTCCTCCCTCACTATACTCCCTCCTAAAATAATTACATGTACACACTATAGTCTACTCTATAGTATACCCCCTCTCATGTTTCGAAAACACACCCCCTCCTCTCCTCCATTATCTGGTCATCTTATCTAGAGACATCATTCTGAACAGGGGGGAAGAAAGGGATGGGTGATTTGTGGCCGATTCAAATCGGTCTGGACAAGGGCTAGGCTAAGTGCCAAGTCAGGCCGGGGGCTTTCCGCTCAGGGACGGGGGCCGCCGGGACTTTGGGGGAGAAAACAGAAATCTTCGGGCTAGGGCGAGGGAGGGATTGCTAACCCACACTGTAAAAAAAACAACCCCACTAAACACTATTTAAACTTTGCCCAACATTCAAACTTCGCCCAAAATTTAGATGGTCTGACGTATCCATCCAAGGACCTTTTCAAAGGCAGAGTGCCGTTCAGAAAAAGAAGACAAATGGTTTGAAATTATCCTTCTCCGTTTTCAGATCCTTTTTCGGTTTGGGAAACTCTTCGACGAATCGTCACTCTTTAAAAGTTAGAGTGACTGACGTTTCGGTACAAAGCGGCCCATTTCCGAATGATCGGGCGTACATAGGTTCCTTTGTGAAAATATGTGTAAATTTCTAGGTCATTCTTGTCAGCACACTGACTGCACAATATTTTCGTACCAAATTTTTCTTTGCTAAACGTCTGGGTATAATAATTGGAACTGAAAATTGGACTTACCAAATATTGGATACGTTAAACGATGGGCCAAACAAAATGTTAATGGGTAAAATCCGAGCGTTGGCAAAACACTTAATCCGGGTTCTGTCAGACATTATTGGAGGTTTGTGATTGACTTTGATTTCACAATTACAGTATCTTTATTAGAAAATAAGTAACGGGAAAAGTGTGGCAGTTTCATTATGTAGCCTACACTTTAATAAAAGTCTGCCAAATAGTAAGTGTCGTGGGCAGCTGTGATCAGTTGCACTAACACTTTATCTGGCTTCCTTGGTAATGTTGGGAGAGTGCGACTGATTTGGACCGACATTCTGCACAAACGTTGAGGAACTATACTTGGCATGGTTTTGTTAGAACTATTGGAAAGGTCAGCGATGGATTTTGACCGACGCATTTCAACAGTGTCGCTTTCGTTGACCTACGTTACCAGTGACGTTACCAAGACTAACCAAAGTGTAGGCCAATGTCATATATTGCCCAATACTGTTCACAGTGCATACAGCCTATAGATATTGGTGACCACGTCGGAGTAGCTCCCAGTGATAATTAATGGCTCTCACCAAGGAATGTGAAGGCCGCCCAAAGAGCAGGACGCCACCTATAGATCCCAATTCCCACACCACAAATAATATTTCTCGGTGTGGGCTCTATAAAAGTGTTAGTCCCGTCCCACCGAGTTTATTTCTTTTCCTTCATAATTAGTCCCCAAAGACGCACGACTGGATATAAAAACTGAGTGAAGAGATAGACAGACTTTTGGAGGAAAAAAATGTCACCAGTTAACTACCGAAAGGTCAGTATCCCTCAATTAAACCCAACGAGACATCCAGTAGAAATGGATGTCGGTGGAGGGAGGGGAGAGAAGGAGGTGCGCAGAATTCTGCGGTGTAAAAAAAAGGAAAAAAGAATCCAACCATTTTAATTTATTGTGTCAGTAGTCCCCATGATTGTGGGAGTATTTCTGTCCGCGGGGAGCAGTTCTGACCCGTTGTTATTCTCTCCGGGTTTTCCCCCGGGTATAGACGGCCGAGGGACGGGGAGACGAGGCCGTGGCTCGTTGGTGAAGCCCGTACCTGGCCGGTAAACACGCACACAAATTCGTCGGCGGGAGTTCACAAAAAATGGTGTCAGCGATGTCACAGACTCAAAGTTAAGGTTGAATTTTTCTATTTCTTTTTTTTACGATCGGTTCGGATTTGTTTTGCCAATGGCTAGAGCCGTCATTGTTATCTTAACCTAAGAGACCCCCATATATTTGTTCAAGGGGGGGGGGTGGGTTGAAAAAAACATTATATAGTACCACTTTCGACTAATGCTCAATAAATTTCACGGTACCCGTTGGCTTCGTGTGATGGTAGCTGTTCGGCTAGATCAAATGCACGGTTGCCACAGCCTTCAAATATTTACAAAGCCCATACCTGAGCATTAAATTATGACAGTGAAAAAAAAAGGATTATGTTATCAGATGAAGCATCGCTTCGTGTTGTATGTTAGTCTATGTTAGAGGTGTTTGATAAAAAACGCACGGTGAAATCACGCAGTGATTTACCGGCTGTGAGTTACCGGCTGTGAGTCACCGGCTGTGAGTTACCGGCCGTGACTTACCCCTGTGAGTTAACGGCCGTGAGTTACCGGCCGTGAGTTACCGGCCGTGAGTTAACGGCCGTGAGTTAACGGCCGTGAGTTATCGGCCGTGAGTTACCGGCTGGGAGTTACCAGCTGGGAGTTACCGGCCGTGAGTTATCGCTGTGAGTTACCGTCCGTGAGTTACCGGCCGTGGGTTAACGGCCGTGAGTTACCGGCTGTGAGTTACCAGCTGGGAGTTACCGGCTGTGAGTTACCGGCTGTGAGTTATCGGCTGTGAGTCTGTGAGTTACCGGCTGTGAGTTACCGGATGTGAGTTACCGGCTATGATTAACCGGCTGTGAGTTAGCGACTGTGAGTTACAATTACCGGCTTTGAGTTACCGGCTGTTTTAATAACGCAATGCATGCGTCCCCACAAAAGGAGGCTGTCAACTAATATCTGGTTTAATTTAACCTCCCCCTTCTCACAAAGTCACCACTCTGCATCATAACGGTTGACATAGCAGGTAGGTACTGTAATTAAGAGCACAATCGAGTACAAACGTCGGCGTAAGGTGGGAATGGAACCCGGAACCTTCGAATTGAAAGGCGAGGGGTGACGCGCTCCGACCATTGTTAGTGCTTTTCAATTTTGTGAGTGAAAATACATAAAGCCGATTAAATCATCGAGTCCAAAACCCCAAATCACTAGGCTTCAGTTTTATGAATAGGCCTACTCCATCGAAAAATAAATAGCCAATTAGCCAATTGGCCAATTACTTTGGGTTTTTTTTATTTGTCATTTGTCTGGTTGACAGTTGGGACACCGAAGATACGGCGACCTTTCCCCAACCTTCTCCGTTATCTGCTATCCGAAGGGCCTCACCAATCACCATCCTCCCATCTTTTTTTTCTGCCATCCCCTTTTCTGTCATTGCCGAGAAGTACCTTTGAACACTTCAGGAAAGTTCTGTGAATGATAACTTCGGTAGAATCTATGTACTCCTTACCTCATTCCACTCATCCAGAAACCATTGTCCTGCATACCAGTACAGTATACATGCTAGAAAATGGCAGAACACGAGACAAAAGTATACCCCTCATTTCTTAATTTGGGATTGTATGTGATAAGAAAGAGAAGTCATTATATGGGGAATTATGTCATCTGTTACAGCCAAACAGTGTTTTAATGTTTAAAAAACCATAATCTAGACCTGTATTATTACGTATTTGTTCATCATGCACGATTTAAACCCCGAAATGCTTCATATACAATGGTTGGTTGGTTTTCTCTAGATCTAAAACAGGCGCCGAGCTGAAATCAATCACGGATTCGCAGGAATACAAGCAATCGGGCAGCGGTGTTTTGCATTAAACCAGTGGAAACAAATGTTAGGGTATTTATCTGATTTAAACAGCATTCATCACCATTAAACACCCGCAGGCTAGGCAGCGGTTACATGATTTAGTAGTGCATACCCGAATGAAGCAACACACCTGTTCGGATTTTCAGTCTAGAGCCTCGTCTAATATGAAACTTCTGTTGTGCTCCTTAGAAGCATTGAACTCGGCGTGAATTATTACGTCTCGACTGGTCGCAAGTCCCAAGGAGTGCATCGAGAGATCAAAACAGTCAAACGTTTCGGACAAGTAATGATTTTACAAGAACAACAGTTGTAAATCTTCACCCACGTGGCAAATTGCTGCCCCCCCCCCGAGACTTTGAAAAATCGGTTTACTCTGCAGGATCCACGAAGCCCTTCGATACAAATCTTTATCTCTCAACAAATGAATTTATAGGGCTCCCTCTTCCGGTGAGTCTAGTCCTAATAACAGCCAGCCCTTTTCCTGCATCGCCACAGAGGGATTGAATCAGAGAATCTCTGATGGAAGACGCCCAGTTGGGCAAAGCACCCAGGACAATGGCCCCAGACAGGTACGTACATGACGTGTGAAAGAGGCCGACTTGTAGCAGTATTACAATACAGCAGCTGTAAGTTTTACACAGCAAGTTATACAAAACTGCCACCGTGACGGCATTATTTTGTGGGGATGTTGATGGGGCTCAGGGCAAGTTTACATATAAGGTAACTCAATGTCAATGAGCAAGTTATACAGAGATGCTCACGTTTTACAAAGCAAGTCTGAGAGCGTTACGTAAGGATAACAGCACTTGGAAAGACTCATTATGAGGGAATTTGGTCATGAAATATCCAGGCCTATTAGTTTTGGTTTGCATTCTGTTATCGTTTGCTCAGTATAACCATAGAGCAAGGAAAAGCTCTATGGTATAACAGCTCTATGGTAACAGGCCGTGAGCATGTTTTTGTGCTGTTTTCTTTTTGCAATGTTTGCAACTCCGCGACCCTAGGCCCTATACTAGCACATTGTGTCTTGAAATTACATCATGACATCATTACATGATTAACATCATCTTGAAGTTACATCATGAAAATTCAAGGTCCATGTGCTGATAGTTTAAACCATTTGGTTCAAATTGGGCCAGGGTGGGGATTACTGCACGGAATTGGCGGTATGCCTTGGTGCGCATGACATCATTTCTGCAAGGCGCCCTCAACCAGAGTTCTCACGCCCTATGCACAGCGTTATAACGCCTTATTGCGACACAAGGGCGTTATAATATAGCGCAGTACAAGGGCGTCACGTCATAACGCTATAATTAAAAGATCTTGGCTCAAACCAGCCACCGTAACGTACACAATGTGCATAGGCCTTGGCATAGATGTGCACGCACGTAAACACTGTTACATCTTGGTTAAATGTAGGCCTGTTACGCGTACGGCATGCCCGAACAAATGATTCTACAAACTACCATTGTATTAGTTTTAACACACAATGCTGCACATGTTGGCCACATAGTACATGCGCATGTCAGTTGCTATTTTGACTGCCCGCGGTCAGATATACCATCACCGACTAGTTGCCCGGCTTCAGAAATTTCCACGAAGAAAGAACCACAGATTTGGAGTTTGAAATACTTAGCCTTAGTTATACCAGTATTACAGTATCATGGGTCACAAGTAGATCAGTCCTGTAACCAGTGTTATAGCTAGGGTATTTATAGTGGTGGTTCAAATTTCACCAACAAGAAGTCGTTCTCGTGTACGAAGCCTCGCGATTATAGCGGCTGCGGTCAAAATGATAGCAACAAAACTTGTATTACATGTACTGTTACCGGTAAATTAAATTGATTAATCAAATTCAATTAATAATTAATCAAATTAACTTTACTGCAAGTTTTGTTGTTAGTCATGTTCAGTGTATAAATCATTAATAAACAAGTAAAGTGAACAACAAAACTTGAAGAATAATGTACATGTTTGAATTGAATGTGCGTGCACTCAGTACGTGTGCAATGATGAGTAGACTTCTGCCAGCCCTTACAGTTGTTTTCTAACAAATAACTAATATTTATTACAGTTATACTAGCGATGTTTTAAGTTTCGCGGTCAACCAAAGTGTATTTTCGATACAAAAAAGTACAATTTATTTTACTACCGAAACCATGATATAGATTGGGATAATAATGGGGTGAACACAGTGCCGGTCGGAAGCATTGTTTTTCACCAGGAGTGGTGGACGGAAATTACCCGTGGTGGTCACCAGCTTAGCTATAACACTGCATGTAACTGGTTTCTTGAAATTCCCGCACTGGCCTTTCAAACGTGCACAGTGACACTGCAATGCATGACCACGCTGTTGGTTTATTTGAAATATTTTTCGTCTATACGAACGACTAACAAGGGAAAGAATTTACACATGTAATTTATCTTACCGCTCATACTAGTATCTGTCGAGTCTTTGGAAGTCCCTTATCACTTGCCACCTTTCCATTTCGATGAGCACGTACAAATTGGTCTGGTTGGTAGGTATACCGCCCTCTACGTTGTACCCGGAAAATATTTGGTAAATTTGTAGCTTGCATGTATAAACGAATGCATGTTATAATGCTTATGACAATGGGAATGACAAACACGGTTTTATTTTTATTTTCCAAAAATTTAAGGGATTTCTTTTTATGTTAACACTGCAACTGTCACATACAGCGAACAGAGCTACTAAAAAAAAAAGGCACCGTTAAAATCTATACCGGTATGCCTAGCTCTATCAGTATCACTTCGTGTCTAAAAATCCACTGCAAAAGCTTGAATTTAAAACCATTACAAAAAAAATATAACAGATAATAATATAGGCTTACAATCAACCTGGGGCAAAAAAGAAGATTGGCAATGGCCAAATGCTGTTCATTTCTGACTGATATTAAAATAAAAAAATAACCCAATTTCATGCCATGGTTTGGCCCCACTTTTAACAATTTTGAGTAAACGTAATCGGGGTTTGTCAAGTTATATTCTGTGTGTATAATAAAGAATGATTCCTTTGGAAAACAAAATAAAAGTAAAGAGACCGAATCAAAAAAGAAAGAAAGAATGCTTCTGAAACATTCCGTAAAAATAGCACACGGTCAGCTTTGCCCGGCATCGTGTCTTTGTACAAATAATTAAAAAAGTATTTCTCCTGATGCTTCTGACAAATAAATTTCCAAAACTCACCTCACCAACTGAATCAAAAGCTAGCAGACGCCCCTAGAAGAAGAAATGGATTAAGATATGTGACAGCTATCGATAGCAGCCTGGCCAAATACCAGAATACAAAATGCACAATTATGTCATAGCTGTACATTATATTATATTAGAAATAATTACGAGCTAATAATTATAATGGTTTCATGACCAGTTATTAAGCATCCCATTTGAGACAAGCTGCAGTTTGTCCATTTCAATGTGCGTTTTGAATCGACCTTTTTTTTTGGGGGGGTGGTTATTAAGTGGTGGTTATCTGTAAAACACATTTTATGCAGTGGTGTGGATTAACCTTTTCTTTCCTCATTGCATTAATGTGTGGCCTTTTCACAGATACAGCCAGTATTTTGTGACATAATCACTGAGTTTCAGCCTCAGCCAGAGTCTGAGCCAAGGCACGAGCCTGAGCCTTGGCATGAAGCTTGGCCTGAGCCAGAGCCAGAACAAGAACCAGAGCCTCAGCCAAAGCAAGAGCCTGAGCCAGAGCCAGAACCAGAGTATGAGCCTGAGCCAAAACAAGAAGCTGAGCCTTGACCAGAGCCTTGGCCGGAGCCTTGGCCTGAGCCAAAGCAAGAAGCTGAGCCTTTGCCTGGGCCTTGACCAGAGCCTTTGCCTGAGCCTTTGCCTGAGCCTTTGCCTGAGCCTTTGCCTGAGCCTTTGCCTGAGCCTTTGCCTGAGCCTTGGACTGAGCCTTTGCCTGAGCCTTTGCCTGAGCCTTTGCCTGAGCCTTTGCATGAGCCTTTGCCTGAGCCTTTGCCTGAGCCTTGGACTGAGCCTTTGCCTGAACCTTTGCCTGAACCTTTGCCTGAGCCTTTGCCCGAGCCTTTGCCTGAGCCTTGGCCTGAGTCTTTGCCTGAGCCTTTGCCTGAGACTTGGACTGAGCCTTTGCCTGAACCTTTGCCTGAACCTTGGTTTGAACCTGAGCCTATGCCTGAGCCTTTGCCTTTGCCTGAGCCTTTGCCTTTGCCTGAGCCTGAGCCTTTGCCTGAGCCTTTGCCTGAGCCTTGGCCAGAGACTTGGCCTGAGCCTTGGCCTTTGCCTGAGCCTTTGCCTGAACCTTGGCCGGCAGAGCCTTGGCCAGCAGAGCCTTGACATGAGCCTTTGCCTGAGCCATTGCCTGAGCCTTTGACTGATTCTTTGCCTGAGCCTTTGCCTGAGCCTTGGTCTGAGCCTTTGCCTGAGCCTTTGCCTGAGCCTTGGCCGGCAGAGCCTTGGCCAGCAGAGCCTTGACATGAGCCTTTGCCTGAGCCTTTGCCTGAGCCTTTGCCTGAGCCTTGGTCTGAGCCTTGGCCTGAGCCTTGACCAGAACCTTGGCCAGCAGAGCCTTGGCCAGCAGAGCCTTGGCCAGCAGAGCCTTGGCCAGCAGAGCCTTGGCCAGCAGAGCCTTGGCCAGCAGAGCCTTGGCATGAGCCTTGGCCTGAGCCTTGGCCTGAGTCTGAGCCAAAGCCTGAGCATTGGTCTGAACTTGAGCCACAGCCAGGCCCTAACCAGAGTCACAGCCTGAGCCTGAGTCTGAGCATGAGCCTTGGCCTAAGCCTTGGACTGAGCCTTGAACTGAGCCTTGGACTGAGCCTTTGCCTGAGCCTTTGCCTGAGCCTTTGCCTGAGCCTTGGCCTGAGCCTGAACCCAAGCAAGAAGCTGAGCCTTTGCCTGAGCATGTGCCTGAACCTTTGCCTGAGCCTTTGCCTGAGCCTTTGCCTGAGCCTTTGCCTTTGCCTGAGCCTTGGCCAGAGACTTGGCCTGAGCCTTGGCAAGCAGAGCCTGAGCCTTTGCCTGAACCTTGGCCAGCAGAGCCTTGGCCAGCAGAGCCTTGGCCAGCAGAGCCTTGGCCAGCAGAGCCTTGGCCAGCAGAGCCTTGGCCAGCAGAGCCTTGGCATGAGCCTTGGCCGAGCCTTTGCCCGAGCCTTGACATGAGCCTTGGCCAGCAGAGCCTTGGAAAGCAGAGCCTTGGCTAGCAGAGCCTGAGCCTTTGCCTGAACCTTGACCAGAGCCTTGGCCAGAGCCTTGGCCAGAGACTTGGCCTGAGCCTTGGCCTGAGCCTTGGTAAGCAGAGCCTGAGCCTTTGCCTGAACCTTGGCCAGCAGAGCCTTGGCAAGCAGAGCCTTGGCAAGCAGAGCCTTGGCAAGCAGAGCCTTGGCAAGCAGAGCCTTGGCATGAGCCTTGGCCTGAGCCTTGGACTGAGCCTTTGCCTGAGCCTTGGCCTGGGCCTTGGCAAGCAGAGCCTTTGCCTGAGCCTTGAACAGAGCCTTGGTCAGAGCCTTGGCCTGAGCCTTGACGAGAGCCTTGACCAGCAAAGCCTTGGCCAGCAGAGCCTTGGCCAGCAGAGCCTTGGCCAGCAGAGCCTTGGCCAGCAGAGCCTTGGCCAGCAGAGCCTTGGCCAGCAGAGCCTTGGCCTGAGCCTTGACGAGAGCCTTGGCCAGCAGAGCCTTGGCCAGCAGAGCCTTGGCCAGCAGAGCCTTTGCCTGAGCCTTGGCCTGAGCCTTGGCCTGAGCCTTGGCCTGAGTCTGAGCCAAAGCCTGAACCTGAGCCACAGCCAGGCCCTAACCAGAGCCACAGCCTGAGTCTGAGTCTGAGTCTGAGCCTGAGTCTGAGCCTGAGTCTGAGCCTGAGTCTGAGCCAGACCACTGAACCATGAGCTTCATCCAGGGATTCGTGAAAGGCTGGTGTTCATATACCTAAATTATCTAAACTATGGACGGCCTGACATTTCAATCCTAGCAGGATCTTTCTCAAAGGCAGAATTCTGTCTTTGAGAAGGTCCTGCTAGGATCCAAACATCAGGCCATCCTAGCTTTTATTTTCACTCTTTGGTCACTTCAGTGAGTAAGCAGTTGGCATTTTTTTGCATATTACTGTAGTCATATCCAA
Source organism: Luidia sarsii (assembly GCA_949987565.1). Taxonomy (NCBI): domain Eukaryota; kingdom Metazoa; phylum Echinodermata; class Asteroidea; order Paxillosida; family Luidiidae; genus Luidia; species Luidia sarsii. Next base: position 24,541,158 of record OX465102.1, on the reverse strand, counting down.
ATAATATTAGACAACTCTTCGAGTGAAGATAGTACAAAAAATATGTTCATTACTCCAAGGTAAAAATCACTCTAATCACTCAAAATTATGCATACCGTACTTGAACACTCAAAACCAGAGAAACAAAAATAGGCTATCTTGTCCTATGTTAATATTGACAAATTGGCCTAAATCTAAGCCATATCAATTAATATACAGGTAAAATTACCAAATCAAGGTTCTCTTTGAAATCGGCTTTCTTGATAGATTTATGCAACAGTGAAACAAAACAAATTGAACACCCTTGGCAGTAATAAGTATTATCACAAATATACCATTATTTGTGATTACCAGTCTCAGAGACTACAAAGTATTTGTTTGTAAATTTTCAACCTCAATGCTTGATTGCTGGACACTGAATCCTAGAACACACAAAAAAAAGAATAAAAAGAGATGATTTCAAAGCAATATGAGGAACTGCACCAGCTCTCCTGTGAAAAAAACCCAATCAGTATCGTAAACATCCAATTCCAAAATTTGAAGTCTGGATTAGTAGGATCAGCTGGACATCCCAAACTTTTACTTGTGTTTTGTGCTTAGTAAGGATTTAAGTAGAATATAAGTCAAGAGCAGTTGATATCACATTACAATGTAGCTTGTAGACCCGCATATGCAAGAAAAACACTTCATGCTCTTCGTCCCAAGACATTAAGGCCAGAATCCCAAAGTGATATGAAACAATACTTTGGTGACTTACATAAATTTGATATCATCTCTCATAACTCTTAACACTATAGCACAAAATCTATTACATCAACTGATTGTAAAGATCTTCAGGCAGGTCTAACATGCACACACCCAAAGAAAGTGAAGAATAGAAATTGGATTGTTGAAACTTGAAGCAAAGCATGGCAGCCTACCAGTCACCTGTTACACAAACACCACAGCAGTTTGGTCAGTAACCACACTCATGCCATGAGTAAAAGGCCAGGGTGGCTATGCTAAGATGTGCATTTAGAAAGCTCTCCATATCAAGTTATCAACTGAATCTAAGATGACCATGACAGAGTTTTCTTTCAGAGCAAGGCGTTGACTTTCCAATCAACATTTGATAAGATTGTGATCAATTTTTCATCATGTCCTGGCTGGATTTCAAAGGCATCTTCATTCTTTCATTCATCCAGACCTATATCGCACTCCCCGCAGTGCATCAATTTTTGAAATGATACCCTGTCGGGGCGCTTCACATCTAAGAGCCTGGTGTCTTGTATCTACGGCTAGCGTCTGTGAATCGGGTGCATGGAGGGGCTCGGGGTGTTCGGAATCTTATCTGGAAGATAGGCTATCGGCCCCATCTGTGGACAAGATAAATCACTTTGCTGGGCCTGCCATGTTTCCAAACACTTTAATTCCTCACAAATGAGATGCAATTGGAGGAATGCTTTTTTTTTTTTTTTTTTAGAGGGGGGGGGGGGGTGTCATGAATTTATGCCATCAGCTTACTACACCCCGGGGAAGACGTAAATTTCTCTCTCTCTCTCTCTATCCGAAGATAAAACAGCACTATACCTGGTCTTTGCTGTTAAATAAACAGAAGGATTCGAGTTCCTCTTCCCCCAAGCCCATGAGATAAAACATCTCTAAGGGTGTTGCCGGGAAAAGCAGGATAGACAGGCATCTGTCTAGTATCAGCCAGCCTCTCATATCATCCTCGTTCTTTTACATCGGAAACTCGTACAGTTTTTGTTTTCTTCTTTTTATCCTCCCCGCCGGGCTGACCGGGGGAAACCGTGGTCATTCACCGAGGTGAGCAGCCATAAATCACATTCGAGATGGGTTGACCAATTGATTCCAGGCTCTCATGCTGTACAGTTTTCTCGACATTGGAAGGGCGGCTCGGATTGGTCCGTTTGGCCCAATGTTAGTTTGTCAAGAATCTTAGATTTTTTGGGGGGGATATCTGAAAATTTAAAGATGGCCGTATATGTCCATCCTTGCAGGGGCTTTCTGGCAGAGGCAAAATGGCAAAGGGGACAGAAAGGAAAGGGGATCAGCAATAAAGGTGTTTTCACAAAAATACTGGACAATAAATCCACTAATCAGGAAAGCGGCATTTTTGGAAAAACACAAAACTAATTTGAAACCTATAGTCTGCTGTCTTCTAATATGTAGAGTGAAAGTGCTCTTGTGACATGGTCTATGAGGTTAACACCATGAAGAATTACAAGTTACTTTCTTGAGGTGTGTATTTATCCAATGGTCTGATTCGTTTGAGTTTGTGAAAATGTGGAGGATGTGACCTGAACGACAGAGAAAAGTGGACGCTTTCAACTAGGAGATTTAAAGGCTCCGTCGCCACAGCACTCACTCAGAATCACCAAGAATCAAATAGAACCAACCAGAACGAATAATAAATCAAACAGGCCGTTCGAATATTAAGGATGCGCTTCTAACCTGCCTCAAATGATTCGTGCCCATTGCTTATGGCGCATTAGCTCTCGATAACGGCTCGAATGAAGTTGGAAAACAGCTGGAGATTTTAGAATGCTGATAGTCAGAATATTCAGACTGCACATTGAAGAGTTTTTGAGGTTTCCTCTATACTTGCTTTCCCGACTGCTACTTGTGGCAGTTGTTTTGTATAAATTCCCTATTGTTACTTGTGTTGTGGTGCCTTTTTACACAACTTTACACAAATCTATTTGATTCCTCTGCCTCTGTTGATGCAACTTAACCCATATCCGTTTCCTTATTTATATTCCACTTGGTTACATATGCAAACAACTTTCATTCCGACTGCATTTTGGCTCACTCTGTCTCTAGTGTGACTAGGGTTTATTAAAGGAAAAGTAAGCTTCCAATCTTCAGAGGTGATAGCACTTCGCTTCATTCCGTTAAAAACAGAATACCCTATGTCAGCAACAGGAACGATATCTTCCCATGTATGTAGATTTGATCAATGCCTTGCTTCAAAATAGTGCTGCCACAGTCTGATTCAAATTGTCACCACGAGAACAAATGAATGGCATTAATTTCATCTTGAAAATTAACTCTTCAAGTGTATACATTTTCAGAAAAATGGGCGCAAATTTAGAAAAGTATCTACTTAAAACCCCCCATCCCACCTATCAACTTTATAGGCTCTGCTACCGAGTCAATCTTCAAGCAGAGTTGTCGATCACCTCTAGATTTGCTTGACTAGTCTCCTGATTTTGTCGACTCTAAAAAGGCACGGAGGCACTGACAGACTAAAACCGATTAGAAAGCGATCTTTGCTTACATTTTAATACTGCAAAAGACCGGTGGAAAAACTAGAAGGGACACACAAAAGAGTCCTACAGACTGAATATCACTTTGGCTGGCTGGACCGTAGCATGACATGAACACTGGAACAATCAATAAAAATGTTGCACAGAAAAACAAAATTATTTTCTTAAAATCTCCTATCGTACACATATATATCACTTGTCTCTTATCTACACGTTGATTTGAATGATGGCACCCGACGACAGTTACCATCGCTGAGGGGCGATGTGCCCAACCAGGTAGATGTTGTCGTAGAGGTGACCCGAGAGCTCGTCGTTGGCCTCCCGAGTGGCATTGCGGACGTTGCGGATGAACTCCCGCTTGGACATCTTGTTCTTGACGTGGGGGCTGGTCAGGTCCACGGAGAGGAGGATGAGGGAGTAGCACAGTATGCAGATGCCATCTGGAAGAGGGGGGGAGGGAGGTCATAGGTCGCAGCTTTGAATATTCACGTATTGATCAAGGATCATTGGTGGGATGCAAGTGGTTGCATGTGCATGCTTTTGGGTTTGAAGGAGAAATTACATCATTAGATCAGATGATGGGTGAGTAGCACAGAATGCATCTGGTAGCGGGATGTATTTGGATAAGGTCGTTTTTTTGGGGGGGAGGTTACAAGGGAGATGTACGTTTGCGTTTGCGTTTGAAGGAAACATTAGATCCCAAATAAAGGCTAAGGGCTATGGCTATGACAACAGTACCGTACATCATCCACCTACACAGATGCATAGGCTATGCCTGCCACCTAGCAACAGCTGTAGTCACAGTCACAACCATTGAATCAGATCTGGCTTGACTTTTACACACAATTGACCCAGGCAGGAGTAGTGAGAACAAAGGCCTTGCTTGCTTCAGAGGGACCCCTGCATGGATTGGTGAACCACCACAGCGCCCTCTTTTGGCAAATAAGAGCCACTTCACAGTTTGGCATTCAAATAGTACAGACAGCTGCCAACTAAACCACTTGCTCCCTCTTATTTCTTTCCATGTGTTTTTCTTGAGGGGAGGAGAGGGTCTGAGTGTGGTTCCAGCCTTGATTGGCTTAAGGTCCACGGTCTCTCCCCCCAAAAAAACAGTGGGGGAGGGGGGGGGGTTGGGGTTCCCCGGACAGTGGACCAGTACTCAGACGGGGCTGAGGTCAACCCGCCAGGAAATTAAATCAATCCTGGCCCAGGGGCAGGAACAGTCGAGAAACGAGGAGGGAAGTTTGTGTAGGCCGGGCTGGGATTGCGCCGCTCGTAAATCAGTCAGAATTTGGCAGAAGACATTGGCGGACGAAACCCACTTCAAGTTTCTCTAGTCTGGAACCTGCTCCCCTAAAAAAATACCCTCGTTAGGTCCTGCCATCTTCTCTCATAAGTCTGGAATATCGGGTTGAAAACATTTCTACTCAAACTGCTTACTGAGTGAAACAACTAAGAATGAAAAATCACCAATTTAGGGGGCCTGACATTTCCCTAGCAAGGCCTATCCTTAACGCAGAATGAAAATGTTTATGCTACTATTTTTCATAGTGATGGAAGCGTGGTTTCTCACGGTTGAAGAATAGAATACCCGTTTTAAGAGCGGTGGGCAGCCCAAGGTTTGATTGCTGACATCACTTTTCGACTTTTTCATGTCAAAGAAGGTGTGGCACTGAATCAAAGTAGAGACGTTTGCACTAAAATTGAATGGCGATTCAAACTCCTCTTTTGTTGGCATGTTTGGACACAATAACCGTGGCTATTAGTGGGATTTGAATCGCTATTCGGACTCCACTACTAAGAGTGAGACTTTTTCAAATAATCACATTTATTTGTGACACGGTGTGTGTGAGAATGATCCACTTAATCGCACCGTTTTTTTTTTTTTAATCCCACAATGCACCGCTCGCACTCTGATTGACAGGAAGTGTTATCCTTGTTTATATGTTTCCCTTTTCATCACAACTGCTAACCCCAATCAGCTCGCGATTTTTTTGGCCTGTGTTAAAAAAAAAGTTTTTGAATCATGATTCAAATCTCAGTTATTTTTGTAGTACAGGTAGGAACGGCGCTAGTCTCATTCCTGAATACAGCCACCCGATGCTGCTTGGACACAATGTCTGCTTGTCTGATTGGAAATTTCAGAAGGCTTAAAGCCCCTACACACTATAAAGGGGAAAGGTCTTAGAAACACGTCCATACTTTGTCTAATCCAGCATATGCATGGAATAACACACTTGTACAAGTTTCAGCTCAATCCGTCAACCATGTCTCGAGAAAATGGTGAAAAACTGGCTCATTTTTTCATCAAACTGCGTCAGCTTCCAGGATCATAAAATGCAATTTTCAATAGCGTCACCGTGCTTTAATGTTTCGATCCCGGCAGGACCTTCGTCAAGGACAGAATGGTCTATTCAATGTTGGACAGAGCCAGAATTATGCTATCCAGCAGAGAAAACCCTACCCAAAACATTAAATTACCAGCTCATTTCAGAGCCACGCTCATTCTGAAAAGAGATTCTACACATGCTGTCATTGCAAAGCTTTCGACATTGTGATTCCACCGTGCAAACATTCAAATCTCATATGAAGTTAATAGTGCATTCTTAGAGCAACAATCACTCACAAGAGAGATTATGCACATGGTGTCACTGCAAACCTCTTACTTTGTGAACCCACTATGCAAACCCTCAAATCTCATCTGGAGTTTACAAGAATACGCGCACGGTGTTCCCATAAGCATTCTATACTGTGAATCAAATGTGCAATAGTTCAAATCTCATCTGGAGTTACCGGCTCTGTCTCGGCGCCACACTCGCTTGCACAAGAGATTCTACGCACGGTGTCACGGCAAATCTTTCTGCAGCCGATTTCAAGAAAAGTTGCATAACTTTCGCAACGTACAAATGTTGCGTAAGTCTTGCACCACAATGACTCTTTTCAGCAATATTTAGAAAAGGCAGCAAAATGTTGCGTAAGTTACGCAACAAAATGTTCCATACGCATCATTGGTTGCTGCACTGCAAATCCAACCATGCACACCTTCAAGCCCGAACCAACCACCCACTACTGCCTAATGCTGTCTCGACCCAAGCCATGCCAAAGGTTCTGACTACTCCACAGAGTGAGAGTCAGACCTTCCCGCCAGGAACCCTAATTGCTTGCACACTCCCGTCTCCAGTCCAAAACCAAGCGCTGTTTGCCGCAAGACCGTTTGACAGCTCCAAATGTCGGACAGGTGTTTTCCAGTCATCAGTCATGCTCCCAAATTCCCTCCAGACGATCAAACACCCGAAAAAAAAAAGCAAAAAAAGGATGTAGCTAGGACATTTCTTTTGCGGACACAGTCCCTTTCCCCGGTGTTTCTTTTTTTTTGCCTTTGGGTGGGCAGAGGAGAGAGGAGAGGCAGCTTTGTTTCTTTGCCAAACTTTTCACCCGAGGCATTTTTTTTAGAGACACATGTTAGACAAGAATGCAAGACTGATCAGTAGATGTGTCATTGTCGAGCTCACTTCATCTCAGGGGAAGATTTGACAACATGGACCTCCATTAGAGGTTTGCATGTATGTTCTAAAAACGAGAGAAATGTTTTGCGTCGCGGCGGCGGGTAGGGGGGGGGGTTGTCGGAAGGCCAATGATGCCTGCACGTCCTAGATAACGCCGTTTCCGACATTCCCTCCGAATGCAGGTGCATTTATGGTTAGTCTCAGTGAGACTGTACTGGAGCTCAATCAGGGCTTTCCCTTTTTTGTCGACAGGCTGATAGCACTGTTTGATCAGTTCTTTGCCCAATTGCTAGCTTTATAAAAAACAAACGACAGCAGGCAGCTTGGGTGGGATATGAACCTGTGGCATCTGCTTCCTTAGGGCAATTGTCCCAACAACCTGACCACTAAGGTTGCTGGAGTCAGTGTGGTAAATTAGAGGCTTGTCTAACTGTGGGTGCTGCGGTCAGTTGCAAATATTATCGTGATTTTGCATTGGTGAGAATGTAAAAAAACATTTTTTATTTTTTTATTTTTTATTTTTTTTGGGGGGGGTCGTGTCCACCCAGTCCCCCAAAATAGTTGCAAATAATCGCGAGCCAACTGCAGTTACCTATGTAGTCACACTGCGTATGCGGGATTCCTGAAAGATCAACAAACCCTGTGCTGCACTTCCTGGAAGTAAGCTGCTGGCAGGAAATGCCATGCGTGCGCAATGCATCATGGGATAAAAAAAGAAGTGCGATTTCAGCAGAGTGTTCCCACACACATCGCGTGGCAAATAAATGTGATTATTTGAAAAAGTCTCACTCTTAGTGGAGTCCGGATTGCGATTCAAATCCCACTAATACCGGTAATCGCATTTATTGTGTCCACACACGCACAAAAAGTGAAGTTTGAATCACGATTCAAATTGCGATCCAAATAATCGTGTTTAAATTTTGGTGTAGTGGAAACGGCCCTAATGAGGATTCCCCCCCTTCCAAAGTGAAGCTGCCACAGCATGTTCAGCGATTTGCTCAAATGCTTGCATAGGTGAAATGCATACCTTTGGTGAGTCCGCACTCCGGGTTGCAGCTGACAAACCTCTCGGCAAAGATCTCCAGCAGCTGCTGGAGCTGGTGGCCATTCTCCCCGGGCGACTGAATGTTGGAGAAGAATGTCCGCAGGGCATTGGGCAAGAGCTTCTGCTTGTAGTCGTCCAGGTACACCAGCTGCTGCAGGATGTCCTGTCTGTGGGACCAAAAGGGGCAAGAAGTTGTCGATCAATCCTTTTTTTGTTTGTTAAATAGACGCAAAGACTAGTTGACTATTAGGAAAGGCCACCATCCAAGGGCTAGATAGCTCAGATGGAAGAGCACTGGTACGTTAATCCAGAGGTCTCAGGTTCAAGTCCCGGTCCAGTCAAAAGTGTCCTTTGCCAATTTTTCAAATTGTTTAAAAGTTCCCAGCCAGTTTTTCCTCTGTTTATTTGACAGAAATTTGGGGTGTTTGTGGTAGATTTAGACTCACGCAGTTGGCCTTTCATTGACCAGTAATGTGACCATGCAGAACTTTGACCTTTTTCAAGTTGATGCCTAATGTCTTTGCCAATTTGTTAATTTTATTTTGAGAGTAATATGCACAAATGTTGCAAATTGATAACCGACTAAAGACGACCCAAAATCGTAATGATCAAAAATTTGGAGGGCCTGACGTTTCCATCCTAGCAGGGTGAAATCAGAGGCACAATTTTTTTGTTTGGGCAAAATAATGGCAAAAAATAACAAAAGAAAAATGACAAAGAAAACTTTGACTGGACTGCGACTAACCTCTGGTTTTTGCATACCAGCACTCTAAGCATCTGAGCTATCCAGCCTTTAGAGGGCTGCCTTCACAAGTTGTCAACTGGTCTTTGCCAGGGTGGGGGCGCCAGTTAGAAGCATTCAATCATTAACTGCCACATATTGCCAAAGATTGAACCCCCGTCTTTTTTGCCACTTTTCAAAAATTTTCAAAAAAGTTCCCAGTCAGTTTTCCTTCTATTTCTTTTATCTTTTTCCCCAAAGATATAGAGGGCCTGTGGTCATTTTCAACAAGCTCATCCTAGCTTACGATCAATCATAAGGCAATGTGAGATGCACAAAAATCTTACAACCTGTGATAACGTACGATGTGTTACCAATCGTAAGTTGAGATATGATGCATCATAATGCATTATATGAAATCCACCCCTGGCATTTTAATCCCAGATTTGAGGTAAAACCTTTGCAGTATTGCTTTTTTTTTAATGTTTTAATGGTTTAACACACCAACTGTGGCAATCTTTTGACCTTTAGTTTACAAATGTTGTATAGGGCCTTTAAGTTACAGCTTCGAAAGGTGGGAGGGGGCCCTTTAAGTCGCACGGCGATGACGTAAACACGCAAGGTGCAATTTATCAGAAGAGAAAAAAACCACAGGAAGATGTGGGCCAAGTTCTGGGATTGTTCAAACACGGGGTAGACACATCCGTCAAACACAAGCACACATGGACGCAGAGGAGTAGCGACGACGACTACGGTGGCCTGCACAGTGTCAAGATCCGACCGACCTACAGACTGTAAGTCTCTTGCCACCAACCCCCCCCCCCCCACCTCTCCCCGGTCCCCCGGACAAAACACAGGAAGTGCCCCATAAGGTTACCGTTTGGTGAGCAGCTGCCGGACTTGGTACCTGTCCAGCTTGTTGGTGCTGTGGATGAACTTGGCAATGGACAGGGGCGTGTCGTCAATGATCCCGTTAAGTATGAAATAGTTCAAGCCCTGTAGGGGGAGAGGGTGGGGGGGGGGGTTATGGCAGGTGGAAATATTCAGACATTTGAGGCAATAGAAAGGGGTCATATATTATCATTTTAAGAGAGCGGTCTACTTCTTTGCTCTCCGTCTGCCTCTGGGCAATATCACTGGGGAGAAGAAATGAAGAGAGGCAATAAGACTATGAAGGGACAATTAAAAGAAGCAATAAAACTTTGATTGGCCAATGGTAAGAGACAATAACTACGCGTACGGTTGGCCAATGGTAAGAGGCAATATAAATATTGGGCAATTGTAGGAGGCAATAATTATGACTATGATTGGGCAACTGTAGAAGGCAATATAACTATTGGGCAATGGACCTTTCCCATGAAATATGCAAAGAAGAGCTGGCGCATGCGCTTTACTAAATTGGTGGGCAAACGAGTGCGCGTCTCCTATTCAGGAGACGCTGAATAGCAAATGACCGCACGCCAAACTGTTAGTGAGAAGGAACGCGCGCATGCCCGTGGAAAACTATGATCGGTTGGCAGCCCACTTGCCTACCAATTTAGTTAAGCTCATTCGCTAGGTCTAATTTGCATATTTCATGGGAAAGGTCCATTGTAGGAGCCAACATGACTATGATTGGGCAATGGTAAGAAGCAATATAACTATGGTTGGACAATGGTACGAGGCAATATAACTATGATTGACAATTGACTATGATTGGGCAATTGTAGGAGGCAATATGACTATGATTGGGCAATTGTGTGATTGTAGGAGGCAATATAACTATGGTTGGACAATGGTACGAGGCAATATAACTATGATTGACAATTGACTATGATTGGGCAATTGTAGGAGGCAATATGACTATGATTGGGCAATTGTGTGATTGTAGGAGGCAATATAACTACGATTGGGCAATTGTACAAGGCAATATAACTATGATTGGGTAATGGTAGGAGGCAATATAACTACAGTATGATTGGGCAATTGTAGGAGGCAATATAACTATGATTGGGCAATTGTAGGAGGAAATATAACTATGATTGGGCAATTGTAGGAGGCAATATGACTATGATTGGGCAATTGTAGGAGGCAATATGACTATGATTGGGCAATTGTAGGAGGCAATATGACTATGGTATGATTGGGCAAGGGTATGAGACAATATAACTATGATTGGGCAATGGTACGAGGCAATATACAGGTAACTATGATTGGGCAATTGTAGGAGGCAAAATAACTATGATTGGGCAATTGTAGGAGGCAAAATAACTATGATTGGGTAATGGTAAGAAGCAATATAACTATGGTTAGGCAAAGGTACGAGGCAATATAACTATGATTAGCCAATGAAAAAAGACAATATATCTATGATTGGGCAATTGTAGGAGGCAATATGACTATGATTGGGCAATGGTAAGAAGCAATATACATGTAACTACAGTATTGTTGGGCAATGGTACAAGGTAATTGAACTACATGTATAGTCTGTTCACCCTACGTTTAGCCTGGCCTCGGCCTCATTAAATCACCAGGCAGTCACACAGAGGTCAACAAATCAGTGATTTCAATCAGTGATTTCCTTACCATCTGAGCGTCGGCATTGAAGGTGAGAGAGCCCTCGTCCAGCTTCATGTAGAGGTCCATGAAGGAGAAGCCTGGCACATTGGCTCTGTCATAGCAGGAGACGTAGGGCCATGTGCCGCGGCACAACCTGGTAGGCAAGACAAACAAGCACCAACAAGGAGGTCAATCATCTTTATCGTTTATAGCCCAACTACATTGTGTAAGTCCATCATCAGTTTAGCAGTGCCTCTACTACAGAAACTAGTTTCTTTCGGGCAATCCTACAGGACCTAATTGGATGTTGTATCTGTTTTCTTTCTTCTTTTTTATGTTAATCTTTTTTGTTTAAACCCCTTTAATGTTATTTTGAGTTTGTACATGTAGCTGCAGCCATTAACATCCCAATGCCCAACACCATAGCCACAGCTACCAGTACAGTATAGCCACAGCCACAAACATCCCAATACCCAATGCCATAACCACAGCCACGGACATCAAAATGGCCACCACAGGCACAGCAAATCACCACAGCCGTTGACCTGGACGGCCAGTACCTCTCCTCACCCTTGCCACAGGAGGTCGTCCCGGGAGAGCTCCCTCCACAGGTGGTTGACGCACATAGCCAGGCAGAGGTCCTCGGCATTGAGGTTGGACAGGACCATGTAGGCCAGCTCCGGCGGCATCTCGGCCAGGTCAGGCAGCTTCTCCTCCCGGTCCAGGAAGCTGGGCAAGCGGCGCGGGAAGCCGCGGTGTCTCCGGGCTTTCCTCAGTGACTGCCCCATCGGGTGTCCCTTCTGTTACACCTCGCCTCAAGTTCACTGGAGGGCCCTAGCAAGGCCCGACCAAGACCACCAGTAACAAGCTGGTTGACCTTCCGGGTGCAAACTTTTTCAGATTCATGCCAAGTTTTTGTTTTAAGATACACTGCGGATACACTATGAGTCAATCTTTGTTTTTGTTTTCAAACGTTTCTCTAGATGTCAAAAGTTCAGAGGGCCTGACGTTTTGATCCTATCAGGACCTTTTTCAAAGGCCAAATCTTCCAAAACAATACCCGGCGCCGGTCTACTACATCATTGTGGTCGTGGTTCTAGGTTTGTGTCACATCATTGGAGAAATTTGCTGGCCCAACAGCTGATGTAGGAAGCCAGCTCAGGCAATGCCGACAAAGACAGAGATGAGCTTTCCCGAGTGACGATCTGAAGACTCCGGTTGGACCAAGGACCGCTCTGCTCAGGGTTTTTGGAAGAAAATCGGATCACCACAACAACTGGAAGCTGAGTGAATGCGAGAGATGCTACCATTCCCCTGACCTCAATCAATGACGAGACAGGAATCTGAAAACAACAAACAGAAAATGTTAGTCCAAAATAAACATTTTAACATATTTAGTCCAAATATAAATAAAAATATACACCTTATAACTTAAATCCATTCTACACAAGTGTTTTGCAATGTTGCTAACAATCAAATTGGTTTCCACACTCGTTTATACTCGTTCTGGGGTGTATTGGCAAGTTTTAAGTTTTAATGCTAATGAGAATTCCAATATTAAGCAAATTTGTGATGTCAATGTCATTACAGGATCATGCAAGAGAAACCCAATTGGTTACAGTATGTACACAAGTTCTGAAAATGTCTGGTTTTTCCTGCAGACCTATCCCTAAACCTGTTGATTTACTGCCAAAATGTATGCTTCATAAACATTTAGTGAAGGAGTTTTTCATCAAACCTAATCCAGAGGGATTGATTTGCATTTTGAAATTTAATGCTTTTTAAACTGTGGGTTCCTGACATGACCTTAATAGCACCCTCATTTTTATATTGATTTTTTTTAAAGATAAAAATATAACCAATTTCTGACTCCACTAAGAAAAAGAAGCTTGCCATTATGTTTGTACACTCCAGATCCCTAGATGACAGCACTGAGAAAATGAGCTTGACTGTGATATTTATTGCAGAGACCCTTTAAGGCTTTGTGAAATCCACCCACCCCTGGTCACTGGGTCAACCAACACTCCTAAAACCATCTGAACGCCCCCAGTGAAGCAAACAGCCATATTGTGCCAATTTGTGGCTACCATGCAAGCACATACATGTAGCAGCTACTCAAACACAGAGCCATCCATACCCTACCCTCATACAACTACTGTACATGTACCGGTACATGTGTGTGCAGGTACATGTATTCCCATTTACTCCCTTGGTTGGAGAAAGCCAATTTGTGATAACTTAATGCATCTTGCCCCAAGGATGCAAGTGCCACCTAAAAAAAAAACCAGTAGCAGAACTCAAACCATCACTTTGTATGCTTTAACCACAAACCATCTCAACCGTCAACCCCCTGGGGGTATACCCATTTACATGTACTTCTGAATATTGGAAAAGCAATTTGTGGCAAAGTGCCTCCTGACTTTCTGCTTAGGGACAAGAGCACCGCAGACCCTTACCACCAGACTCGAACCCACTACCAGTATCTGCAGCCTAACAGCACACCAGACTGTGATGTTCCACTGCATAATTTGTTAGCATTTCCCTGGAGATACATGTACCGGTATACGGTACATGTAGTTGATGGTTGAATGCTTCTGACCAGTGCCCCCACCCTGGAAAATACATACATGTACATGTAAGTTTACTAAATTTTTAGGGAAGGCCATCATCTAAAGGCTTGATATCTCACACAAGCACTGGTACGCAAAAGCAGACATTGATTTTTTGGGCAGTGGAAACGGACATGTAACATGCAACACTTTAAACTGAAGCGAGCTGCACTTAAGTACATGTACATACATGTACACAGTTACTAGGTACCTGGGGGACTTGTGATGTTATTTCATTTTAGGAACCTTTCCCTTGGCACCCGAGGCACTATTGTCTCATAACACCAGACTACTCACAGGTTCTGTTGTACAGTACATGTAGACAGTACATGTACTTACAGAGGCTTGGATGAATGGGGATGCATTGGTTCTTGCATGGAATGAGAGATTAGCTCAATATTATTAACTTACACATGCAGGTGTACATTCTCTGGTCATTGTACTTCGCTGTGAAGATCCCTGTGGGACCTTACCTCATCTCATCACTGCCTTGAGACAGACCGTAATGAATCTAAATTGAGACTGCAGTATGTGTGTGCAATATTTAATGTAACTTGTAAGGCACATTATTTATGGTGACAAGTAAAATCCTATAAAATTGCCAGGTCCTTTATAGACTAGAAATGTCTGGAATACATGTATACATGTAATTTTTTTTTTTTAATACATGGTCTTCTCAATTTTTGCAGATTACATGTACACTGCGCATTGCATTACTAACCCTAACTTCCCAAATCCTACAGAATCCTATTGTCCCAGTGTAGGAATGTGTAGGATTGAGGGCACTTGGTCGTTGATGCATTGTAGGATTTTGCAGAATTGACGGCATAAGGCGTTATTGTCACTGTAGGAAAATGCAGGATACAGGTTAAAAGGCCCAATGTGATGGAGGACGATCTTGTACCCTGTAGGACTGGGGCTCCATGGGACAAACACCAAAATAGGATTTTGAAGGATTCGGGTCATGTGGTTATAAAATTATACATTGTAATTGTAATGTTTATTATAGCCACAGAAAACAATAAGGTTTTTCTCCTTTCAAAAATGTCTCCTTTCATGTTCAAAAAATCAGTGCAGGATTTAGGCAGTGGCGCACATCCAACAGTGATGCAGGATAGGATTCGGGTCATGTATGGGGTTTTTAACACTGAAGGATTGTAGGATCTTGCAGGATTTGGGTCATGAGCAACAAAAAATTGTGGGGAGTAAGTATGGTGTTTTGTATGGTTGAATGGGGTAAATTAGAAAAAAAAAAATGTTTTCAATGCGGAAATCACTCTGCAGTGTGGAGGTACCCAACTGTGGTCAGGTCAGCAGTATAAAAGGGGAACACTAAAGCCGCATTTCCACTGGATGCATTTAAAGAATACAATACGCGCCATCATAGAAGCAATAATTACACACTGAAAAAGCAATTTAGCAATTTATAAGCAATTTCTCAAGTGGTGATAGACATGCCTTCGTCAAAAATCAGGACCTACATGTACTAAATATGAGGATATCTCACTTCAGAAAAACAGATCTCATAAAAGGTGCCATTTTCATTTTCTTATAACAGGGGAAAAAACAACAACAATTTTTAACCATGCGGACGGATACCCCTTTTAAAGCATCAGCCCCCAAATTAAAAGCGTAGCGGGCGTACTGTACAATGGGGAGAGGACGGCAGGTCCTTGGAAATTATCAAAAAGACGAGAACCGTCGCAATCGTCGTCCGGGAAGTAATCACTCAAGAATTTGACTGCCTCGGGGCCTGGGGGCGACTTTGTGTGTGCTATCATATACATGTACGGCAGCATGAATAGAGACAGGTTTCCCTCCATGCACGGCCCTTGGCTTTCTCATCAGGCCAGCAATGGCAAGCAGTAATCATTATCCCTGATTTGGAGCGGAATCACATCACTCCTTATCTGGCGCTTGGAATGTTTTGAGATTGAAAAAAAATAAAAATACAAAATCCCTGGAGCCAGATGGTCTTGGGGAAGCCAAGGGAAGTGACCCAACTTGGAATTTTGAAAAACAATTAATGAAAACAGTACCCGGTACCCCGCACCCCCCCCCCCCCCCCGCGAAAAAAATAAAATAATTAAATGACTGCACAGTGACTGGTTGACCAAACTGTGAATTTATTTACAAGCCAGAACTAACATGTACATGTACAAATGTACTGTATGCCAATATGGCATTTTTTTGGTCATTTTTTTGTGTACAATCATATGGAGGCATCTGCATACATGTGGTCAGAAATCCTCTGGGCTAAAGCAAAGGACTTCAGAGGAATGAGGCTGAATAGGTTATGAAGGTTCCAAGGATTTCAGAGGATTGAGGCTGAATAGGTTGAGAAGTTTGGAAGGATTTCTGAGGATTGAGGCTGAATGGGCAAACTACTGGAGAAGGATTTGGGAGGATTTAGGCTGCATGGGGTTCGACTGAAATGAGGATTTCAGAGGATTGATTCTCAAACTGCATTGGGGTCTGTAGTTATGATTGGTTCCAAACCACACATTTATAGTCATCCCATGGGCAAACTCACCCACGAGCTGCTGGCCATTCCCATTCCCTGCCTATGAGGATTTCAGAGGATTGAGGCAGTGGGCACCACAGTTTTTGTGTACGGTGGCAAATTTCAGAGGATTATCGGATTGGGTGTTAAAAACAACAGGTTACAATTAAGTAGAAAAGGTGATCAAAGTGATGCGATGTGTCGTTGCTGGTGGCAAAGTTTTGGTTGCTAACTGCTAACCTTCATCAGGCAACTGAAGAATGTGCGCTGCGGTGTTCGTTTATGTCCGCTTCGCCTGTTCCTGTGTACCGGTTTGCGGACGTCGTAGTAGTTTCTGGCTCCCCACCATCAGACGCCACGACCGCCGACCCTTCACGGTCGGGTCCGCTAGTGGACGCCAGAATCGCGCGCCAAACCGCACGATCACTTCGTACTACGACGTCCGCAAACCGGTACACAGGAACCGGCAAAGTGGACATAAACGGACGCCGCAGCGCACATTCTTCAGTTGCCTGATGAAGGTTAGCAGTTAGCAACCAAAACGTCGCCACAAGCAACGACACATCGCGTGACTTTGATCACCCTTTCTACTTATATACACCACCGCGATGAACAACCCCTTCATTTCTATTGAACCTACAATTACCTATGTGCTACTCACCTACGAGTTTCATAAAGAGGGAAAAATCATGGAATTCGGTGGTTGAATTCGCATGGCCCGCCAGTCACTGCGGGGGGTATGACATAATGACGGACAACTCCCGCATGGGCCCGGACGGATGTACCCCTACTACATGAATACATCCGCGTGCAGTTACAGTATACCGGTACACTCGTGAGCTGAACGATGGTGTACTGCCAGGCTTTTGGATGTCAAAATGTCAAAATGTACCAGCGGGAAAACCTGGGGAAATCTTTCCATGCAGTTCTCAATAAGGACAAGAGACCTGAGTTGTTTAGGAATTGGGCTGCGGCTATCAAAGTTGAGAAATTTCTCAAAGTCGGCTACAAATACAGTCAAAATGACGTGATTTGTAGCGATCACTTCACCGAGGAGGATTATTTTGGAGGAGGATTGCTGGCCAAACTAACCGGCTCGAAGCCAAGAAAAATGCTGAAGGAACATGCCGTACATATACATGCATATGGTACCATGGAGGAAGGAGGGATATACAGGAGGGATGTACATTGGTACCGTGCCTTATTTTTATTTGTGCTGCAATTTGCACGCTATCGGCGACGCGACTCCAGTCGCCCTCACTGTTTATTCCCTGGTCGCTGACCGCAACGAGCAGTCCCAGCACTATTGTGTGCATGCATACCATGCACTGCATGCTATGTGTGCAGTGAGGTTTCAGGGAAGACTTCAAGTGCATGACCCCTGACCCCCAATAAGCTACACACAGCTTCGCTAACACGTGTAAAAGTGTTTGCACATGTATAGATCGAGACTTTACGCAATCACCACACTACAAATTACGTCATTTCAAATGTATTTGTCGCTGACATTTCTCAACTTTGATGGCCGCAGCCCACTTCCTAAACAACTCAGGTCTCTTGTCCTTGTTGGGAACTCCATAATATGGAAAGATTTTTTTTTTCATTTTCCCGCTGACATTTTGACATCCAAAAGCCTGGCAGTACACCATCATTCAGCTCGCGAGTGTACATACAAACTGCACGCAGTATAGTAAGGGGTACATCCGTCCGGGCCCATGCGGGAGTTTTCCGTTGACGATATCATACCCCCTACAGTGACTGGCGGGCCAAGTCAAGAGCATATATAGACAGTTACAGTGTAGTTGATGCCTACTGGAACATGTGAATGAATCCAATCCACACTTCTGTCCACACTCCACAGCATGGCACTTTTTGGCAGTCCTTAGCTCTTCAACTATGTATGTCAAGTTCTGTGTCTCTCTTTAGCGTACCAAATTGTCCGCTTCCTACCCCTTTTTCTCCCATTGCCATGCGATGGTTCCCATGATACAAGAGGACTAGCCGAGAGCTCTGTAGCAGTTTTCATAATTTTTTTCTACAAAATTCCAAGTTGGGTCACTTTGTTTAAAAATATGTTTACACTTTACAATATGCATCCACTTTGTGTGATCCCTGAACTGCTACAGCCGACTCCCAGGTTGGCCTATATATCACTCAGTACATGTATGTTGTGCAATATGCAGAAATATTGGGACAGGGTGTTGGTAAAACCCAAGCCGGTGCTAGCCGGAAGTAGCCGAAGGTAGCCAGAGGTAGCCAGAGCTAACTGGAGGTACATGTAGCCGGAGATACATGCTGCCGCAGGTAGCCAGAAGTACACCTGTAGCTGGAGCTACATGTAGTCGGAGCTAGCCAGAGCTACACATGTACATGTAGTTGGAGCTAGTCGGAGCTAGCCGAGCCGAAGATAGCCAGAGCTAGCCAGAGCTAGCCATGCTAGCTGGAGCTAGCCAGAACTAGCCAGAGCTATCGGTAGTCGGAGCTAGCCAGAGCTAGCCGGAGGTAGCTGGAGCTAGTCGGAGCTAGCCGGAGGTAGCTGGAGCTAGTCGGAGCTAGCCGGAGCTAGCAAGAGCTAGCCAGAGCTATCGGTAGTCGGAGCTAGCCAGAGCTAGCCAGAGCTAGCCGGAGGTAGCCGGAGCTAGTCGGAGCTAGCAAGAGCTAGCCGGAGCTACCGGTAGTCGGAGCTAGCCAGAGCTAGCCAGAGCTAGCCAGAGCTAGCCGGAGCTAGCCAGAGCTAGCCGGAGCTAGCTGGAGATTGCCCGAGCTTGAGGCTTTAAGTTTAACTTTCAAATTCAATAACTTAGCTGGAAAGTATCGTTTACCATCAAGCAGCTCTATGAAATGGGCCCCAGGTCTAAGGATCATGGTTATTATTTTGCTTTGTTTTTCCAAGCCCATCTGGAAGTATTGTTTTGTATTAACTTAAATTAAGTCAATAAATAAGTGTATTTTTGTTGTTTATGTCATGTTATTCACTTACCGGTATTGTTTGTGATGGGTGAATAAATAAACCCAGAACTTTGGTTGTTTTTACGGCAGACGTCCGTGTGGTTCCCTGATTTGATTGTATTTCGTCAGCATTGCAGGCTGGTTGAACCAGTCTATTAGCTGATAGTCTGGTTCCAAGAGCTAAACATCCTGACAAATACTGTGAAGTCAGGGAACCACACGGACGACTGCCGTAACAACAGCCACTGCGTAAATAATAATAGACTTGAGCTGTACGATTAAAACATCTAGGGTAAGGGTTAACACTAGTCGGAGTTCCTTGGACCCAACCAGTCACCTTTTCTTCGAAATGTTGAGGGGTCGGGTGACCCCCTCCAAATTTCGAAAAAAGGTGACTTGTCGGGTCCAAGTTACTCGGACAAGGTTAAATAATAAAAGTAAAACGGGAGGGGCGATTGTTTGGGTGAAAAATTACCCCTTTTCACAAAACGCTATAACTATAACAATGTCAATGAACACTGATTATACCTAGTAATACCGTATCGAAATCAACCAAACATGCATACATACCTCCACTCTCAGTTACGTGCATTCCTGGACCACTTTGCTGCCCACAAACCCCTGTTTATCTTGCTCCTCTCCGATGGTAAAAACCTTTGCTCAGGATTTTAATTGTCAACAGCGCCGTCTGGTATCTCCTCGTCTCGACACGCAAACTGCTGAGCGACGTCGTGGTTACGGTACCACACTACGCCGATGTAAACACGTACACGACGACCGCAATGGCATGACGCAGATGACGTGTATCCCCGGGTCAATACATGTATGTCGTGAAAATTCAAAGTTATACTCCCTAAAATTGTCTCGTTGTTTTTTTTCAAATGAGGATTTGCTGTTAAACCTCAAATATCAAAGAAGAACTGCACTAAAATAGCGTCTGTAAAATTCCCTGCATTTCTTTGCCCACTTTTGTGTACGACGGCCCCAGTATGTAATCGTGCTTTTCATTGGTTGATCGGTACCGACCATAACTGCACGATTGACCAATCACAATACCGCTACCTTTCTGACAGACTTCCGGCGCGCCATTTTCGAAGCTTTCGCGCCATACGTGCGACGATCCTCAATCGTGCGTGTCACACGCCCTAACTCGGCCCAAGCCTACCGGTAATTCATTCACCAGCAGACATTTCATCGTGAAGAGCCCATTGCCTTCTCTGAGTGAGTACATTTCCCACCGGAGATTTGGCACTTTGTCAACGACAACGTCATGAACACCTCACTTGCCAAAATTAAAATTAGACTTGCAGTATTCCCCCAAATCATGATTTTGTTGCACGTAAATTTACTATTTGTCAACCGGACGACGGTCAGCATGCAGTGATACCGACACTGGTACACTAGTGACAGCACTCAGTCAGTGTCACTGTGTACACATTGTATGATGAATATTTGTTTACACTTCATTTTCCTACATATACGCGCCACGAAATCATGGCTTTTGGGAAAACTGTAACTAATTGTAACTGTAACTGTAAGTGTAAGTCTATTTTTTTTCCGGCAAGTGGTTGTGCCAGACGGCAACGGGTCAAGTCGTCCCCAAGTCAACTCGTCCCCGGGTCAACTCGTCCCCCGAATTTGATAGCTTAGTCAAGTCGTCCCCGAGTCAAGTCGTCCCCGAGTCAAGTCGTCCCCAAGTCAACTCGTCCCCGGGTCAACTCGTCCCCCGAATTTGATAGCTTAGTCAAGTCGTCCCCGAGTCAAGTCGTCCCCGAGTCAACTCGTCCCCCACTTTTCAGTTGTATTTGGAAATATTGAGAAATACAGGATGTGTTCCGCTTCTTCAAGGATTTATATTTCGAAATCGTGCAGGGTGATATCAGTTCGCAATCGTTTTCCGAAGGTGGAAAATGCACTCAGTAGAGTAGATCTTGTTGGTCTAGACGGAGTTGGATTTTGTGAGGCTTGTGCGGACGTGGTATAAACCACTCATCCGGAGGTGCCACGCGGGATCTTTTGGCCGTCAGTGTAGTTTGTAGGGAATAAACATTCGAAGGTTTTGTGTGTTTCTTTTTTTGCAGAAAAAGGGCAAAACTGGTGTTTTCCTTTTTGGGAAGGGAAAAATAAACGGTTGTATGTTTTTTTTAGCCTGCTTCAGATTAAGCCATACCCTTTGTCCGAGCGGCTCAGTGCGGGCGTGGCGGCGACCCTTTTGACATTTCGCCGACAGAGGCGGCTCATTACGGTAGCTTCATATGCGGCGTGTGCTGCCGACCGACAACTGAGCTGGGGACGCTCATACTTATGCACATTTTTCGGAGGCTCACTTTCACTCTCGGTCCGCTTCTAATTTGATTGGTTGGCTGAAATCCACTCCGAATCCCATCAAAGTCTATAAAAGGTGATCCCATTTAATGAAACGGCACTCAAAGCTGAGATCAACTCAAGAACCAAGAAGAACCAAGAGGCATCTCACTGGACCATCTGTGTAGAGATGGAATACCGTACTAGTACCGTACGGTATTCCAGAGGTCTCGGATTCGAGTCCCGATTCAGTCAAAGTTTTCTTTGCCATTTTCAAAATGGGTTAGTTTTCCTTTAATTGTTTGACTTTTTATTGCAGGATAAACGTAAGACCACTGATTATATTTATTTTAAACAAATTAAGAAATTAGAATTAAGACGTCAGGAACATGAATTTAACGCTGGTTGTTTCGTCTCTCTTTTTGCTGTGTCCACTCTCCTTTTAATTACTGCCCGGTTGTATATTTTAAACAAAGAAACGGCTCCAAAAATATCTCCAATAAATCTTAAAACAGAGTCTGATTTAAAGTAAGAATACCCCTAAATACACAAAGTTAAAACAAAAATAACAAAAATAGATTTCTGCCCGAAAAGGAAATACAAATAATAGATATAAAACGCACTGTAGACTAGGCCTGTTACCTGCTGGGGAAAAAAACCACTAACAGAACGAAAGCTAAAACCTGCTTCGGAATCGAATTTTCGGAACAGAAATAAAGAAAAAGGCGAACAACAATTTTACAGTATGTAGCAAGGATTACGGGATACGACTTGACTTGGGGACGACTTGACTTGGGAACGACTTGACTCGGGCACGAGTTGACTCGGGGACGAGTTGACTCGGGGACGAGTTGACCCGGGTACGAGTTGACCCGGGGACGAGTTGACTTGGGGACGACTTGACCAACATTCGTGCCAGACCATTGGATGCTGTCCAGCTACACAGTAACTTCGATGACCGAAATCCCCCCAAAATTAAAAAGGAGTAAAACCATGGTAAAACTAAAGTAAAACTTGTAATTAAAAGGCTAAAGCTACTGTAGCTAGATGCTGTCTACTAAATTGCTATACTAAGTAGTATTGTGAGGGTACATGGATTATTAAACTAAAATCTTGCTGCTGTTTTTTGTTGTGCTGGTGAGTGTACAGTGTACAGAATGATTACCAATGTCATTGTCTTTGATCTTTACGACTTACATGTACATGTAGTTCAGGCTACTTCCAGACAGTCTGCAGACAAGAGGGGCGAGATGGCGATGACGGGTGACCTGAGAAACAATCTGAGACGACTCCAGAGCAAGCTGAAGCTCTGTAACTATCCCAAAGACATGGACATCAAAGGGTGAGTGGAAGTTCAGAGTTCCCACCTCGCTCACGGAGGATAATTGTCAAATTGACACCGGCCCGCCCACAAAACTCTGTGAATTCAGACGGACGGTTCCGAAGCTGATATCTTTCTTCAGGCAAGATTTGATACCCTCAAGAAGTTTAGTTCCCTCGCCCCCTTACTGTAAAAGTCTGGGGAAAAAAACCAACTAAACTCACATTATAGCCCCTACACAACATTGGACAAATTGAAAAACAGAGATGTTAACCGATTTACATGAAACTACAGTTTTATGATGGTTACTTATACTATAGGCCCTAGTAAAAACTTTGCACTGAAATATTTCTGCCTAAAAGGTTGTATATTTGGAGAAAAGAGTAAAACTTTAAACTGTTTACGTCTCACCAAGATCTAAACATTTGTTGGAACAGTTCATAGAATGCTGCATTTTCATGAAACAAATGAAGTGGTTTTTCACTATTTTCTCGAGACTCGGTTGGCGGATTGAGCTGAAATGTTCACAGGTGTGCTATTTCATGCATATGTTGGATCAGACAACGTATAGGCCCTTAGATGATATTCTTTGACCTTGACCAATGTTGTTCCTGTTAATTGAAGCATAGCTCTGATTTAAATATCTGGTGTGTTAAACTGTGTTCACTTCCATTTAGAACTCTCTCTACAATCTTTTCCCTTTGGTCTTTCCCCCTGTAATTCCTTTCTTTCTTTCTTTCTGTCCTTCCTTGTTCATCCCATCCCAGTCCATCCATCAGCTATCCTCCTTTGTCCTTGTCCTGTTGACTCTCCCACTTCCTACTGGTATTTTTGTTTAAAATTCCCTTGTTTTTCTGCCTTTGATAAAAAGTCATGCTAGGTCAAAACATCAGACCCTCTGTTTGTTTTTGTTTTTTTGGGGGGCGGGGGTAGATTTGATTATCACCCCTCAAACCGAACATGTGTCTCACCGTTTTCCTTTTCATTTAATTTATTTTGGCAAATTTAAAAACCACAATAAAACAGATAAAATACAAACACTTATATCATACAGTGTAAGATACAAGCCAATGATAGGTCAAGAAAGCTGTTTTAAAACGGCTTATTTCCATCAAGGTCCTTAAAATAGAGATATATGTAACAAACAAACTTAACAATAACAGATTAAAAATTGCCTTTTACCTTTTCCTTTTTAATTTTGTCTCTTTTTTTTTGCAGAATCTCCAAAGGGCTTGCTCAGGAATTTCTCCCAATCATTCACTACATTCTGCTGGATTTTTCCCGACCACTGGCTGAATTTATGATCAGCAATGACATAGAGCTTTATGGGAAGAACGACACCAAGTTCATGATGTCTGTGTACAAAGTGAGTGCTGAGAGAAGTAGACAATGGTTTTAGATTTGTGTTGCTCATCACTAGGACTTGGACTTGAGTCATTATTTCCCATGACTCGGACTGGAGTCACGATGAGAAATGACTTACTGACTCTTTGAATCAAAATCTGCTTGCGTGACTTGTGATTCAATGAGGAAAACAAATTACAGTAGAATATTTTTTTGGCCACGGTTCTGCATACTGACTGTCAGCTATAGAGGAAAAGTAATGGGAGGCGTTGGGTGGGATGGGATAGGGTAGGATGGGATGGGATGGGATAAGGTAGGATGGGATGGGGTAGGATTTGATAGGGTAGCATGGTATGGGATAGGATAGGGTAGGATGGGATGGGATAGGTCAGGATGGAATGGGATAGGGTAGGATGGGATGGGATAAGATAGGATTGGATGGGATAGGATGGGATGGGATGGGATGGGATAGGGTAGGATGGGATGGGATAAGATATAATGGGATGGGGTAGGATGGGATAGGATAAGGTGGGGTGGGATGAGGTGGGGTGGGATGGGTAGGATTGGATGGGATAAGGCGGGTTGGAATAGGGTAGGATGGGATGGGATAAGGTGGGGTAGGATGGGATGGGATAAGGTGGGTGGGATGGGGTAGGATGGGAGGATGTGATGGGATAAGATAGGATTGGATGGGATGGGATAGGGTAGGATGTGATGGGATGGGATAAGGTGGGGTGGGATGAGGTGGGGTGGGATGGGTAGGATGGGATGGGATAAGGTGGGATGGGATTGGGTAGGATGGGATGGGATATTTTAGGATGGGATGGGAAACAATATGATAGGATGGAACAGATTAGGATAGCATAGGACAGCATGGCATAAGATATCTCCAGGGATCACACATCTCCGTGATTCATGATTCCTCCAGGTTTTCCGAGACATCTTCCACTACAAGCCGTCCATCAGCCGGCAGCAGTTCTTCAGCATTGGCTACGCCGAGCACAAGATCATTCTGGTGGTGGACCTGATCCGAATGGTCAAGGATAAGCACAAGGAGCTGGTCAAGGCCCTGCCCAAGACAGAGCGCGTCAGCATCTTGGGACAGCAACGCCAGCGATGCGGCAGCAGCAGTGGCAGCAGCAATAAAGGTAGGCGGCGGGGCTCGAATCGTGGCCCCGACACACACTACCGAATGCACAAGAGTCAAAGGGTCAGGGGGAAGGTGTAGTGGGATTCGAACCATGGCCCAGTCTCACACTACCAAATGCACTTGAGAATCACAGGGTCGGGGTGAAGGTAGATTTGAACAGTGACTCAGACTCGCTTATAAACAAAATGCACAAGAATCAAAGGGACAGCTGGAAGGGGTTTGAACTGTGACCCAGACTCATGCTTATTACTGCACAAAGATCAATGGATGTTGGTGGGGTTAGAACCATTGCCCAGTGTCACATCTATGCTCATTATTAATGCACAAAGCTCAATTGGTCACACATACCACTGCCTGGAGGTAGGCTACCTATAACAAACGACCGTTATCTGTCTATACCGAATAATTTTCATGGATCCGGTGATGTTCCACTGTAATCCATGTCTTTCTTGCTTCTTTCTTTTACAAAACAGCCGAGCAGCCTGGCCTCCTTGCTCCGGCCACCACAGAGCCCCCTGCAAACTCTCCACCCCCTGTTCCCATAAATCCCGATGGGCGCAAGGTTGCTGAGACAGATATCGGGTACCACACGGCCGAGACTTCGCCGACTTTCAAGAGCCAGGAGGAGAAAGTGAGTGAGGTTCCTCCCTCCGTCATCGTCCCGTCCTTTGATGGTTGCCTACGTATGAGACGGAGTGTGCCACTGAAAAGAGTACCCATTGCCCGGGACTTTTTCATTTTTCGTTTTCACTTTTGTTAAGAGCAAAGAAAATCTGACCAGTTTGAAATGAACCAGTTTGAAAGCACACCTAGCTATGGAAGCTGCTGTCTTAAGATTACACACACAGGTCTAGGGTAGCATGCTAGCTTAGAGGTTACTTAAGGCTGAAAATTGCCCAACAGTCCATCGAGCCATATGCTTAATGGCTACAGCTTCAAATTTCAAGAGTATATGGAATCTGCCAGCTCTATGCAAGCAAATCGGTCTAAAAAATGAACCAGAGACCCTCTCTGAACATTATGTACAAGTAAGACATTTTCACACTATGAAAAATCTCCATGACTCACCTTTTCACACTACAACATTTCAACACGGGTCGGACCAGTGTAGAGCGCTCAACCCGTGTTGAAACCAGCCCTGCTCGGGAGGTGGGTTGAGAGCTCTCGACCTGTGTTGAAAATTTCAACAAGTGTTGAAAGCCGTAGTGTGAACGTCTCCAGATATTGTACTGTGCAACGAACAAACATGCCAGATTTTGTTGCATGGGGTATTAAAGCCCACATGCACAGGCAGCGCTGCCTCGAGTTCAGTACAGGCACAAGAAACATGACAACTTCTCTGGCTGTAGGCACATAATTTGCTTGAAGCAATATCCCTGTCATTATCGGAATGGAAAAAGGTGTCTTTTACATTCATGTATATAAGAAGCTCTCGCAGGGTGAGATCGGCAAAAAAACGGGTCCCTTACAAATTCGTCATGTGCGTGCATGTGGCGGCAGAAAATACGACTGAGATTCAGGCCTTTTTAGAAATGAAGGCTTATGCTCGGGCTCAGGCTTTGTCTCCGTCTGACAAAACCTGAAAATTCAGGTTATGATATTTGTTTTCTGAATTTGAGGGTTTGTTAACTTGATAGGTACAGGGTATTCCCCCAAGAAACTGGGGCCAAACGCTTGTTTTTAGATGCCCGTGATATTATTATTAATGGCCTCAGACAGAGAGTTTTTTGGGGGGCCACCTTCATTCACAATTATGTTTTCTGTATTTAAAGGGGTGCTCCCTCCTCATGATTTTTGTGGTTTTGTTTTCTTCACTTTTGCATTGTCTAACAGGGAGCGAATAGCAAGAGACCGATGGTGTCTGTGAATGAGCTGAGGGCAAAGTTTGAAGCGAGCGGATTGCGCCATGACGAAATCTCCGACAGTAAACTGGTACGAATGTGAAACTAGAGGCCACTGGCAGGGAGTGCCTCCCTAGCCCTCCGTTCAATAGACTGATTGCGCGACCACTGTTTACATGCCATCACGCGACTTATAGTGCCTTACGATGCATCGTAACTCGTCTTGAGAAGGATAACCCATCGTAAGTTGTGATAGGCCAAAATTGGCCGTATAGGTGGTATAGGTGACCAGTTCTGGTTTATCTATTTCTGTGAGTGGGCATGGGGGTGTCGTTACATTACAGGGCACTCGTTAATGATGTGCTCATGGGTTTGTACGGTATTTGTCCACACGGACAGATGTCAGAGTCAGTGATTCCCCATTTCTTCATGGTTGCTGTATAGCGCCCATGCCCAGACCGCAGTCTGCTCAGTGGCAGAGAAGTAAGACTTCCGGAAATTTCCGGCTTTCCGGAAAAATGTGATTTTTTTTTAGCGTGATTTTATTATTATTTGAGGTATCCCAAACTGCTCATTTGTTAAAACCCTAAAAACTAAAGGGTGCCGGCACCCCTGCCGTGAATCTTTCGGTCATGTAAGCGCTCACTCGCAGTCGAATCTGTCGGGTCGTGTAATCGCTCGATCACTCGCAGTCGCATAATTTATTGGCATTCAGTGATTTTCTGGAAATTACCGTCGGTCACATACATCCCTGCATAAGCTTTTGTTGCAACAACTACTTCATCAGGGGCAAACCTTCACTGCCATGATTGCTGATATCGTGTGTCTTGTGTCAGGTTGTCATGTCATCATTGACTGTAATGGGACGGGTCCCTGTCCATGTAATGAACTCGATGATCCTGATCGGGTGACTTACATCCCTGCAGTTGTGCCTAGGGCTTTCTTGGTAGATTGCTACCCACTGGACTCTTTTTCCTTTTGCATTTCCAGAGCGATGCTGACCTGGAGGAGAACCCGGTCATCCAGGCATTGGTCAAACAGATTGTGCACCTGGAGGAACAGATGACCGCTGGTGCTGAGAGCACCAAGGCGTGGCAGAGACAGACGGCCCAGCGGCTGAGCAACATGCAGGCCCACATGGTGCTGATGCAGAATACTATCACGCTGCTGGAGAGCAAGGTGAGCCATCACAATTGCTGCGGCTTCAAATTACGCACGGTTGTATAGGAGTTAGGAGCCATTATCTCAGCGGCTATAACTTAAAATTACACACAAGTATACTGTAGCTACTACCTTAGTGGCAACAGCTTATAACAGCACACTTGTCTATTGAGTCACTTAGAGTGACTAGTGGCTAGAACTTCAAATTACACACAGGTATATGGAAATGGCTCTTGTGGCAACTATATGGCCTAAAGCTATGAGCACTAGTCAATGAAATCCGCTAGCTTAGCAGCTATATATGGCTTTAGGTGACACATGATTCTATGGGAGCCACTTTCTTTGCAGCTACAGTACAGTTTGAAAGCACACATGTCTATGGAAGCTGCTGACTAAAACAATACATACACACAGGTCTAGGGTAACTGCTAGCTTAGAGGCTAATTAATGCTGATAATTGCCCACAAGCTTAATGGCTACAGCTTTAAATTACAAGAGTCTATGGAAGCTGCCAGCTCTATGGATCTAAGTTATACACAGGTCTATGAAAGCTGCTACGTCGATGGCTACAGCTTTAAATCACACACAAATCTATGGGAGCCAGTAGCCGAGAAGCTGTGGCTTTAAATTGCACACAAATCTATGGATGCGACTAGCTTAACGGCTATACAGCTTCAAATTACGTTAGCTTGGAATCCACAAGACATCGTAACATAATTTCCGTTTTTCATTTCAGTTGTCAGGCAGCTCGGATCCAGCACATCTGAAGACCGTGAAAGTTGGATTGGCGCAAGGGATCATTGAAGGTAATGGCATTGCAAGGCTGGCATTGGTGCTAGCTGTCCCCTATCATTGACTATGAGGAGCTTGGGTCGTCATTGCAACCCCTCGCCCATCGTAGGACGGCGACCACCTGAGACTCGCAATATTCCAGGGAAAACTCTGGTCTGGAGGTTGCTTTTAGTGTGTAGAAACTTCCCAAGCTACACGGGCACTCACGCGTGTAGAGGTTTTCCCACACTAAGCAACCGTTGGAGCACGTAGAGTAAAGATTTCCCCAAGCCATGTACTCATTGAACCAGCTCAGTGGTGCAATGGGGCCCATTTCTTACAAGCTGTGCTTCTTAATGGGTCCCTCTACTGTATCACATTCATGTTTATTTACAATGTTATCACTCAATGTGCCAGTCCATTCCCTATTAATTGTGCCCATTCATTCTTTGTGATGTACATTCTGTGAAATGTGCATAGTATCTATGGCCATAGATAGTATCTATGGCCATACATGTATGTCTACAATCAAAACCGGTAAAATGGACACCCCTGTTGGGTATCACTTCAATCTCCCCGATCATTCGATATCAGATATGAGTGTACTGGGCATAGAATCACTTGGTCACCGTAGTAATGCTGTCTGTCTTAGCCGTGAGAAATGTGGATGAAGCGTCTTCAGACTATTCAACCATATGGTCTCAACATCCAGGAGGGTCATGACTAACACCATGCAGCTTTCTGATAATCCTTCTTTTGTGTTCACTCCTCCACACTTCTCTCTTTGATCTTTCCCCCTCTTCTCACTAATCCCTACCCCACCTCTTGCCCTTCCCTTTGATCTCTCCCTACCAGCTTTACTCTTTGTCCTTCTCATCTGTGTCCTATTCACTCTCTTCCCCCTTCCTTTGTGTACATGTATCTGTTTTGTCCTTGTCACTCTGCCTTTGAGAAAAGTCCTGCTAGGATCGAAACGTCAGGACCACTAAATTTTAAAATTTGCATTTTGGTAATTTTAGTCAGTAAGCAGTTTGCAACATTTTTGTATATCACCTTAAAACAAAACTACATGTAAACTAAACTAAACCACATGTAAACTAACCTAAACTACATGTAAACTAACCATGCCGGGCCCGGGAGGTGGGAGTCCACCATTCCACTGGAGTACCGGTATTTCATTAGGCAACCTCCTTGAAAGAGATGCCTTTACACACGTTGTCACCATCAACTTCACAATATGCCTCCACTATGCAAGTCTTATCTCATCACTGATGAATTATCCAGATTCTTAAAAAAAAAAAAGTCATCAAGAAAATCTCAAAGCTTTCCGCCCTCACTGTGATCAATGTTGCCTTCTTCTAGATATCCCGACGGCCTTCTTGAAACCGAATCAGAGAAGAGCGGAGGACGTGCCTCTGCCTGCCTCTCCTCTGGTGCTCCCCGGCCCAAGCCACGCCTTCTCCCCGGACCAAACTCCGCCCCCTCTGTCCATCTCGGCCGTCAGCCCCGACCACCGATACTCCCAGGCCTCCGGCGACGGTATGCCTGCCTGGTACCCTGCGGCGGCCGCCGGCGATCCGATGATGCAGGATAGCTTGGAGGGGCACCGGTCCGGGGTCGAGGGTCAGGCGGTCAAGAGGGCTATCTCTGCCGTGGCTCCGCTATCCTCCGTGCAGGTTGGCACAGCCGACTCGGTCGATGTGGTGACTGTTGTCGGAGCGGGCAGTCCCGTACCGATGGACGTGGCCTGGGTGCGTCCCTGCTCGTCCACCCCTAGAGATGATGCCGAGAGAGATGCCGATGACCTCCGACAACCTCAGACCTCGCCGGCCGCCGGGGAGGTCAACGACAATGACGACATCGACGAGGGACTGGTGGACGTGGAGGACGGCGAGCTGGGGGAATACATCCAGGAGGCGGCCCGTGACTTCAGCCAGGAGATGCTTATCGAGGCGGACAGCCTCACAGCCACGGGAGAGGAGGAGGAGGCGCTGGAGGAGGACGAGATGGACGAGGTGCCGGTCAGAGACGTGGGCCGGATGGAACCGCACGCAGACGAGCCCGCGGAGCAGGGCACCGACGTCAGCAGCCAGATTCTGCGCGTGCAGGACATGTGAGTAGCAGCACAATCCGGTCATCACCAACCCTCGAGTCTATATGTGCTTAATTGAGATTTTCAAGGTTGTCATGCTGAGAATAGCAGGAGTATACGGTGACACCATGTTCTTTTTTGTGAGTAAGTACTGTAGGCCTATGTGTGGTTCTAAAAAGATCCGGAGGAACTGGACGTCTCAAGTAGTATGCTCTGTTCATCTTCTGGAGACTGCTGGATTCTAACTGGGAGTGGGGCTCATGTAGTGTAGAGGCTCCTGATGTGGTGATGAGCTCACTAAGGGTGTTCTAGGTGTTTAGTATTATCATTAGTCTTAGTTTTTCCTTGGATTGTTTGTCTTACACTACAGATTGTTTTTTCATTTTTCTACTTTCTCAGATTACCATTATTTTGAGCTAAAACCTTCGCAGGTTTGCCCATAGGGATGTTTCATGGTTTAACACAAACTGTGGCTATCTTTTGACCTTTACCAATGTTGTATAAGGCCTTTAAGTTGAGTATAAACACAGCTATTTTAACACATCCTCACTAGGTTTATCCTTCTTTTCTTTTCTTTCACAGGTTAACCAGCACCCAGCAGATGCTAGCTATGAATATCGTACCGGAGGCCACAAATGCAGACCACCAGATTCCCTTCAGTGACTGAGAACAACCAATCCCCAGGACATGCCCAAACTTAAAGTTCTTGACCCCAGCTCATGCGTCCTTAGGCAAGAATCCAATTTACTTTCACCAGTTTGGAAACACTGTTGAGGTATTTTGAAGTTTTATGATCGGGTTTAGAGGGTGTTATGATTTTTTTGTTCTTTTCTTGTTAACCCCTTTTGGACGGATGACGGCTATAGCGGCTCTAGGACCTTCCAAATTTGGACGCTGCTACTGTCAAAATTCTAGACAAAGGTATTTTTTCAGCAATATCTGACTTGACAAATACCTGTTTTGACATCGGTTGCTACATGAATTGCCGGATTAGCGGTAACAATTGCGCTATTGTGGGACTTCATTGTGAATGATCGAGGGACTGCGCGCTGCTATGGAATACAGTGTGCTGGCATGCCCCACTGGCAATGCAGTCGCTGGACAGACTGGAATGCACCCACTGACTTCACTGCAAATTGCACGCTCAGTTGGTTGATTCTTTCCTTTTTGTTTGAAAATGAAGTTGAAAAAGCTGCGTCCACTTTGTGTGATCCCTGAGCTGCCGTAGCCAGGTTTACAACAATTGGCTGTTTGCATCTGAATGAAAGCGCGGATATGATGCCTGGAGATATATGATAGTGAGTGCATGAATTGCTTCTGACTGGCGCCCCCACCCCGGCAAAGTACATGTATAGTGAACTCTTTGAGAAGGCTGCCTTTTATCATTCGAATTGTCTTGTAATTTACCTGAATACCATTTATATTTTGATGAACTAACTAACTACCGGTACTACGGCATATGGATTTTGTATATTATTTGATTGGACAATTTAATTAAAAATCAAGACATAAATGTTTGTCTATGAAGATTTCAGTTACAATTTTGTTGAGAACATTAGTTACAATGTATAGAGTTTCAGCTAAAGAAAATGACAAGTTTGACTTGAAATGTATATATATAAATATAAATTTATTTATTTATTTATTTTCATTACTTTGTGGAGTTCTAAAGTGTTGAGCTGCTTGTTGTAAATGACTTGATGAACCACGTCTTCGACACAGGCATCCAAAATTAACTTAAACAAAAGAATTGTGTTGCAGTTTTTGTTCGAAAAGAAATCTGATTTTATAGACCAATCGACAAAGCTAAGAGAGGAAAGTTGCAAAAATATGCAAGCAGAAGTTTGTAAAAAAAAAATGTATTTGTTATTTTCCAATTTATGTGATTCTGTGAAGTTTCATGTGCTGAGATGAAAAGGCCGTAAAAAATGGTTCGGAGAATGAAATAATGAATGTTTCCTATAAAATGGGCTGATCTGCTGATGGTCAGGTAAAAGGTTTGTGAAAATGTCTGTTAATGGGAAAATGGTGGTGTCAAATACTTGGGCATTTGTAGATTAAAAAATGAGAAAAGAATTTGCTTAAAAGTCAACCCATCATGTTTTTGACTGCCTTTCCTGGGATAAATGGAACTCCAGGAAATTACTTGAGATGTGACGTAACTATCATTTCCAAATAAATGAATAAATCTTCCATCAAAGCAATCTACATTTTGTTTGCTGTTTCCACTGCGTTATAGGCCTTATAGGCCCATCTATACTAAGGGGGCTCGATTTCCAAGATGGAGGTAAATTCAAAGGACCTAGATTCGTGCCCATGATGGAATGTAAGCTGGCCCAGCTACAGAACCAGCCTCCTGCGCAAAAAAATACGTCGCTGGTATTTTGGCACTTTGATGTGCATATGTACATGTACCTTTGCGTAAGTAGCATCGGAAAACCAGCAAAGTCAAACACCAACCCGCCCCATTTGTAACTGCAACTGTATGTTAATTGGGTGATTCAGTATCGTTTGACAGGTTTACACTTTTTAATTTTGATAAGTCGCCGCCTCTGTATGAAGTGTGACTGAATGAATGAGCGAAATAATAACTGAAAACGAAAATATAGAAAATATTTTGTTTTCAAACTTTAAGAAATGCTCTGCCAGGATCAAGCCCTCCAGCCTCAAGATTTGACCAAAAGAACTGACAACACAAATAACTGAAAACATAAAAACTATCATTTTGGATTCTCATTTACCAGATGATTTAATAATGTAATCTTTAACAAACAAAGACTGCAAAGTGAAGGCTGGTACAAATGGAAGTAAAAGTCCAAACAAAACTCACTCACTCCGGTGAGTGAGTTCTTACAGCCACACTCAGTGAGTGTGGTTCTATGAGTGAGTGTGGTTCTTTTTAGAACCCCGCTCACTCGCAAAAAGAGCACCCCCTTTACATGGTGCTGTGATTCCTTTGTACAGTTGAACCATTTTACTGGTTCAGTATTTGGAAATCGTTGGGTGCCCTGCAAAAGAGAATAAGTGCATTCAGACACCAACATCACCTTACGCCCTTCTGCTGGGAACAAATTCCGTCTGGTCCGTTTTTCAGTTTTTAAAAAAATAAGATTTTACTTCATCATGCCGTAATATTTTGAACACAGAATGTGAGAGGATTAAAGCACGTACAAAAATACTGGTCAGGCCAAAACAAAAGCTAGTTCTGCTTCTGATTACATCGCATTTCAAAATAGGGTAGGTAGGTAGGGAATTCTTGTTATTTTTGGCCAATATTTTTTTTTTACAATCATATGGAGGCATCTGCATGTGGTCAAGCCTTAATAGAATAATACGATCAAATTACACATTGATTTTTGTTATCATCATTGTTTCCCAATAAAAAAATTAGGGATGCAGGCTAGAAACCGGAAGCAGAACTATATATATTTTGTTTGCCTTATGAGTAATTAATGACCTTAGTGACCTTTTGCCCTTCTGCCCTTCTGCAAGGCTCCCGATGAAATACAAAGTGCGTGGATTTCAATTGTTTTGTCCGTGTTGGTTCGTCCGTTATTGGGGGATGAGGTTTCACCGTCTCAGTCCTTGCCAATTCTCTGGGTCCAGTCAAAAGGCTTCCACCAGTCACTGAACTGCAGCACTTTGCGGCGCTGGTCCTCAAAGCTCTGGCGGTGTGGCCGTCGCCACCGCTGCGGCTCAAGATCCATCATCCCGCCCACTATCTCCTGTAAACATACAGACAAGGAAAGAGAGCAAGGGAGAAAGGCAGGGAGAAAAAGACAGATTAGAGGGAGGAAGAGAGAGAGAGAGATGGAGAGAGACAGAGATAAAGGGAAAGAGTCAGAGGGACAGATACAGAGAGAAAGAGAGAGCAAGAGAAAGAGAGAGGGAAATAGAGAAATAGACAGAAAGACAGATAGACATACATGTACACACAGACAGGGAGAGAAACACAGACAGAGAGGGAGAGACAGACAGAGCCAAATCGAGACAGAGGAAAGGGATACAAACAGATAGGTAGAAAGACAAAATAATATAGACAGAGAGAAAGGGAGATAAAGGAAAAAGAGCCAGAGTGACAGATACAGAGAGACAGAAAGACCAAGAGCAAGAGGGAGAGACAGAAACAGACAGAACGAAAGACATACATGTACACACAGACAGGGAGAGAAACACAGAGACAGAGAGGGAGAGGCAGAGACAGGCAGGGCAGACAGAGACAAAACGAGACAGAGGGGAGGGAGACAGACAAACAAACAAACAGACAGAAATACAAAGAGATATAGACAGAGAGACAAAGAGATAAAGGGAAAGAGACAGAGGGACAGATACAGAGAGAAAGAAAGGCCAAGAGAAAGAGAGGGGGAGAGACAGACAGCGACATAAGAAGACAGAGGGGAGGGAGACAGACAGTCAAAGAAATATAGACAGAGAGAGAGAAAAAGAGAAAAAAGATGGTCCTGGTATTGAAATAGATCCTAATATGATCCAAACATCAGGTAAGAGTAGAATAGTCTAAGCTAAGGAAAAATTGGAGCCTACGTCATGAACAGCATAGGTATCGTCGGTAATGTTTCATTTTGCAGAGAGTCAAAGAGAGCTGATACATGTACATGTAGTCTCGGCCATACCTTTCCAAAGTAGTGAGGGAAGACCTTCTCGTCTTCAATGACGTGAGCAAATCCTCCGTCAAGTCCAAAGTCCACACTAAAGTACGGAAAGCCCTGTGGGATCTGTGCCAGAAAGCGGAGAGAAAAAGAATACATTTCCAAGGTTGAAGTAACGTTAACCCCTTGACGGCGGGATTATTTTCGTGCCCATGGCAAATTTCTAAAGCTTGCTTAACAATCAAGGAACAATAAACCTGCAAAATAAATCAATAAGAGTATAAGCATATCAGCGTATCAAATGTGGCACAATTCGGAAATCTGTGTGGCTTTTGTCAAGGGATTATCCGCCCTCAAAGAGGTGTCCTTTAAGTGTAGTACAATGGAGCGTAGGCTGTGTAATGCGAGACTGAGAACTGTGTGTACTGCTACACTTTGACCGCAAAATGCCTGCACTCCAGCGGACAACGGTTCCACCTGGACTGACGCAACTGAGCGTGCAATTTGCAATAAAGGCAGTGGGTGCATTCCACATTCTGTCCAGTGACCGCATTGGTTGTGGGGCATGCCAGCACGCTGTCTTCCGTAGCAGCGCGCAGACCCTCTATTGTTCACAATGAAACCCCACAATAGCACAATTGTTACCACCAATCTGGCAATTCATGCAGCAACTGATGTCAATGAAAAGTGTCTGTCATGATAAATATTGCTGAAAAGCATCTTTGTCTACAATCTGGACAATAGAGGTGTCCAAATTTCAAAGGTCCCAGACCGGCTATAGATGTCGTCCGTATGCACAGGGTAAAATAGAAAATTTCCTTTCTTGTATTCACAAACACAGCAAAGGAAACCTAACTCGGAAATTTGAAACGATTTATACAAACAGCAAAGGAAATTTGAGTGGACTGGGACGTAAACCTGAGACCTCTATTTAAATGAACCAGTGCTTTAACCCGCAGAGCTAGTATCCAGCCCTTAGGTGGGGGCCTTCCCAAATACCCGGTAGTCAACTACTGGGGTGGGGGTGCCAGTCAGAAGCATTCATCCATTAACTGCCATATATCACCAAGGATCACGCCCCAAGGATCACACCAAGGATTTACACCAAACTCATCGTAACTACGACCAATTGTATTAAAGGCAATGAGTAACACACTGAAGCATGAGGACCCAATGCGATGACGGTGGATATGCCCATCAGGAGTGGTGTCATGTCAGATCGTAAGGATTTTTCCAAATCCTCCCCTGTCTCTCACACTTACACTCTTACGGATGTCCTTCTTTCTTGTGTCCACCAATTTCTTGTTCTGGGACCACTCCGACTCCGATTCCTGGATGGCTTTCTGCGCGTGAAACAAAAGAATAGTAGTCAGGGTACTAGACAAACATGTACACTACCATTGAAAAAACAAAAAAAAAGGGCACAAATTGTGCAATCCACACCGACTAACATGACCTGAAATATAAAAAAATTGCTAAATATCAGAGGGCAAATTCTGCACAACACAAATGGCTGATATGCGCTTGTTATCGCTGATTCCCAAACAAGAATTACACTACGTAGTTACAAAAATGATTTGAAAATACACGGCGTGCGATTAAAGCCCCTACACAACATTGGTAAGATCGAACAACAGAAATGTTAACAGATTTACATGAAACTTATGTTTTAAAGTGATATACAAAAATGATGCAAACTGCTTACTGACTAAAATTACCAAAATGCAAATCATAAAATTTAGTGGGGCTGACATTTCGATCCTAGCAGGACCTTTCTCAAAGGCAGAGAAAGGTCTTTGAGAAAGGTCCTGCTAGGATCGAAACGTCAGGCCCACTAAATTTTATGAAACTTATGGTTATGAAGATGGTTATGGGATTAAAAAAAACCGGTGCGATCCAGTGGAGCGTTCCCACACACACCGAGTCGCAAATTAATGCGATTACTTTAAAAAGTCTCACTCTTAGTGGAGTCCAAATCACGATTCAAATCCCAGTAATAATCGCATTTATTGTGTCCACACACGCAAAAAAAGTGGAGTTTGAATCACGATCGCAATCCAAATAATCACGTTTATTTGGTGCAGTGGAAACAGCCCTTGTACATGTAACTACTAGTACTCCCCCACCACCACTCCCCCCCATTGCCGTACCTTGAAGTATATAGGAGCCATGTCGCCGAGCTCTTTGGGCATAGGAATGCACTCCATGGCCATGTGTCTCTGACCCTGTGGGTTCATGCAGGTCTCAAGGAAGATGGCGTCCTGCTCCTGATCCTCAAACATCCTCGTCAGTCCCTTGCGGTAAATCTAGCAACAAAAACACACACATTGTGAATTTAGATGGCCCGACGTTTCAATCCTAGCACTTTGTGAAAACGCCAACGAAATGACGGGGGAGGGAAGTAATTTGTGACAAAGCGTCATGCACAGGGACACAAGCACCACAGACCCTGGCTAGACTCGAACCCCCCTCAATCTGTGGGTCGCGTGGGTATGGGGGCTGTTGCTTTGCTCACCTGCATTTCACTCCAGACATCTTCGTCCACGGCTGTGCTGGCCACTACGTGCTGCATGGGCACAATCAGGCAGTGACCGTCCGTCAGTGACTGGTTGGCGGGAAGGCACAGGTACACCTGAAGGACAGACAAAGATAACCAAAGTGACCAATTAAGAAGAGCCGATGTACTGCTGCAACTGATAACGATGACAAATCAAGAGAATTGATGAGTTTATCGATTTAAAAATTGGCAGAGAAAACTTTGACTGGCCCGGGACATGAACCTGAGACGTCTGGATTAACATACACGTACCAGTGCTCTTCCATCTGAGCTATACAGCCCTTAGATGATGGCCTCCCAAATAGTCAATTAATCTTTGCCGGGGTAAGGGCGCCAGTCAGAAGCAATTCAACCATTTACTGCAGTATATCTCAAGGAATCACAACCCAGCTTTCATTCAGATGCAAAAAACTATTTGTTGTAAATCTGGCAATGACAGCTCGGGGATCACACAAAGTGGATGCAGCTTTTTCAATTCAAGTCAAACAAACCAAGAAAAAACTGACTAGGAACTTTTGAACAAATTGAAAAATTAAAATTTAGTGGGCCTGACGTTTCGATCCTAGCAGGATCTTTCTCAAAGGCAGAGTGACAAGGACAAAACAGATACATGTACACGAAGGAAGGGGGGAGAGTGAATAGGACACGGATGAGAAACAAAGGACAAAGAGACAAAGGAGACAAAGGACAAAGGACAAAGAGTGAAATTGAAAAATTGGCAAAGAAAAATGTGAAAACTATTTTCTTTGTCACAATTGTTCAATTTGTTTAAAAGTTCCCAGTCAGTTTTTTCTTGGTTTGTTTGGAGTTGACTAATTAAGATAGCAACAGCGATGACCAATCAAGAGAATTGATGAGTTGACTTACATGTAGGTCTCTTGTCAAAAAGATCATCGGTTGGGTATCAGATGATTTGACCCGTCCGATGTCGTTTCCACCGGAGAGCCATCGTGTATTTTTCACCCCAGAGTCCAGTCCAGTACAATCGGTTTTCTACCGGGGGAAATTTTATCGGTCGGATGAATTCAACCGGCACTAAACCGATAATCGTTTTGACAAGAGGCCTAATTGAGATGGCCAATCGCACTCTACAAAGAGAGAACAGGAACAGGAATGCTTTCACATTTCTGGCGTGATGAACACCATACCTTAATTCCCAGTGCAATGATCAGATGCTTCTGCATCTCAGGACTGTCCACACAGTACGGGCACCTGGACAGGGCGGCGGCCATCTTACGGTGCTGACCAATGGCCACAGCCCGCTGTCTCTCCTCTTCCTGACCGCTAGGACGCTTCTGGGCGGCGGTCGACACAAACATGTCGTCCAGTGTGTGGTCGTCGGTCAGTTTTGTCAGGGCCTGCCAAGAACAAAAAAACAAAAAACTAGTCTTTGAATCAAGTTTCAAGCAAGGGATGTTTCTGGAGCTGCCGTAGCCAGGTCAACTCCAAACAAAAGGAAAAACTGACTGGGAACTTTTGAATGAATTGAAAAATTACCAAAGAAAAGAGATTTTTATAGATTTCTTTACCAATTTTTCAAATTGTCCAAAGGTGCTCAGTCAGTTTTTCCTTTGTTTGACTTGAATTGAAAAAGCTGCATCCACTTTGTGTGATCCCAGAATGAAACGTATCCTTGAAATCCTTCAATCCCAGCCTCTGCCTCCCAGCCTCTTCCTCCCAGCCTCTTCCTCCGAGCCTCTTCCTCCCAGCCTCTTCCTCCCAGCCTCTTCCTCCCGGCCTCTTCCTCCGGGCCTCTTCCTCCGGGCCTCTTCCTCCCGGCCTCTTCCTCCCAGCCACTTCCTCCCAGCCTCTTCCTCCCAGCCTCTTCCTCCCAGCCTCTTCCTCCCAGCCTCTTCCTCCCAGCCTCTTCCTCCCGGCCTCTTCCTCCCAGCCACTTCCTCCCGGCCTCTTCCTCCCAGCCTCTATCTCCCAGCCTCTTCCTCCCGGCCTCTTCCTCCCGGCCTCTTTCGCCCAACCTCTTTCTCCCGGCCTCTTCCTCCCAGCCTCTCCCTCCCAGCCTCTCCCTCCCAGCCTCTTCCACCTAGCCTCTTCCTCCCAGCCTCATCCTCCCAGCCTCTTCCTCCCAGCCTCTCCCTCCTAGCCTCTTCCTCCCAGCCTCTTCCACCTAGCCTATTCCTCCTAGCCTCTTCCTCCCAGCCTCTTCCTCCCAGCCTCTCCCTCCCAGCCTCTTCCTCCCAGCCTCTTCCTCCTAGCCTCTTCCTCCCAGCCTCTTCCTCCCAGCCTCTTCCTCCCAGCCTCTCCCTCCCAGCCTCTTCCTCCCGGCCTCTTCCTCCCAGCCTCTTCCTCCCAGCCTCTTCCTCCCAGCCTCTTCCTCCTAGCCTCTTCCTCCCAGCCTCTTCCTCCCAGCCTCTTCCTCCCAGCCTCTCCCTCCCAGCCTCTTCCACCTAGCCTATTCCTCCCAGCCTCTTCCTTACAGCCTCTTCCTCCCAGCCTCTTCCTCCGAGCCTCTTCCTCCAAGCCTCATCCTCCCAGCCTATTCCTCCCAGCCTCTTCCTCCCAGCCTCTCCCTCCCAGCCTCTTCCACCTAGCCTATTCCTCCCAGCCTCTTCCACCTAGCCTATTCCTCCCAGCCTCTTCCTTACAGCCTCTTCCTCCCAGCCTCTCCCTCCCAGCCTCTTCCTCCCAGCCTCTCCCTCCCAGCCTCTTCCTCCTAGCCTCTTCCTCCCAGCCTCTTCCTCCCAGCCTCTTCCTCCTAGCCTCTTCCTCCCAGCCTCTTCCTCCCAGCCTCTTCCTCCCAGCCTCTTCCTCCCAGCCTCTTCCTCCCAGCCTCTCCCTCCCAGCCTCTCCCTCCCAGCCTCTTCCTCCGAGCCTCTTCCTCCAAGCCTCATCCTCCCAGCCTCTTCCTCCCAGCCTCTCCCTCCTAGCCTCTTCCTCCCAGCCTCTTCCACCTAGCCTATTCCTCCTAGCCTCTTCCTCCCAGCCTCTTCCTCCCAGCCTCTCCCTCCTAGCCTCTTCCTCCCAGCCTCTTCCACCTAGCCTATTCCTCCTAGCCTCTTCCTCCCAGCCTCTTCCTCCCAGCCTCTTCCACCTAGCCTATTCCTCCCAGCCTCTTCCACCTAGCCTATTCCTCCCAGCCTCTTCCACCTAGCCTATTCCTCCCAGCCTCTTCCTTACAGCCTCTTCCTCCCAGCCTCTCCCTCCTAGCCTCTTCCTCCCAGCCTCTTCCTCCCAGCCTCTTCCTCAAAGCCTCTTACTCCTAGCCTATTCCTCCCACCCTATTCCTCCCAGCCTCTTCCTCCTAGCCTATTACTCCCAGCCTCTTCCTCCCAGCCTCTCCCTCCGACCCTCTTCCTCCCACCATCTTCCTCCCTGCCTCCCAGTCCTACCTTGTTGGCCACCTTGTTGAAGAGTCTCAGCTGGTCTTCTCCCGTTGTCATCTTCTCCCGTCGTACCAAGTCCCGCAGTTCCTGCTGGTCATCGTCGCCGAAGTATCTCTCCCTCTGGCCGTCTTTGTCGTGGGTCAAGATCTGGAAAGGGTGGGATGAGCCAATGTCCGGACTTTCATGACTCTTTTTTCATAACTCGGACTCAGACACAAATCACAAAATGACTCCTACTACTGCCTAGTGGGTTTGATTCAAGAAAATTGTCAAAAATTCTGAAAAAAAGTGTTTCTAGAAAAGGATTCAGTGTAAAGATGACTCGTGTGACTTTGAGTCCTGATTCGATCTTTGTGAATCGTGACACGCATTCAGACCTGGTTGACTGGGAACTCAAAAGTCAACTCAAACTCAAAAGATTTGGCTCAGATTCCAACTTATGACGACTCAAATACACATCTGCCAATTACGCTGAACTGGTTCAACACCAACATTTCGGTTAAAGGCCCAATACAACATTGGGAAGATCAGGAAATATCAATTTCCACAGATTTCCTTGTAATTAACCCAGTTTGTAGATGACCATGATAGAATCCTCGTATTAAAATCTTACGGTCTGGGATACTGTACTTTTAGAGAAATCTTCACTCAAACATTGACAAATAGTCGATTACTCGCGAGTAATAAACTATTTCTTACACTACAGAACGGCGCGTAAACCGTGATTTTTTTGCATTTTTCTACTTTTTCAGATTACCATTTCACTTAAAACCTTGTTACCACAGTATTCCTTGTTTGGAATGTTTAATAGTTTAACACACAAACTGTGGCAATCTTTTGACCTTTACCAATGTTGTATAGGGCCTTTAAGTTAAAGAAAATCAAATCCTTGCCTTAGAAAATCAGCTGGCCAACCGAAGATGTAAATGCACTAGATGATTTTGTTTGTAAACGTGGACCAATAAACAACAAGGGCAACTAGAGAAGTAACGAGCATCAAGATTTTGAATCTTGGGACTCACATTCTGC
Organism: Luidia sarsii; assembly: GCA_949987565.1. Taxonomy (NCBI): domain Eukaryota; kingdom Metazoa; phylum Echinodermata; class Asteroidea; order Paxillosida; family Luidiidae; genus Luidia; species Luidia sarsii. The sequence continues at coordinate 24,498,521 of OX465102.1, read as the reverse complement.
TTCTTGTGTCTCTTCTTTCCCTGGGTCCCCGTCCCGAGGCCCGTCTGCTCCGGCAGGGGCCAGCTCTGGCCGCTCCTGTCCATCCTGGTCAGCACCACCTCCTGCTCCTCGTCCGCACCTCCTCTGCTGTCTCCCCGTGCGGTCCTCTTGTCCCCGGGGGCCGAGGGTCCCTTGGTCATCCTGGCCTGGCGTGCAGCCTCCAGCTCCCCCTTCAGCCTCCTGGCAAGGGCCTAAAAAAGGACCAGGATTTTTCACTCTCCGGTACTTTAAAGGCCCAATACAACATTAGGAAGATCGGAAAACATCGATGTCGACAGATTTCCTTCTAACTTTTCACAGTTTGCAAATGGTCATGATAGAGTCATCATGTTGTAATCTTACAGTCTGGGATGCTGTATTTCTCAAAAAAATTCACTCAAACATCTACAAATAGTTTATTACTTTCGAGTAATAAACTAGTCACTAGTTGTGACGGTTTTGGGCCTTTTTCTACTTTCTCAGATCACCATTTGAGCTAAAACCTTCGCAGGATTTCTTTGGAATGTTTAATGGTTTAACACACAAACTGTGGCCTTTAAGTTTAACCCATATCCACCTGACTGGTCACAACACATAAACAGTGTTCCTTCCTAAGCCCCTATCACACCCAAACAAGAAAAACATGCATTAAAAGAAACAATTGTCAATGACGGCTTTTCCAAAAGATAAAACTCATACAAACAATAATACCAGTGGAAAGAGCATGAAATTTACTTTTTTATGATACAATCTAAAATAGACAATCTAAAATATCATAAACCATATCAACAGAACAGTGAATAGGATAACACCATCATTTGTACAAACCTAAAAACATCTCAAAAATTAGTGGGCCTGACGTTTTGATCCTAGCAGGACCTTTTCTCAAAGGCCTTTGAGAAAGGTCCTGCAAGGATCGAAACGTCAGGCCCACTAAATTTTGAGATTTGCATTTTGGTAATTTTAGTCAGTAAGCAGTTTGCAACATTTTTTTATATCACTTTATATCAAACCTAACAATAGACGGAATTTCACATAGTTCGGCGTTTGTAGTTTTTCTGAGTCCTACAGGAAATCCCTTAACTCCCAAAATCCCTTTTGGGAGGGCCTGGTGTTTCGAACCAAAGTGTATCCACATACCTTACTTTTTGTAATATTAAGTCAACCACCCAAAGAATGAAGTATTTCATGCTCCTTCGCTTCGGTCATACGCATGAAAAACAGTTTCATTCTATTGAATGAGACAACAAAAAGACATGCACATGACTTTTTCAAATTCATATAGTGCTTTAATATGAAACTAGAGCAATGGAATATCCACGTCGCTGAATTCCTGAACTGCCACGCCCAGTCATGGGACCAGGAACCAGGGGGAGCTCCCCCTAGCATTGTTGTGTCATCGCAACGATCAAAGCTACAATCTGTCTCACCTCTTTCCCCATGAGCTCGGCTCTGACAATCTTGGCTCCGAGTTGGTTCATCTCGGCCTCGCTGAGAACCCGCGGGGGAGGAGGGGAGGGGCTTGGGTCGTCCTCGGCACTGCTGCCACTGTCACTCTCCCCTGACTCAGACGCTGAGGAGGAGGCAGAGGAGGAGGAGTCACTGGCCGAGGGACGTCTCGGTCTCTCCTCCGAGCCCCCTGCCCGACTCTCCTGGGCCGCCGCCCCGGCGGTGCTCTCTTTCCTCCATCCCGCTGGAGCTCTGGCTGTTGATCTCTGGGAGGCGTCCTTGGATGGTGGTGGCGACGACCTCCAGGCCTCCGTCGGACCATCGGCGTCGGGTTTCAGGAATGCCTTCTTCTTCCACGCCGGGACTGCGTCGGCCTCCTCACGTCTTCTGTCGCCCCTGCTGCGTCCCGCCTCCTCCCGCCTCCCTGGGTCCCTGTCGACGCCCGTCGACTCCTCCTGGGGTCTCCTGAACACTCCCCGCAGGCCGCCCAGAGGTCCCTGGCCGCCCGGTCTGGAGTCCCTGCGACTTGAGCGCTCCTCGGATTCTCCCGGCTTCAGGAAGCCACGACCGCTCGACGAGGACCGACCGGACTGGGAGTCCCTCTCTCTGCCTCTGCTGTCGCCGGGCCTGTCCGGGCTTCTGGCTCTCCCGTGGGTTCTGTCTGCTGGTCTGTCGCCGTGTCTGTGACTGCCTCTGTCGTGACTTCCGTCTCGTTGTCTCTCCTCGTCTTCTCTGCGCTCCTCTCTCTCTCGCCGATCGCCGCGCTGGCTCCAGGGATCCGTATCTCTTTGTTGCCTTTCCCTGTCTCTGTACCTGTCCCTGTTCCTGTCTCTGTCCATGTCTCTGTCTCTATGTGGTGGACGATCACGTGGCCCTTCGGCTTTGGCCAACAGCTGGTAGTATTTGTCTAGTGACTGCAAACAAAAAGTATAACATTCAGGAATTAAAATGGCAGCTTCCATATGCTTACGCTCTGGTGCCCTCTGTTGTCTGCCTTGAGCTATTTGTGTCTGTGCCATAAATTCAGAAGGACTGATGCATCCATCAAAGCAGCACCTGTCTTAAAAGGCAGAACCATAAAGACACAAATTGGTAAAGAAAACTCTTACTAGACTGGGACTTGAACCCGAGACCTCTGGATTATTTGTACCAGTGCTCTCCCATCTGAGCCATCAAGCCCTTAGATGGTGGCCTTCCCGAATGTTCGGTATAGCGGTTCGTTATAGCTGCGTTCCAATGTTACAATAAATTCAACCATAGATCAAGCACAAGAAAAGTATCACTTACACCCCATCTTTCGGCAGCAAGCTCCTTCACAGATTTCCCCTCCTCCTTGGACCGTTCCACTATGCGCTTGTATTGCCTCCTTAGCCAGCCGGCACCGGCATCGGCCACGCCCACTTTGGCAGTAGGGGTGTTTGCCTTCTTCTCCTCGGGCAAGCCAGTCCCTCCGTCCTTCCAGAAGGGGTTGAGCTCTCTGTCAGACTGGCCGGGCTGGGAGATGAAGGGAGCGAGTCCGTGTCAGAATCTAGGATTTCCTTCGAGTACAGATTTCAGACCTCACACTCAAGTCTCAAGTCTTATATTTCCAAGGCTCGGACACATGATGACAAATGACTTGTACTCAGACTTAGACTAACCATGAGATTAAAAAGTCGAGATTTGTGAAATCGCTTTTAAGTTATACCCCAACTATGCCATAAAAGTTTATGTCGTAAGTATTGCGCCATAAGCAGATAAGGTGTATTTGTGACTTGTGACTCGGACGTGGGACATAGGGCCGTTTCCACTACACAAAATAAATGCAATTATTTGGATCGCGATTTGAATCGCGATTCAAACTCCACTTTTTTTGCATGTGTGGACACAATAAACGCGATTTTTAGTGGGATTTGAATCGTGATTCGGACTCCACTAAGAGTGAGACCTTTTCAAATAATCGCATTTATTTGTGACGCGGTGTGTGTGGGAACGCTCCACTGAATGAATAGTACCATTTTTTTAATCCCACAATGCACTGCTCAAGCTCTGATTGACAGGAAGTGCCGTGCTTGTTTATATGTCTCCCTGTGTGGGCCACCCTCAAGGACACACCCACCATTTCACCACAACTGCTAACCGCAATCAGCCCGCGATTTTTGGGCCAGTATGAACAAGACCAAAATTGTGATTGTGACTCAAATCGCGATTATTTTCGTAGTGGGAATGACCCTATGGACTTGGACTCGAGAGATGGGACTCGTGACTTTCACACAGACTCCACACTTTGTGACTTGAATAGAGGTTATACGTATGACGTCACACAAACTTAGTAATTGAGGACCGAAAACGATGTGAAGTTTTACCGACGCTCACGTTTGTACATACACGCACAAGTGCACGACACACAGTGTACAGTACGTCACATGTACACAAACATGCAAGTTGCATGCAAAGTGCTTGCCCTCTAAGATGGCGTTGCTACTGGTCGTCAAGCGTGTGATGAAGTCAACGCATAACCTCTATACAAGCCTGACCGCCTTGACGGCTGAGACTCGGACAACCGAAAATGAAAAAAAAAAAAACCTCACATTGTCCAGCAGCATCTTGCGCTCCTTCTCCTCTTTCGTCTTGGCACTCTCCTCCCGTTCGGCCTTCTCCTGTCTCAGGTCGTCACGGGAATACGTTGCCATGGTGAAGGGATTGCTCATCCAGTCCTCCCTCTGCCACGACCGGACAGGTCAAAGTTCAAAAGATGACTCATTAAAACAAAAACAAAAAAATCGGATGGCATTGAAATCGACGGCGTTAAAGAAGAAATTAGGACCAACAGAGTCCCGCTATCAAAATGGAACAATGGAAATACTAATTTTAAGGCCATGTTTCGATATCACACACAATAACAATCTTGGGATTGTAAAATGTTTAGATCATGTAAATTAAGAGGGCCTGATTTTTTTTTTCAATTTCAGTGGGACCTTTCTCAAAGGTGTGCTACCCTTATTTGGGCGCTCTTTGTTTCCCTTGATTTTTTACAAGATCTTTAAATTTCGGGTCAATCTGACGAGCCAAATGTCTCTAAAAGATTCGTGAAATTCCGTGATCTATTTTTAGGTTTGTGAAAATTATGGTGTTATCCCATTCACTGTTCTGTTGATATGGTTTATGAAATTTTAGATTTTCTTGTATCATAAAAAAGTAAATTTCATACTCTTTGAGGGTTTTACTTTTTGGAAAAGCTGTCACTGACAATTTTATCTTGTGACTCACGTGATTTTGTTTAAACAAACAAACAAAGGGGCCTAGGCAGGAACACTGTTTATGTGCTGTGACCAGTCAGGCAGATATGGCTTAACACCTATCCTCTTTTTTGCGTTCTTGTGTTACATGTCCTCTGCCTAGTGTTGCGACATTCCGGTTATTTTCAAAACCGGGAACCGGTGTCGCTGAACCGGTCGGGAACCGGTGTCTCGATTTTCTCCAACAATAATTGGCCAAAATCTAACTCTATAAAGAATAGCGTGTGCTCCAAATTCATGGTTGTGAATTTGTAACATCTTTTTTTCCTCATAAATATCGTGAGTTTTCAATAAACTACTCCAGCTGTGATTTGTCTCACATATTCCCTCACTGAAATTTGTTTGCAGCCTTCAGCACCCTTTTGATCACGATTTTTTTTTTTTTTTATTCACATTTATTTCCCGAAAATACACTTTGAATGACACTCCACTTTCGTGATGTCACTAAGATCAATATTCATGAGGCATGATTCTTGGAGGGAATGTCCCACACACGCCCGATAGTCGTTCAGCTGTGTTTGGATTTATATTTTTTAACGAGGAGCAAAATCACCATCGTCATCACTGGGGCAACAAATCGACAATAAAGAGTTCGACTCCGACGACCGACCTCGCAAACATGCGTTAACGATGGCTCTCGCCAGCCAGTCGTTGCGTTACGCCCTGTCATGTTCGGTCGTTACTGCGCGCTGTCCAATCAACAGACGTCCGTCTTGCGTGAGACGGACGTTCTTTATCAGCTAACTTCAACGCCTGCACTTGGCGCCAGCGTTGCAATACTATTCCATGGAGGAACAAAACCAAACTCAATCATGCCGAGGGTTTAGTGCCCGATCCTGGTCGGATCGAAAAGTTTGTTCGTTTAGGAAAAATATTGCGCAATGCGCGCTGTGGCTGCAACGCTGTGTGCCTGCCATAGAGCTCTATGGTGCCTGCATACAACCATGGAGCACGTGTAGGCCGCGCTGGGGTGAGTGCGCGCGCAACTCGCTAGCCAACATGACCTTCCGTATGCACAATTCATTTTGAGAACGAAAAGGAAATAAAAGTTGCCTCGACTTTCGTACGACATTTATGAGCAGTTGAATTTTATATGATGAAGGGATTTTTGAAAACCTTGACTTTAACATACTTTTCGATGTTTTCTTTTTTCTTTGGATTGACTTTGATTTTTTTTAACTACTATGGGAAAACCAGCAACCATATCTTTGATGCACACCGCTATCAAATATATACTACCCTTTTGGTTAAAATTAATTATCCAACCAACTTCGCCGTATTTTCTTATGTGTTTTATTATTTTATCGGGACACCGGTTTTGGAAAACCGGAACCGGGTCCCGATCGGGACGGTCGGGAACCGGTGTGACCGACCGAACCGACCCAGCCTTACCTCTGCCTTTGAGAAAGGCCCTGCTAGGATTGAAATGTCAGGCCCACTCAATATTGAGAGTGATACATGTTCTTTCGACAGTCTTGGGGCAAGACACAGTTTTGCAAGGGTGTTTCCTGTTTCACTTCCAGCCACTTACCTGCGACTGTTTTGTTTGGTCGTCCGATGTGGTAGGTTTCTGGGCCGAGGTCTTGGCAGAGGTCTTGGCCAAGGTCTTGGCCACAACTGCCGAGTCGCCTTCCACCCACTCCATCTCATCTGAGTCAGCCTATATGACAACAATGAAAACCTTCATCATTTTTACAGCATTGGGAACTTTACACAGAGTGTTATCCAATTGCAAATGCATTCTCTCTCCCTCTCTGTCGGTTTCTCTCTCTCCCTCTCTATTTTTCTCCCTCTCTCTCTTCCTCTTTCTCTCGCTCTCTTCCTCCCCCTTTCCCTCTCTCTCTTCCTCTCTCTCTCTCTCTCGCTCCTTCTCCCCTCTCTCCCTCCCCCTCTCTCTCTCTCTCCCTCTCTCTCTTTCTCTCTCTCGCACAATCTCTCCCCATTTGTCACTCTCTCTCCCTCTCTCTGTCTCTCTTCCCTTCTCTCTTGCTCTCTCTCTCCCTTCTCTCTCTCTTCCTCTCTTCCTCTCTCTCCCTCTCTCTCTCTCCCTGTCTCTCTCTCTCCCTCCCTCTTTCACACCCTCCCTCCCCCTCTCTCTCCTTCTCCCTCTCTCCCCTCTCTTTTCCTCCCTCTTTCTCCCCCTCTCTCTCTCCCTCCCTCTGTCGCTCTCTCTCTGTCTGCTTAACCAGAGACAGTGTAAAGAAAGACTCACATCGTTGCTGGAGGAGGACTCACTGTCGCTCACTCTCTGTCTGTGTTTGTGTTTGGCTTTCTTGGTTTCCTTCTGCTTCTGCTTCTTCTTCTTCTTCTGCTTGTCCTTGTCCTTCTTGTGCTTCTTGAACTTGCCATGTCTGTCATCCTGAGGACAGACAAGGAGAGGGCAAACCTTCATTTGCATTTGCTCATATGAGGTTGAAAGGGACAGCGTGTAATTCATCCCTTTCGAGACAACCTCATGGCCTTAACATTCAGGAAGGGAATGACTAATCCTCACTTCATTAATCCCTCTTTTCTTTCATCTTCCCTGTCCCTTTCCCCTTTGATCTCCCACCAACCTCCTGTCCCTTACCATTTTCCAACCCACCATTTTGTTTGTTTTCCCTAATGTCCTGTTCCTTGGTGTACATCTGTATCCCACTTCCTTCCCTTTTGTCCTTCCTCCGCCATGTGTGTCAGGGCTTTCCTTCCCCTGACTGTGTGTGTATGTCCTAGTCACTTTGCCTTTGAGAAAGGTCCTGCTAGTGCTAGGATCGAATCGTCCGGCCCTCTAACTTTTGAGATTTATGTATTGCAACGCTGCCGACTGCAAATGGCAGGGACGCGCACCTAGCACTATAGCGACAACAAGCCAAGTCCATGCAATGACATCATCCACTAAAAGTATAATATCCAGCACCCTCTTGGAGTGCAATTAAGAAAGCTTACCCAAAATGCGAGATCATGAATATGTAATTAGAAGATTTTATCAGCAATTTTATAAATACATTATGTAGAGATGAAGAATGGCTTTATTTGTACGAAAAGTAATCAGTTATATGGCCACAATTACGGCTTTAAATAAAACGCATTTCTATGGAAGCCTCTACCTAGTTGGCACAGCCAATTCCCATACACTTGTGTGTTACATGTTATTTCTAGCCGAACGGCTTTAGATAACACACAAGTCCACGGAAGCCTCTAGGCTCTAGCTAGCAGCTGCAGCCAACTCCCATACATTTATGTGCCGTAGCCAAAGCCAAGTTCCAATTACCTCTGTCTGGATTCTGTCAGTGACTGATGACAGCATCCACTTATCGTCGCCTCTCTGCCTGCGTTCCTCTCTGCGTCTCTCCTTCCGCTCATGCTCCTCCTTTGCCTGCAATAGGCCAAGGACAGAAATTGCAGGCAAAAAAAAAATAATGGTTAACCCTGACACTGAAGTAGACAGACCTACAACACCAGGGCTCAAAATATCCACTAGACCGTGGACCGAGTCTAGTGATTTCAGCGTCGGTCTTAGTTGCGGTAACCGTGACCCTCATCCTCCCGAAGGTCGGAGACCTGAGGGTTACGGGAAGGTATGTACAAAATTATAGCGAGGTTTTTGTTTTTACCATTTTGGAAACACCACTGTCCCGATCGCCCCCTTTTTCCACCCTTTTGAAAATCGCCACACACAATCTAAGGACATGCACTTGATCCCAAATGTATACTGAATGTGATCAGATAACTCAAAACATCGTGGGTAAAATACTTTTCCGAAAAACGGGCAGAAACTCACCAAAATACTGTCTGTAAATGTCCCGTCAACGTCTCCGCCAGGTTCGGAATCCGAACCTGGCGCCTCGACCAATCAGCGCTTAGTCTCGTGACGTATTCCCGCACGACGGCTATTTGCTGTTTCGCAATAACAGTCCACACTCGTGGTGCGCGCGCAGGTCATCGTCCTGTGAAGAGCCGACTGGTACTGTATACAACCATGGATATGCGCGCGCACCACGAGTGTGGACTGTTATTGCGAAACAGCAAATAACCGTCGTGCGGGATATACGTCACGAGACTAAGCGCTGATTGGTCGAGGCGCCAGGTTCGGATTCCGAACCTGGCGGAGACGTTGACGGGACATTTACAGACAGTATTTTGGTGAGTTTCTGCCCGTTTTTCGGAAAAGTATTTTACCCACGATGTTTTGAGTTATCTGATCACATTCAGTATACATTTGGGATCAAGTGCATGTCCTTAGATTGTGTGTGGCGATTTTCAAAAGGGTGGAAAAAGGGGGTGATTGGGACAGTGGTGTTTCCAAAATGGTAAAAACAAAAACCTCGCTATAATTTTGTACATACGTTCCCGTAACCCTCAGGTCTCCGACCTTCGGGAGGATGAGGGTTACGGTTACCGCAACTACGTCGGTCTAGTGCAGAGTGTCACTGCACTGGACCGGCTGTCTACTCTAGTGTGTTTTTTTGCATCATAATGAAAATGGCACTCAACTTTGATTTTGATTTTGACCCGTACAAGTAATGAGTATGAAGTAATTCATTTTCTCACGGTATTTCCTTTCAATGAGTGCAAACTTTTCTTTCCAATATATGACACAAGTCTTGTAAAAATAGTTCAGGTCCAGTAAGAAGAGTCTTCAGTTACTAAACTGACAATTGTCGGGTCCAAGTTTGAAGTTACTCGGACTAAACTAAATATACGCGCAAAGTTTTGAAATTTTGAGTTTCGGGTGACAGTCACCCGAAACTCAAAATTTCAAAATTCGATAAAAAAAGGGTGACTTGTCGGGTCCAAGTTACTCGGACTAGCGCACAAGTAAACATTAAAAAGAATTACATATTACTAGTTATTACAATGTACCGAACAACAGTAAACACCCGGAGACATATCTCACAATCTACTCAGAGTTATGATCTTCAAGTTTCTCCATACCTTTTGCAGAACGAGGGCCTGAGCTTTCCGTTTTTCCTCCCTTTTACTCTGCAGGTGCGTCAGGCTTTCAAAGGCGATGGGGGCCGCCATCTTGAAAATGTAGAAGGTCCTTACCTCCCAATAGAGGGCGCTGCTGTTTGTCAGTGAAATTATTTATTTCGTCCGTCTGCACCGCATGTCTACCCATCAAAGATTTCTTGGAGCACATGTTTGACTTTTGGGCGAGTTTTCTTCTAGCCGTGCAAGATGTTTAAAAAGTGAGTACAGAGAAAAGCGTGAAGTTGACCTTTTATCCTAGCCAAATCGGGTGAATAAGTTGTATTTTAAAGAATAATCTTTCTCATTCGGCCAGAACCCGTTCAGATCACTCGAGTAGTTTGCGCTCAAAATGCGGGTTTTTATTCCAACATAAAATTAAAGCTATTTTCGACAGCGTTCGAGGCAAAGTTACCCTCCGAGCTCGGTAGACGGTAGTTATATCATGGTTATACTAGTACTAGTAGTAGTATTTTTTGAGGGTTTGGCTTTTGTTCCATAAAAACGTAATAAAATCTCACAAAGAAATGGGATATATAACTATAAGTATAAGTTGTCATGAATACAGTTTGATTACTTTGACTTTCCTTGAGTTTGAATACGGTAGCTGAACTTCCTCAAGTGACAATGCAGTTGCACTGCAGCCGTGCTGGGGTGTGAAAACCATGGGCTGGGGTTTGAATCCATTCTTGTAAATGTTTCAGTGCATTCTTGTTAGTTGTATGTGAACAGAGTTAAGTATGGAAAAGATCCCAACACTGATTTGGCAGGCAAGAAACTAATTATACTCTATAAAAAGTCTTGGGGAAAAAACCCTATAAAAAAACCGGATTAATTTAAACCACCATGCCCATGGCACCAATTGTTATAATGTAGGCATTATTGACAACATTCATGGTCTGGCACACCCACTTGCCGAAAAAAAAATGGACTTAAAGTTTTCCCAAAAGTCATGATTTTGTGGTGTGTATGTGTGGCGCATATAATTACATGTATATGTAGGAAAAGTGGAGTGCATGTTCTATACAGAATGCCCATGTCTCTGCTCACCATCACCCAGTAGACTAATCCGCGTCACAAAATCATGATTTTGGGAAATATTTGAATCTTTTTGGCAAGCGGTTGTGCCAGACAGTGTCGTTTTTTTACATAACAATAGGGCTTAATACTAGTTGGTCTGTTGTGGATTTAGATGTTTTTCCACCCTTTAACAGTGAGGGTAATAAACCAAAATTTTTCCCTTTTTTTTCCAGCAGCAGATTTTAAAGTCATCTCTCTCTTTTTTGTCCGTTTTCAACGACAGATTCAACGGCAAGGAGAACGTCTCGGGGGTGAATCAGGTCAAGACGTCGGTGATCCGGAGCATCAAGGAGAAGCTTCTGGACAAGTACCCAGATATCAAGGACTATCTGGAACAGATTCTGCCCAAGAAGGAGCCCATCAAGTTAATCAAATGGTGCGAGAGCCAGGAGCCAGTGTCCTTGGGGTCTTAACGATCCATCTTAACCCAACTTCTCATGGTTCAGTACAGTGGAATGTCGCTATAACGAACATCTCGGGATCCATGGAAATTGTTTGGTAAAGCGGCCGTTCATTACAGTAGCTGCAGCTGCACATTGAGATCTTAGCTGGTGGTACGCAAAACCAGTGGTCTGGGGGTCAAGTCCTGGTCAAGTAAAAAAAATAATAATAGAGTACAAGGGCTACAGTAACTCTAGCTACATTGATACCAGAACTAGAGTCAGAGTCTATCGTTTTAAAAGAAAAATGGGCTAAATTATTGCCATTTTATTGGTCCTAAATACTTTGACTCCTTTTGATTTCAGTCATGATCACATTGAGATCTTAGCTGTCGGGGGAGAACCAGTCTTCTTCAAGCAGAGGGACGACTTCATGCCCACACTGAAACTGCTGCATAAATGTGAGTTATTCTCAGAATGGTGAAACGGTGGTGGTTAAACGGTGGTGGGGAGCACGATGGTGATGGAGGTGATGGTGATTGTGATGGTGGTTGTGATGATGGTGATGGTGGAAATGGTGATGATGTTGATGACGGCAGTGATGGTGTTTGTGGTGGTGGTGGTGGTGATGATGGCGATTTTGATAGTGGTGAATGATGGAGATGGTGAAGTGGTGAATGATCCATGGCGATAAGAAGGATGGTGATGGTGTTTATGATGGTGGTGATAATGGTAGTGATGGTGGTAATGGTGGTGATGATGGTGATTGTAGATAATGATGATAGCTGTGAATGTTGATAATGGTAGTGATGGTGGTGGTGGTGATTGTAGTCTTTTGCAGATAATGACGATAGTGGTAGTGATGAGTGGTAAGTGATGATGGTAGTGATGGAGGTAATGGTGGTGATAATGGTAGTGATGGTGGTTATGGTGATGATAATGGTAATGATGGAGTGTAATGGTGGTGGTAATGGTAGTGATGGTGGTTATGGTGATGATAATGGTAATGATGGTGGTAATGGTGGTGATAATGGTAGTGATGGTGGTAATGGTGGTGATAATGGTACTACGGTAGTGATGGCGGTAATGGTGATGATAATGATAGTGATGGTGGTACTGGTGGTAATGATGGTGCTTGTAGATAATGACGATAGTGGTGGTGATGGTGATGGTGAGGATAGTGATGATGGTAGTGATGGTGGTGGTGATGGTGGTGGTGATGAGGATGATGATGTGGGGGATGATGAGGACAAGAAACATTGTTACTATGTTGGACTTTCCATGGAGAACTTCTAAATGAGCACTCAGTCTTCCCTAACCCCTCCCCTCACTCTTCACAGATCCCTTCATCCTGCCTCAACAGCAGGTGGACAGGGGAGCCATCCAGTTTGTGCTCAGTGGGGCCAACATCATGTGCCCTGGTCTGACCTCCCCAGGGGCCAGCATGGTGCCGGCTGACAAAGACTCAGCAGTTGTATCCTTTCTGAAACTCACTTCCCTGTCTGAATTAGTATCGACCTTTCTTTTGCCACTTCACAAGACACGTGACAAAGCACATCCGCTATTTGTGGTTGGCAGTGACACAACCATGATACAAAATACCGGAACTTCCCCTAGCCTTGGCACCCCAACAACAACTCTCATTTGTCCTGAATGGTGTTCCAATCTGTGATGGAAAGTGGTATTAAGTTGCTGTTGCTGTTGGTGCAGCAAACGATACAGAAGAGATTTGGAACGAACAATTTTCCGTTTCCCTGAATCCGAGGCCCATAGGCCTACTGTAAAAATCAGCGTCTTGTTCCGTTCTGAAATTTAACCAACGGTTTGTCGTTATATCTTTCTCTTGACAATCTAGTTGGTTTGCAAGAGGATGTCAAATTTGTGCCCTGTGAATCTGGAACATAGGATTGATCTTCGGTAATTTTGTCAATATCAGACAGCACCGGATGTCTCCTACCGTACGTAGTTATGATAATCCGGAAATCTTGCCAACCAATGAGTGCGCATGCTTGGGTTTCCGGTCAATGTTTGTAAACATTAAATTATTATTATTTTTAAAATTTAGTGGGCCTGACGTTTCGATCCTAGCAGGACCTTTCTCAAAGGCAAAACAAATGTTATTATTTTTATCAATCATGGTTTATTGACCAATTTCTTGCAGCCAATGGTTGGTATTTTTGTGAGCAACAGTGTTGTGGTGAAGATTGTCTCCAAAGACTACAGATAATGGGGGGGGGGTTGTCTAATGAAGATATGGATGCAGATTTCCTGAATCAGTTTTAAAAAACCCAGGCAATAATGGCAGAGGGGAAGGAGCATGCCTTGGCCATCGGCATCATGAAGATGTCCAGCGGTGATATGTAAGTATCTCGAAATCATCAGGGCCCAATTTCATGGCTCTGCTTATTGTAGGCTTATAATCAGTGCTCATGAAAGCAAACATTCCACGCTTCATGGTAGGGGTTACCAACATGACCACCGAATGAATCTTGTTCATTTTAATGCTGTTACTTTAGCTCCACCTTTTAAATTCTTTTTAGGGCAACTCGCTTCAAGCACAATGCTTTTTCAGGTCCATGAATCCATGTTTTTAAAAAAGAAAAGAAAAAAAGCATTTACTCGGCCAATATTATTTCTCGCCTCCGTAAGGAAATAATGAATCTCTGCATGCATGCACAAATTGCTTTCCTGACTGGAATGCAAAAGAAATATTTGCGTTGTCATCTGCTAATTACTGTGTTTTAAAACAAATTTCAGCAAAGGGGGTAAAGCAACATCGTTAAGGGTTGAATTCTGAATGCCTTGCCCAAATCTGCGTCAGTGAAAATATTTCTAGTGGTTTTGCCAGACCTTGTGGTTGTCGTTGATATTTAGGTCGTCAAATTCAACAAACAACCTCCTTTTTCCTCTGTTGTTGCTTGTACACTCAAATTGCTCTGTTAAGTGCAGAAATTCCTTGCTACCTCTTACAAGCACTAAATTATAAGCAACTGTTTCCAATTGAATACACTAGTACAGTGGAACGTCGCTATCATAAATGCCGATGTACTGAACATTTGGCTCCTGATTTTTGTGTACAAAATTTGTGGCCGCAACCGCTATAACGAACGACCACTATACCAAACAATTTTCATGGATCCCGGGATGTTCGTTACAGCGACGTTCCACTGTATAGTATATATATACTTTGTTCATTCAATTTAAATGAGATTTGTATTTCTAGCCAATGTAAATCAAGGGGCAGGCCGAAAATGGCCTTGAAGGGTTGAACCTTTTGTGCAGCACCAAGGCCAGTACGAATTGGCAGTGGAGGGCCATTGGCCTATCTGGCCTCTAGCCGTCTCGAGCCCTTGCTCTTACTGTGATATTCTTTTTTTCTACCCCTCCCATTACAGCAAAAGGGTGAACAAGGGCGTCGGCGTGGAAAACGTCCACTACTTACTAGACGGGCTTTGGGTGATGAATTCAATAAAGAAATAAACTCTTGGGGATCCAAAGTTTTCTTAATTCAAATACGGTGAAAGTTAAGTATGGGCTGTCACAGTATTGACTAAAGCCACATTTCCACTGGACTAAAATTTAACCGAGACGATGGTTAAATTTCCAATGGTTAAATTTGACCGTCGTTCGCACTTGGACTTTTGAGTCGGTCAATTTAACCGAGCTGATGGTTAAAGTAACCGAGTTGGCAAAAATTATGTGTGCACAGTGCGTGTACGCCGAGTCTCATTTTACCGAGTGGTGCGTTTCCACAGGACTAATCGGCTCGGTTAAACTTTCCTGGTCACTTTTACTGGGCAGAGATTGGCCGGTAAAAGTAACCGAGAGGAAATTTAACTGGGCTGTTAACTGGACTTGAAGTGGGAAGTAACCGTCTCGATTACTTTGAACACTGGAAATGCGGCTTAATCCTCAGTTCATTAATCCTTGTTTTCTTTCATCTTCCCAGTCCCTTTCTCCTTTGATCTCCCACCTCAATTCTGTCCCTTTGATCCTCCCTAACCTATTTGTTTGATTTCCCTTATAGATCTCCCCTCCCTTCGTGTGTACATCTTCATCCCACTCCCTTCCCTTTTGTCGTTCCTCTGCCATGTGTGTCAGGGCTTTCCTTCCCCTGACTGTCTGTGTATGTCCTTGTCACTTTGCCCTTGAGAAAGGTCCTGCTAGGATTGAAACATCAGGCCCTCTAACTTTTGAGATTACAGTATTACCGTGATGGCCCATACTTATTAATATTATTTTTTCTTATTTGGGGGGAGGGGGCATAATATCTTAAAGATGTTCTGCTAAATCATATAAAGTAGCCTTGAGTCATAAGTTGTGTGTGGGAGGTCAACTGTGGTTCAAGATTGGATTAGAATAAGGATCCTGGTTGACCGAGCCATTTAGCTGCCCTTCCCTAAAAAAATTAAAACAACCCTTGATAAAGATTGCTTCTTCGTCCCTCATGTCACTTCAAAAGTTGAAATGATCGAAGACTCGTCAACTATTAGGGAAGGCCACCATCTAAGGGCTGGATAGCTCAGATGGAATAGCACTTGTATGTTAATCCAGAGGTCTCGTGTTCAAGTCTCAATCCAGTCAAAGTTTTCTTTGCCAATTTTTCAGCCAGGCTACCGAAATTGCTAGACTATTGAGTATTTGCAGGGAAAATCTGCCGTGACACCATGTAAGTCATCTCTTTTTAGGAGTGTGTGGCTCTGAAGTTTAGGTAACTCAATGCTTTGGGGAGTCGGCAGTAGACTATTGAGTATTTCAAACCTGTCTGGATGTTTTTTTTTCCAGAGGGTCGGGAAATTTGTAGAAAAAACTGCATGAAATCTTGACCGAAGTGGGTATTTCTTCCACACCGTCATGAGCAGTTTTCTTTGTATTTGCATTCTAATTTCTAATCTTTTCATTGCAAAACAATAATCATATTGACTGTATCATTTTGGGTACAAACTATTACGGCTATAGAATGAACACAAAATGTATTACTACAAGTAGAATTCAAAATGTACAAAACAATAAACATGACAACAAAAATTAAGCCAGTGGGCAGTGAGTTCTTAGTGTCTTTGTGTCAATTGTCTTGATTTTGTAAACATGAAAATGTTCTTTTCTGAACAAACTACTTACAACATTATTTTTTGTTTTCAAATTGCAAAATTGTCCATGAATTTTGTTTCGTTCGTTAGAGCAGTTGCCATAATAGATGATGCATGGACATATACATCGGGAGCTGAATGGCATGTTCGTTATAGCCGAATGTTCGGAATATCACCATTCATTATAGCTACGTTCCACTGTACATACATTTATAATGATGTTGTAGGAGTTGGAAGGGCCTTTTAATATTAAAAAAAAAGAAACAAAAAGAGATGTACACAGCTGAATTAGTTACACTGTATCAGCTTCAATTTGGTGTAGGTTTGAAGCTGATAATAAAACTGTACATCACTCATTTAAAAAAAAAAGTTCCTTAATACCCATTTTTGTGGAGCTGATCACAAATTAATGGTTTTTATACCAGACACCTTGGCATAAATGTTAAGAACCAAAAACAAAACACACAAACGAACACTTGCTTTTAGGTCAAATCTGGCTTTTAAGTTTAATTCCAGACTACACATGTTTATTTTCATAAATGCACACGACTTGAATATGGTTCAGATTCTTATATCATGGACCCTTGATACTGTCCAAAATTGTGTGAGGTTAAGACTCGTTTGAACATAAACATTTTGGTCATGCAGGCACCAGACTGAGGTCACTTAAAACATTAACGGGGCGAGATGGGTGCCAGACACTTTGCAAGTAAACAAAGGTTCCTGAATTGAAATAAAGCTATAAGGTGAGTTCCACAGAGCAAAATTTGTGCGAGAAGACAGATGCAGAGCAAACCCTCCCCCCTGCAATTTCTGCAAGTTGAGCTCGACCCCAGGCTCATGATTAGATGTGGTGGCATGCCACCCTCCTCCAGTCCACCCACAGCTGGCCTACCAGGAGTCATTATCGCCTGTCAGTCAAGTGTGGCACCAAAGCAACAGCCACATGAACAAACAGTGCACAGTCCAGTCTGGTGTACTCATGGAGGTGTAATGAACTCCCTATGGAGTTCCCTATGCTCATTCTTGTATCCTTGTGGAGACATTGCTTTGTTCTGGTGCACTATACAACCTAATGTTTTAAAAATGCTCCCATTTCAGCCACATTCACTTTTCTGGGTAGAAATTTGGACCGTATGTCCCTTATTTAACACTCCAATTTGTGACAGATTCTTACCCATCACAAATTTCCCGGTTTTAAGTTCTGTCCAAATACCAGTTTTGTGAAAACCTTGTGGAGACCTTTACACCTTTACAATTTCCCTGTGGAGATCTATTCAACCATGATTCAACCTATTGGACTAGGTCTCCACAAGGCACTAGATTGACGCTCACACACACAAATCACCAGGGGATGGGGGGGGGGGTTCCCCTCCAAAGGCAATAAATACATACAAACTACCATAAGTGAATTGAATTCTCACTGATAGTTCTTGGACATGGGTGGGAATTCTTAAAACCAACAGAGGAACTCAAATCCTGCTTCTGTGAATCAAAACGTTCAGTCAGCGTCCTTATTAAAGTTGGTGCGGACAAGGATAAAAATATCCTTTATTCCTGTGAGGCTGTCTTAGATAATACACTTTTTTTTTTTTACAATTGAGCAGGGAAAAACAACTGAACCATATTATTACACAAAAAATGTCTTTACATTTTAATATCAGTAAGCTATAAGAATTTAGCAGTAGAATATACACAAACGTCAGCAGGGGCCTTATTTTGTTTCCAAAGTACACTTCAGTGGGATAGTTCATCCTAGTGGTTTAAGTCTCATATAAATTGGCCTTTATTTTCAAAATCTGCAAATCTGCAAAAAAAAAATAATCACGGCCTCCAAATGTTGGACAAAAGCAATGTCATTTTTTTTAAGCTGAAACAAAGAATTCAGCATTCAGAGGAGAAAATGCAGACATGATGAGAATGATATTTCTCGTTTCTGAAATGTTACTTTTGAAAAAAGAGACAAATCAAACTCTTGGGTTGGGAGGACGCATTGCACTCAAGTCTTTTATAAAATTAACATTCAATCACGTATACACTATCTCTTCAAGTACGGTATGCACTTTCTCTTAAAATAGACCTGAGCCCAATTTCATGGAGTTGCTAAAGCACCAAAATCTGCTTAAGCACAAAATATCATGATTCATAAGATCAGCTTGCAGACTCAAATTTCACTTTTGTTTCATACAAAGAAAAGGAGGGTGGAATACAAGTCCAAAGTAACTAACCTCACTCGACAATGCAGTCTGTTATCCTGCTAGGAAGACTTTTCATGCTTAGCGGATTTTCGTGCTTCAGCGGCTCCATGAAATTGGCCCCTGACTTGGTGCATGCGGAGAGTCTTCTTTCCAAAAAGAGACGGAACATTTTTCTCATTTGTTTGTTTTCTTCAGTTAGGCCTCTGCCAAATCCAAATCTGAGGACTCACTGCTGTGCAATTGGAAGTCAAAGATGAAGTCCACCAAGGAACTCGCTGAAATGCCATCTTCCTGGTAGAAGGTTTTTTTTAAATCAAACTCGGATGAATACCAATTTGAAAATCAAAATCACATTCACGTCTGCAATAGAAAGCAGAAGTCGCGGGTTCAAATCCTACCCGAGCTGCCTGAACTTTGTTCATCAGGCATCAGGCAAAGCACTGAGCAGGGCAAACCTCAATGAATTACATTCTCCTTGATGCAAACATCATGTTATATCTATGATACATTCTCACTGATGCAAAAAAAAAATCATACATCTAGGCAATAAACTACGTAATCATATCCCCACAAAGAACCCAAAATCTCTTGGTGAAGGTAAAACAAGAAGAACTTTGAAATGAACAACATCCATAACAGATTTGTCTCGATGATCTAAGCAACAAGCATTTCCCGACCCCGATTCCTAAACTTCCCAGTTCATGAAATCCATATCCTTATGATCAAGAGGGTAGTTCAGTTCGGTTCTTTGCACTTTAAGTCTTTTTGGGGGGGTTGCCCCTCACAGTTTTGCTGCCAAGTCACAAAAGACAAAACGGTCCCCGAGTGAAGCAAGCCAAAGAAGATTTGAAGGTTTTCATGGTGAGAATAGCACGAGTAAAAGATTTGCAGTGATACCATGCAAAGTTCTCGTTTGTGAGTATGTGCAATTCTGAAAAAGCAACCAGCAAGAACTATCCTTCTTTCACCACTGCCCACCAAGCCCTCAGAATTCAAAGCGCCGGTGGTGTTGCGATGTGCCGGTGGTCTCCGGTCCAGTGTATCACAATGAATTATTGTCCAATTTTTTCAAACGAAAACATTCCTTTCATCCTGATTTCATCCAGAACTGATTAGTGCTTCAAATACCGTTCATGACAAGAAACGATCTCCAACAGCTGATCTTCCGTTGCTGACTGCAAAGTCCAAGTTCACCTTACGTTCATACGATACCTCTAACACCGATAATTACACAACCCACTAGGGGCCACCAGCACCAGATTGTGTGGGATGGGGACTGGGTAAGCCTTGTCCAAACGATAACAAAGTGGGAGGTGGGTCGTAAAGGAACACCTACAGGGCATGGGAGCAGGACTAGACCCACTTATCTTTCAGGCTAACCTCAATCGGGTTAGCTTTGAATTTAGTCCCATGCTGTAAAAAAATATTTGTGTCCAAACTTGTGTCAGTCAGGCTAACCCATTCGAGTTAGTCCCATGTATGAACTTACCCTATTGAATATCCTTCCCCCCCCCATGGTGGTCACTGACACTGAAGTATGGACCTGGCATAAATTGGATTTAGCACTTGCTGGCTTGCCCTGCCTGGTTTCCTGGGGGACCCTTTTCTAGTCCTCCATCTCGCTGACGCTAAACTGTGGGTGTGGTATGAATTGGATTAAGCACTTGCTGGCTTGCCCTGCCTGGTTTCCTGGGAGACCCTTTTCCAGTCCTCCATCTCACTGATGCTGAACTGTGGGTGTGGTATGAGTTGGATTAAGCACTTGCTGGCTTGCCCTGCCTGGTTTCCTGGGGGACCCTTTTCTAGTCCTCCATCTCACTGACGCTGAACTGTGGGTGTGGTATGAATTGGATTAAGCACTTGCTGGCTTGTCTTGCCTGGTTTCCTGGGGGACCCTTTTCTAGTCCTCCATCTCACTGATGCTGAACTGTGGGTGTGGTATGAGTTGGATTAAGCACTTGCTGGCTTGCCCTGCCTGATTTCCTGGGGGACCCTTTTCTAGTCCTCCATCTCACTGACGCTGAACTGTGAGTGTGGTATGAATTGGATTAAGCACTTGCTGGCTTGCCCTGCCTGGTTTCCTGGGAGACCCTTTTCCAGTCCTCCATCTCACTGATGCTGAACTGTGGGTGTGGTATGAGTTGGATTAAGCACTTGCTGGCTTGCCCTGCCTGATTTCCTAGGGGAACCTTTTCTAGTCCTCCATCTCACTGACGCTGAACTGTGGGTGTGGTATGAATTGGATTAAGCACTTGCTGGCTTGCCCTGCCTGGTTTCCTGGGGGACCCTTTTCTAGTCCTCCATCTCACTGACGCTGAACTGTGGGTGTGGTATGAATTGGATTAAGCACTTGCTGGCTTGCCCTGCCTGGTTTCCTGGGGGACCCTTTTCTAGTCCTCCATCTCACTGACGCTGAACTGTGGGTGTGGTATGAATTGGATTAAGCACTTGCTGGCTTGCCCTGCCTGGTTTCCTGGGAGACCCTTTTCCAGTCCTCCATCTCACTGATGCTGAACTGTGGGTGTGGTATGAGTTGGATTAAGCACTTGCTGGCTTGCCCTGCCTGATTTCCTGGGGGACCCTTTTCTAGTCCTCCATCTCACTGACGCTGAACTGTGGGTGTGGTATGAATTGGATTAAGCACTTGCTGGCTTGCCTTGCCTGGTTTCCTGGGAGACCCTTTTCTAGTCCTTCATCTCGCTGACGCTAAACTGTGGGTGTGGTATGAATTGGATTAAGCACTTGCTGGCTTGCCTTGCCTGGTTTCCTGGGGGACCCTTTTCTAGTCCTCCATCTCACTGACGCTGGTCTGTGGGTGTGGTATGAATTGGATTAAGCACTTGCTGGCTTGCCTTGCCTGGTTTCCTGGGAGACCCTTTTCTAGTCCTTCATCTCGCTGACGCTAAACTGTGGGTGTGGTATGAATTGGATTAAGCACTTGCTGGCTTGCCTTGCCTGGTTTCCTGGGGGACCCTTTTCTAGTCCTTCATCTCACTGACGCTGAACTGTGGGTGTGGTATGAATTGGATTAAGCACTTGCTGGCTTGCCTTGCCTGGTTTCCTCAGGGGGAGAGGGGGGGAACGACCCTTCTCTAATCCTCCATGAAGAAGTACTGGCCGCTTCTCTTCTGGTCCGTGTCCTTGACCGAGTTCATCTTGTTGATGCGGGGCCTGAAGTTGTTGGGGTCGCGCCGGAAGGTGATGGAGAGAGACGCCAGGAAGCGGTTCATTCCGTTCAACAGGGACTGCGGCCTGGGGGAAAGAAACCCAACAACAACAAAACGCGTCAAAGACCGACACTGCGTCTACACTTGATCTCGCAACGGAGGATCAGATCCTGCGGTCGCGATCAGTGAGCGGGATCAGATCCCTGCCACGTCTACACTTGATCCCGATGAAGCGCTGCAACCTCGGGGCAAAGGTCACGTGCACAGTTCACTGATCATGCGCACTGGAGCACAACGGCAGCCATTGCGCGTGGGACTCGACTATGCATACTGTACCGATGTACTCTCGTTGTCAGTGTCAGACCGTATGTTGTTACGTCAGCTTCCCGGATCTGATCCCGCATTGCGTTTACACTGAACCAGGATCTGAACCATTTCTGATTCTTCCCGAGAGGAGGATCGGATCCCGAGATCAGGATCTGATCCTGTGTTGTGTTTACACACGGTTTTGATCCGGATCTGATCCTTCTGTGATCTGATCCTCCTTGCGGGATCAAGCGTAAACGCAGGGCAAGAGGTCTTTGTAAAAAAACACGGCTTGGTAGCCTTGAATGAATTCATGGTGAGAATAGCAGGAGTAATAGGTGTGTGGTGACACCGTGCAAAGTTCTCTTTGGTGAGTATGTTTGGTTCTAAAAGAACCGGATTTCCCCCCCAAAAAGGGGGGTTATTTGGGAGTTTTCATATAGCTTGATGAAAAAGCTTTGCTCAGCTAGGCCCAGAGATCTGCAGTGTCCCCGTGCTGCGTTTCATCGATACTCCCAAAACAAATAATGGGAAATAGACCTTGACAATGGCTTGAGGGGATCGCAATGATAAGGGTATTCAAATTAGATTCTAATTTTCGGGAAAGACATACAATGTATAGATGGATTAGTGTTGTGTTCATGAATATGAAATTATGGGATGCTGGAGTATTACTACGGAGGCTAAAAGAAGGCACGTTCAAAAATCCTGATTCCGTACAAAGCTGTTCCCGCTAAAGAGTTTTGGACAGTTGAGAGGAGTCTGCCGACTCGTGTGTGACAAACAGGACGACGAGTGCCAAGTCTACCATCCCTGGTACTTACGAGACTGCCCTGGTATCAATTGACGGCTTGCCCTCAAAGACGATGACTCGGTCGGCCAGATACGTGGCCATGATGAAGTCATGCTCCACCACAAAGCCCGTCTTCTTGGCGTGAAGAATGAACCTGGAATGGGGCGGAGACGAGAGGGAGAAGGCGCAGCTTCAATGAGGATTTCAAAAACACCACACGGGACACACCCATGAGATGCACCAACCCATGAGATGCACCAACCAGTCGCTGGATACGCTGAATGGATGCACAGACTGGACACACCTACCGGTACCAATCACACCCTACTGGACATATCACACAGGACATACTGCACCGGACACAATCCATCAGACACAATCCATCAGACACAACCCACCATACACAACCCACCACACACACCAAACTATGCATAACCCACCAGACACACCAAACTATGCACAACCCACTCTACATAACCCACCATACACAACCCACCATACACAACCCACCATACATAACCCACCATACACAACCCACCACACACAACCCACCACACACAACCCACCACACACAACCCACCACACACAACCCACCATACACAACCCACCATACACAACCCACCATACACAACCCACCATACACAACCCACCACACACAACCCGCCACACACAACCCGCCACACACAACCCACCATACACAACCAACTATACACACCCCACTAAACACAGGTCTGTACTCACCTCTTGATCACTTTTGCAGCCACAAGACGCTGTTCTGAGTCTAGGTAGGCCGACGGTTCATCTATGAGGTAGACATCAGCTGGCCTACCCAGGCACAGAGTGATAGCCACACGCTGCAACTCACCACCAGATAGGTTCTGAACCTGTTAGATAAAATAAAATAAAATAAAATAAAATAAAATAAAATTCCAAAGATAATTACTGTCAATCCAATCTCAATGTTAATCCAATCCTAACCCTAACGCAAATACCGATACAAATTCTGATCACTATCCCAATGCCAAATTCAAATGTCTTTCAAATCAAAGTTCCTTTCCCAAAACTATCCCAGTTTCAATCCCCAAAACACAATGCTAAACCCCATTCCGACCCCAACCTCTCTTCCCATCCGAATCCCAGTTCTAATCCCAAACCCCATCGAATCCCTATCCATCCCGAATCTCAATCCAAATCCAAATCTCTATCACCATCCCAAATCCCTGTCTTACCATGCCCACATGTTAAACAGCAATCCCCACTCTATAAAAACCCAAATACAGACTGCATTGTAGTATGACTATGATTCACCAAGGTTGTTGCCCTTGCTGGACGTGAAAAACACTGAGTGCTCAGCGCTTTGCCAGGTGCCTGATAAGAATATTTCAGGCAGCTCGGGCGGGATTCAAAGCATAGTGTTTTGGGATTGAAACAGGGATAGGTCTCCTCAACGCAAAACATGTTATATCTAGTATGAATATGGCCCAGCACTTTTGATACAATGGAAAGACTACCCACCTCTTGATCGTAGATATTCTCAATCAACAGTGGCTTCATGACGTCGGCAATGAACTGCGGATGGACATAGGAATCCCGGATCTTGTTATGCAGCAGCTGCAGGACAGTCCCCTGGGACTTGGGGCTGATCTTCTGCGGCTTGTAGCTGATGTTCAGCTGCGGAACTGGCTCTGCAAAAAGGAAAGAAGACACTCAACGACTGTCAAACGACTCACCATGCCCTTGACCGTAACGCACCTTCCACAAAGAATGAGGATTGTATACCACAATTCCCCAGTGCCCTCAGGGTTGCAGGCTCACATGCCACAGAATACCACAAAAAACACAGTGGTAAATTGTGGTATATGGGCCTTATCCTACAATGTATCATGCACAGCACTGCACAGCCTATATGCCACAGAAAACTACACATTTTCATGACCTACACTTATCCTACTACACTGCATTAGTGGGTGCAAGGCATATTGTACCACACATTACCAAAAGCATCTCTGTGTGTGTAGAGGACTGTATACCACAACATACCACAGGAAAAACAATGAGTGGTAAGTTGTGGTTTCCCTGTCAGGTAGGGTTAATAGCTTCAACTTGCCACTTGTGACTCTGACCTACCGACTCAGACTTGAGCGACATGCGACTCGGTAAAGAACATACGAAAAAATAATTAGTCTTGGCAACACTTATGCACACTACGGTAGACTGCTATGACAAGGTATTGGGGTGTAGGGAAATTCCTAAGACACCTGTCATCACAGACACCACATCAGATTAACCAGGGCAGTCAACCTGTGATACATTCCAATGCAGGCTGTAGCCTATACTACAATAACCCCATTGTCCATTCAGTGCCCACTGTGGCTAGTTGAATAGAACAATAGTAGGACAAGAAACTCCACCCAGGGGTACATAAAAAGCTCCACCATTAGTAAAACCACTCACTCAGTACCAGAGCCACATTATGCTACTATGTAGTCTACTTGCCATACCAGGGTTCAATAGCCACATTTGAGACCTTTCTCAAAGGCAGAGATATGCAGGCTCACCCGCTTGATGGATGAGACAGGACCCTCAGCCAAAACAACTGTGGTTTTGTCAAGACTCAGACTTGTGACAAGGAAGGAAGGCGCTATGGAACGTACCAGAATCATCGTCGGGCTGCAGTTTGCCCGCCAGCATACGGATGAAGGTCGTCTTGCCTGTCCCGTTCTCCCCCAGCATGACCAGAATCTCAGAGTCCGTGAACTCTCCCTTCTCGATGGCCAGATGGAAGTCGCCTGCCACACGCACCAAGAGACAAACAACTCTTAATGTCAAGGGTAGGGCTGGCTTGGGGACGGGCTGGTTTTGGGCGGGGCTGGTTATGGGCGGGGCCGGTTATGTGCGGGACCAGTTTTGGGCGGGACTGGTTTAGGGCAGGACTGGTTTTGGGCAGGACTGGTTTTGGGCGGGACTGGTTTGGGCGGGACTGGTTTTGGGCAGGACTGGTTTTGGGCGGGACTGGTTTTGGGCAGGACTGGTTTTGGGCAGGACTGGTTTTGGGCGGGGCTAGTTTTGGGCGGGGCTTGTTTGGGGCGGGACTGGTTTTGGGCAGGACTGGTTTTGGGCGGGGCTGGTTTTGGGCAGGACTGGTTTTGGGCGGGGCTGGTTTTGGGTGGGCTGATTTTGGGCGGGGCTCATTTGGGAAAGACTGATTTGGACGGGGCTGGTTAGGGCAGGCCTGGTTTTTGCCAGGCTGGTTTGGGTGGGGCTGGTTTGGGCGGGGCTGGTTTGGGCGGGGCTGGTTTGGGTGGGGCTGGTTTGGGCGGGGCTGGTTTGGGCGGGGCTGGTTTGGACAGGGCTTGTTTTTTCCGGGCTGGTTAGGGTGGGGCTGGATAGGGCAGGGCTTGTTTTTTCCCAGGCTGGGGCTTGTTTAGGTGGGGTTGGATTGGGAGGGGCTAGTTCGGGATGGGGGATGATGGTTCCAGGGTAGGGTTTCATGGTTCCAGCATGGGCTGTTTCCGCAATGGGTTGACTTGGGCTGTGGTGTAGTCCTTACCTAACGTCTTGCCCATCGTGGGGTACCTGTAGCGGCACATCCTCTTCACCTCCTCCTCATCTGCCGTCTCCGACACCTTGAAGACCAGCGAGGTCTCCCGGAAGCGAAGGTTCTCGGTGGGCACAAAGCCATCCAGAAAGATGTTGATGCCTGTAGAGGAAGGGAACAAGTCTTGGATCAGCCAGCGATGGCATCAACTACAGTCTTGGGAGACACTGGGGCTATGTGCAATGCCACAAAACAAAACTGCATTTCGAGTCCATGGCGGTCAATCTTAGTAAGTTAGAGAGCCTGACATTTTGATCCTAGCAGGACCTTCCTCAAAGGCAGACATTTTGAAAACCTTTGTCAGGCCTGCTACTGGTATCCTGGTAACCAGTACTACGTATGGTACCTGAACCAGGGCCAGGTTGTTTGCAGCTAAACCATCACCCTCATCGGGCTTCATGGAGAAATACGATGAGAAGGGTAGTCCCAATAAAATACATGTAGTCTCTTTCATACTGATCATGGGTAGGAACCGAACATTGGTGGATAAAATGTACAACTACATGTATGTAAAGTTACAATTTGTTAAAAGGAGAAAATGTACAATGAATCATGTGTGTTCTCATCACCCGTTTATTCTGTCATTGAACTTATTCAATTGATTTGTGCACTGTTGATATTTATCCACACGTAGAAGCATACACGGACACATGTCCATACATGTACATCTTTATGTTGAAACCTTTATAAAGAGGCCACATCGCCATAGTGGCCACATTCCTCTGGTGCCATGGGTGGCTGCTATATGCGGGATGGATTGTAGAAGTAAAATTAACATTCAATAGAAATGAAGGGGTTATTCATCGCAGTGGTATAGGTAAGGAGAAAGGTGATCAAAGTCACGCGATGTATCTTTGCTGGTGGCGACGCTTTGGTTGCTGGTACTGCTAACCTTCATCAGGCAACTGAAGAATGTATGCTGCAGCGTCCGTTTATATCCGCTTCACCGGTTCCTGTATGCCGGTTTGCGGACGTCATAGTGGTGATCATGCGATTTGGCGCGCGGCTCTGGCGTCCTCCAGCGACCCTGCCGTGGTGGGTCAGCGGGTCGTGGTGTCGATTGGTGGGGAGCCAGAAACCGGGGATGTCAAGAAAATCTAGCTGTAAGGGCATCGGCACTGGAGAATGCCCTCGGGGGCAAATGGCAGGACATCCCACTCACCTTCCCTGACGCCAAAGGGCATGGTGACCACTCCGTAGACACCGGGCAGGCCGTACAGGCAGCAGATGAAGTCGGACAGATAATCCAAGACGCTCAGATCGTGTTCCACGACAATGATGTACCTGGCAGCACGGAAAAGGCGGTAAATAGGCTCAATTCATCTTCTTGTTCCCTTCCTGACAAAACTTGTCGTTCCTTCTTCTTTACTCATCAGAAAATGTATACAATGGAGTGGCTTGACTAGCTTTTCATTACCACTTTATACACTGCTAAGCTTGAGATTTCTTGGGATACACTTACCCACAGCACGGTGCTATGCCTGAGATTTCTCAGGCTAATAGTGCAATGGTTTGCTGCCCTCTTTGGTTCAAGCATTGTAACATTTATATAGTGCACAATGAAACTCCATGCGTTGTGTAACACAGTGGAGTAAATTTTAGGCTTCTTTCTGCTATTGCTGTGCAAGGATAATGGTGTAACAAAATGAAGCAGTGATGGTGTTAACCTAGAGAAAAGGCTTTCTTTGTGGTCAGAGTCACTCAAATATCCAAGTCTTTCAAACTCAATCATTAACTGTCATATATCTCCAGGGATCACACCCCTACTTTTGTTCAGATGTAATTGTTGTCAACCATTTTTCTCTGCCATTTTGTTTCCCATTTGTTCAAAAGTTCCTTATCAGTTTTTCAATGAAGATTTTAAACAAAATCATTAGGTTTCAAAGTTTAGAGGGCCTGAGGT
Organism: Luidia sarsii; assembly: GCA_949987565.1. NCBI lineage: Eukaryota > Metazoa > Echinodermata > Asteroidea > Paxillosida > Luidiidae > Luidia > Luidia sarsii. The sequence continues at coordinate 24,470,311 of OX465102.1, read as the reverse complement.
TTCGATTCTAGCAGGCCCGCTCAATTTTGTGATTTGCATTTTGCCAATCTTAGTCAGAAAGCAGTTTGCAACATTTTTGTATATCACTTTAATATCATTAGAATGTTAGTAATCTCTTAAGGCCTTTTCACACTGTCTGTAATCTCGGTTCCGACCCCAAGGTTTTTTTCAACCCTTTTCCAACTTCTAAATTTCAACCTGGTTCCGACACAGGTAGCATGCTCTAGCCGGATCGAAAAAAAAACCCGTGGCAGGGACCTGGGTTGAAAATCTCGATCCGGATTGAAATTGCATTTTTCAGCTTGAACCGGGTTGAAAATGATAGTGTGAACCGCCCCGGGTTGAGTTCGCTACCGCAGATCCGTGTTGAGTTGTGTGGCGTGAAATTCTGTGGAAATCTGACACAAGTACAAAGGTCAATAAACAACCAGCTGTGCCAGCACCTCACTCGATCCATATTGAGAACTTGTAAGTGTGAATACACAGGGCGTTATCCGGATTGAAAGTTACCCGGTTCACGCAGCGGCCGGTTTGAGTCATGTGTGAACGTTGCATCTCTGTGATCAATGCATGGCCGTCTCAACCTGGGTCCCCATCATTTAGCATGGGGGATTACTCACTTGTCCAGATGCAACAGGGAGCGAATGGTGGATGCAGCCTTGATGCGCTGCTTGACATCAAGGTAACTGGACGGCTCATCAAACATGTATCTGTACAGAGAAGGGAAGACCGCAATAGAGAGGGGAAGAAACCTTACATCAGTTTCCCGACGACAGATAGTGTATACCGTTTTCCCAAAAATGATCCCCAGTTTTTCTCTGAATCAAACATTATTTCAAACGGACATATAACAGAAACTGTTCGAAACTGTTGTAAACAGTGGACACCCTCCATGTGCGTTTTTGAGATCTGATAATTGACTTAGAGAAACACGAAGCATCGCAAACTGATGACTGAACTCAAATGTAACTCAATGTGGTTTTGCCCTTGCTCAACATGATAAACACCGAGTGCTCAGTGCTTTGCCCGATGCTTTATAAAAATATTTCCAGGCAGCTCGAGCGGGATTCGAACCCATGACGTCCTAACCACTTAACCACGGAGCTGGTCGAGGGCGTGCGGTCGAGGAAATCTGTGGATGTCGATGTTTTTCCAATCTTCCCAATGTTGCATTGGGCCCAGATCGTTCCAGGTTCCACTAGTCCTGGTTTGGTCACTCACATGTCAGCTTTCTGTATGCAGACAACGGCGCAGGCAAACCGCTGCAGCTCCCCACCAGACAGGTCCTCCACGTTGCGGGTCCGGACATTCAGCAAGTCTAACCGTCGGACAGAGAGACAGACAGACAAACGACAATTGAGAAATTGACGGGGTAGCTTGTATCAAGTTGGACCGGGCATGGTTCCCTCAGACGGGTCCCTTGCTCTATATTTACCGTAGCATGTGATCTGGCAGAAGTTGCCTTGTTCTAAAGATGAAGTTCTTTCAAAAGTCATCCTGTTTTGACAAGGCCTCATAGATATAACATCATGTTTGCATCGAGGAGAATGTAATTCAATGAGGGTATGCCCTGCTCAGCGAAATGAGCACTGTGTGATCAGTGTTTTGCCGATGCCTGATGAAAATATTTCAGACATTTTGAACCCGAATGGTTAAGATGTCTGCACTAGAAAGCAGGAGTCGCGGGTCCGAATCCCGCCCGAACTGCCTGAAAATTTTCTTATCAGGCATCGGGCAAAGCACTGAGTGCGTATTATGTTTGAGCAAGGCAAACCCTCAATGAATAGCTAGCCTACCTACCTTAAAGCCCCTACACAACATTGGTAAGATCGAAAAACAGAAATGTTCACAGATTTACATGAAACTTATAGTTTGAAGATGGTTATAGTAGAAACTTCTCACTGAAATATTTCTGCCTAAAATGTTGTATTTTGGGAGAAATGAGTAAAAGAAATAGTTTACGTCTCACCGAGATCTAAACTATTTTTCAGAACAGTATGGCGTTGAATGCTGCATTTTCGCAAAACAAATGAAGTGGTTTTCACAATTTTCTCGAGACTCGGTTGGCGGATTGAGCTGAAATTTTCACAGGTGTGCTATTTCATGCATATGTTGGATCAGACAATGTATGGATGCTAATCTTTGACTTTGACCAACAGTACTAGGGGGTTAGGGTTAGTGCTTTGACTCACCGAGCTGATCGCAGATGTTTTCCTGTGTGTTCGTCTCATCTTTCCTGTCAAGAAGGGACTGAACAGTACCCTGCAGACAGACAGACAGACAGAGGGACGGACAGGCAGAGAGACAAACAAACAAGTTGAGGGCTCAGTCCATCTGGCAAGGCATACCACAGACATACCGGAAAGGCAAACTCATCACGCCTTATCCGACGAAGCCAAATCCCCTCGCACTGCCTCATAAAAACTCGTAAATGTCACAGAAGTTGACTTAGAAATGTAATGTTGCTGCAAATTGCTGGCAGACTTAAATGACCAAAATGCAGACCTAAAAAATGTCAAGGGCCAGACATTTTGATCCATACAGGACCCTTTGAAGAAAAAAAAGGGGGGGGGGGAATCTAATGTTAAAATTTTCTGCACTCCCCAAAAAGGTTAAGGTATTTTGAAGTTGCAGGTAAAGTCAAGATTGGAGATTGATGAAGTATCTCAAAGGTGGCATGGCGACTATTTTTTGAAAAAATCTAATAGGAGAGCCATGCATGGTTTCATTTGTTTCAGAGCATCAGATGATGGGATTCATCTACATCTGCAATGGCTACAGATGATTCTACACACAGCCCAGTGAGGTCAGTCAGACTGACAGCCATAGCCACTGTCATGTCTAGAGCAATAGCCACAGCCAATCATAATTATTCAAGGTAATAGCCACTGCCGTACCCACATATTCAGAGTGCAACAGCCACAATCAAAGCCAAAGCCACAGCCACTGTCATATCCAGACCAATACCCACAGCCATAGCAACAGCTACAGCAAGTCATATTCAGAACAAAACCCACAGCCAGTCATATTCAGAGCAATAGCCACAGCCACTGTCATATCCAGACCAATACCCACAGCCATAGCAACAGCTACAGCAAGTCATATTCAGAACAAAACCCACAGCCAGTCATATTCAGAGCAATAGCCACAGCCATAGCCATAGCCACTGTCATATTTAGAGTAATAGCCACAGGCTCACGGCCATAGTCACAGCAACTGTCAAATTTAGAGCAATAGCCACAAGCTCACAGCCACTGTCATATTTAGTGCAAAACCCACAGGCTCACAGCTATAGCCACTGTCATACAGGGTATGTAGAACAATAGCCACAGGCTCACAGCCACAGCCACTGTCATATTTAGAACAATAGCCACGGTCATATTCAGAGCAAAAGCCACAGCCATAGCCACAGCTAAAGACAAAGCCAATAGCCACATCCATAGCCACAGTAATTTCCATTCAGCTCCTGTGCACACCCAGCCTCTCAGTACCTTGACAGCCCTTGGGATCTGGTCCACATACTGGGGCTTGATGATGGCCTTTAGGTTGTCCTCCAGGATCTTGGTGAAGTAGTTCTGCAGCTCTGAGCCGCGGAAATAAAGCAGGATGGACTGCCAGTCGGGTGGATTCTAGTCCCAGAACAAACAAAACAAAACATATCATGGTGACAATCCTGCCAACTGGTAAAGTACATGTAACATCTACATGTATTTACTATTTGTCCCATTTAACAGTCTGATAGGGGGCATCAATAAAACTCTCCAACCCAGAGAAACCGGCAAACAGACAGACAAATGGACAAACTGGCAAACAGACAGACAAATGGACAAACCGGCAAACAGACAGACAAATGGACAAACCGGCAAACAGACAGACAAATGGACAAACCGGGGAAACAGACAGACAAATGGACAAACTGGCAAACAGACAGACAAATGGACAAACCGGTAAACAGACAGACAAATGGACAAACCGGTAAACAGACAGACAAATGGACAAACAGACAAACAAATGGACAAACCGGCAAACAGACATACAAATGGACAAACCGGCAAACAGACAGACAAATGGACAAACCGGTAAACAGACAGACAAATGGACAAACCGGTAAACAGACAGACAAATGGACAAACAGACAGACAAATGGACAAACCGGCAAACAGACAGACAAATGGACAAACCGGCAAACAGACAGACAAATGGACAAACCGGCAAACAGACAGACAGACAACAAACAGACAGACACACAAGCAGAGAAACAGACACACAAACAGACAGACAGACAGCTAAACAGACAAACAGACAAAAATGAGCAAGTCCACAGGCCTCACCTTGCCAAACTTCCCCAGGTTGGGCTTAAGTTTCCCTGCCAGAATCTTCAGGGCAGTGGACTTGCCAATACCGTTGGTCCCAACCAGACCCAACACCTCACCTGGCCTTGGAATGGGTAACCTGAACCAAGACAGAACCAGTCATACATTACAATTTGAACCTTGACCTTCCTCATACCTCCATAATCCTCTGGGTTGTGTTGGATTGGTTTGTGGAGGATTGAGGCAAGTATAAAATTTCCAGTTGGAGGATTGTGGAGGATTGAGGAAGGTTGTTGAATTTACACTGGAGGATTGTGGTGGAGGATTGAGGAAGCATGCTACAATGAGATCTTGGAGGATTGTGGAGGATTGAGGACAGTTGTTAAATTTACACTGGAGGATTGTGGAGGATTGTGAAGGGTTGAGGGTTCCAAGTAAACAGTAAATAGATCTGAAAATTGTGAAATGCCCGTATTCTATAAAAATGTGTATTCTAGTCAACCACATGAATGAAATACTGACTGGGAACTTTAAAACAAATTGAAAATACAGCAAAGAAGACATTTGACTGGGCCAAGATTTTAAGCCGCGTTTTCACTGTACTCATTTTGATCAAAGTGACCGAGACGATGGTTAATCTTCCCATTTATGTTCAGTGGAAACAGCCCAGTAAACTTTCCTCTCGCTCAATTTAACCAAGCGCGAATGGTTAATCTCTGCCCAGTAAAAGTGACCGATTAGTCCAGTGGTAACTGCTTACCGGTACTGACTAAAATGACCAAAGAATGAATACCGAAAATCAGGAGGGTCTGACGTTGCGATCCTAGCAGAACCTGTCTCAAAACTCAAAGGGCCTGCCAGGATCTTTCTGCCTTTGAGAAAGGTCCTGCTAAGATCAAAACATCAGGCCTTCCTAATTGTTGATATCAGTACTGAGCAGCTTGCAACAGTTCTTGTATTGCCTTATTTCGGTGCCGTGCTTGCTTCAAAATGCTTTGAATGAGCCATCAGTTCCTGGTTGTGTCCATACTAATGTGTATTAGTCACCCCTAACTATTTTGACCCGCCTAGTAACCTTCAGCCCACTACTACACGACTCAATTATCCTGGACCCATTCCAAACTGACCACTGACCACACTTTCCTAGAAACCTTGTGACCAGACCTCCTGCATTGAAACCTGTTGACCATGTTGACTACGCACTCTGTCCTCCATCATTTAAGTATTGTATTATAATTAAAGGTCACCTACTCCTTTAGACCACACCCCCAACTCCTTAGACTAGTAATATAAATGTGGGGACCACTCTTGCTAAGCCAGTAAGAGAGAAGAGTAGGTTTATGGATTAGGATTAGAGTGGAAGACCAATTGCTTGATGCTGCGTTGAATGTAATAAATAGATGCTGTATATTGTTGCCACTATTGTGAGAGTGAACTTAGTCCAATGTGAAAAGAGTGAAAGCATGAAGATCGAAGCCTTTCTGATCCTGCAACACAACAATACCTGTGCAGCTTGAAGGAGTTGGCACTGTAGCGATGCGTGGTATCCTTTGCCAAGTTACTGGGCAGGTTGATGATGGTGATGGCCTCAAAGGGACATTTCTATCCATAAAAACCAACCAATTAACTCATTACAAAGTGGGACAGACAGTCAGTGCATTAAGCCCAAGTCAGATGACGCTGAAAAAAACTTGCAAAGCTTGAGAGAGAATTTCCGAGGGGGAATTGTGAACGCTTTCCCAACCTTTCACACAGCACAGTGTAACATTTCCTAGGCCTCCCTTGAAAAGCGAATGCTTACTTCGCAGGTTGCCGGTAGACTACATATTGCAGGGATGTAAAAAGCTGCGGGTACCAGCAGCGCACGTGTCATTCTCTTAATGTCATGTTTAAGGGTCTCCACGCATGCGCATCGCGTGGCATATAGATCGGTTGCACCGGTGGCCATCTTTGGGGCCTACTCTTTGTTCCCCTTGGATAGGCAAGAGTGCACTCTTTGTACCTGCATTATCACTGAATTTTAGAACTGCCCCATAGATAGCTGCCAGTGCAAACGATCTATAGTATGGGACGTAGTACAATAAACAGTTCCTCCCTTCACACGATTGATTGTCAAGAGTCCTGTGATAAATCCTCCGCTAGCGGTGATGAAGGGGTGGGTTAGTAGCAAGTGATCTCAAAGAAAAACCTACTTTGACGCAAATACCGCAGCCGATGCAGAGTGTCTCTGAAATGACGGCAATCTTATCAGTTGGAAGCACTTCTATGCACAGTTTGCCTGCAAAAAAAAAACACATCAAAAATGAGTCTTCCTGTAAAAAGAGGTCCTGCTAGAATTGAAATGTCAAATAGTGTCCAGAATCCTTCTTCTGCCAACCACATCTGTGTGTGCTCGTCATTTGCCCTCGGTGGAAAGTCCTGCTAGGATTTAAATGTCAAGTCCTTGACATTTATTGAGAAGCTTCAAGCCACTTATTTTCACTTAAATCTGCTCGTTGTAGATTTTTTTAATTTTTTTTTTTTATTATTTTTTTGGGGCGGGGGGGGGGGGGGGGGGGGTTGAAGCAAGAGGGTAGCGTGAAAGTGGAGTCTTACCCATCCTGACCACAGGACACGACCTCTTGCATTCCTGCCGGCATCGCTTGGGCTTACACTTGTCGTTGCTGACGACAGCAATACGAGTCAGCTTTTCTTCCTGGTTAGACATCTCGGCTAGTCTCGGCTTTTCCGCCTGCAGTTGGGCAAAGAACGCATAGACAGTGCTTGAAGTTGACGGGAAGTATGGTTCGCTGGGAAGTATGGCTAGCTTAGAAGATCTAATCCTGAGGCATGCATCTGATCCCTTGTAGCCGAGGGGGGGGGGGGGGTTTGGATTAACCAGTCTTCCACGGATGGCATCAAGCTTCTTGGGAACAGCAGGCTTGGCAGGGTCTCTCATCAAATCCAGACTCAAGGTCATTTCGATGACCGCAATATAATAACCGTATGAGCTGCATCCACTTTGTGTGATCACCGAACTGGCATAGCTAGGCTTACAACAATTGGTTGTTTGCATCTGAATGAAAGCGGGGTTGTGATCCCTTGAGATATACGGCAGGTACGTGTAACGGTTGAATTGCAGCAAAGACTAGCTGACAAAATTAGGAAAGCCCACCATTGAAGGGCTGGATAACTAAGATGGAAGAGCACTGGTAAGTTAATTCCAGAGGTCTCGGGTTCAAGTCCCGGTCCAGTCAATTTTTTCTTGGCAGGCTAATTTTTCAATTCAACTGTATAATGTGACAGGTCTGCCCTGTAAACTCAGTTGAACTTGATAAAAAAAAACAAGATGACTCGCAGTTTCCAGCAAAACTTGGAGTAGACAGTTGGCAGACTTTGAAATACTCAACAAATGAACCCAAATCCATACAAGAAAATAAGAAAAGGGAGAACAGTTCCATCAACGCAAAATGCTAAACTAGACATACCGTACATGTATTAAAGTGCAACGATAAAAAGACTCGTTTCTCTCACACTTTGTTATTTGTTTGACCAAAATTTTAAAACTGTTACAAAAATGAGTAGAATAAATGCCTACAGTACACTGTAACAGTTACCATGTACCGTAACTCGTCACATACTGTACCCCTAGAGCCTAACACTTCAGGCAAAATGCATCATTTCAAGTTTTCACAAAAATCTTAAGAAATGAGGTAAAGATTAATTAACATGGCACTACTATCAATGTACTATTTTAAATACATTTGTATTTACATGATCAAACTTATAAATAATGTCAAGAAACCAACATTTCTAAAGTCCAATACTTTACTGTTACACGTTACACGCATGCACATGTTGAGCCCCGCAACAGTTTCCTGAAAAGGGCAAAGCAACGTCCGGACATCGTACCACTCAACTCCAATAGACCAAATTTTTGGGACTTGTGCCCAGACGGAAAGTAAACATGTGTCGGTGTTCTTGGGCAATGCCATGCTAAGCCTGGCTTCCACCTCACTAACATCTCTTCCAGCCCTGCCGACTTATTGCCAAACCTCTTCTTCTTCATCTTCTTCATCTTCGTCATCTTCTTCATCTTCTTCATCTGTTCATCTTCTTCATCTGAACTCTATCTTCTTCATCTTCTTCATCATTTTCTTCTTCTTCTTCTCCTTCTTCTTATTCTTCTCCTTCTTCTTATTCTTCTCCTTCTTCTTATTCTTCTTCTTCTTCTTGTGTATGAGGCAAGCAGCAATAATGTTTATCCCTCAAGCGCTGCAACCAGCTCCGAGTTTGTGGGTTTGGGTGAGTGAGGTCCACATCCTCTGGTGAGCGGAGGTCTGGGCTTTCTCTAAGAATATGCTGCGCAGTTGGTTTAGGCGCACCACATTGACAGGCCGGAGAAGGACGTAGGCCCCTGCGATACTATCGCAATTGTAGGGCGATTGTAAGGTCCAAGTTACTCGGACTAGTAATTCGCTAATTGTTAATGTTAATTACAAACACCTTCGCAAATAATGGTGCCGGCCTGATACACATATATATCATATCATGATTAATAAATACGCAGTGGCTATTGTTAAGGCAGCCGTAACACAATTTCCATTTTCTATAGTTACGGCACTGAGGACATGCCAGATTTTGTTACATGCAGCGCCGCCTCAAGCCCCCCCCCCCCTTTAAAACAAAATATGAGAAAGTCATTCAATTTTAGGGAGGTTTAAAAGACCACTATACAAATTATAAAAAGTATTTTTTCTATTGTATTATACCTATAAATGAGCATATTAATTTTCTTTAATCAAACAGTGGCAACACATAATGAAGAATGTATCATGCAAATGCAACAAATCAAGATCAAGCACGCCAGCTTGACAGCTAGCATCACTGCATGCAATCAATGGTTCAATCAGCTATGTCATTGCATTGCACTTCCGAGGTCAGTGCACTAGCCACTAGCTTCGTGGTTCGATCGAGCATGTCCTCGCGCTTGCGCAGTTGCAGTGCCGTAACTATAGAAAATGGAAACTGCGTTACGGCTGCCGTAACAATAGCCACTGCGTAATAAATATAATATCTCCACAAACTGACAAACTCGTTCGTGTACAGCTGTACCTCTAGGCTCTAGACTCTACTTTCTAAATAAAAAATAACCAAGGCAATACCGTTGTGTCATGAATGATTTAGCCTCCTAATTCTATAACTATCATTATCAGTACAGGGCTCGAAATAACACTAGCCCGGCGTACAATGTCTAGTAAAAACCGCTCCGGGCTAGCTAGACTCATGACTTTGGTTGCCCGGTGGGCTAGTGAAAAAAACGTACCTGGTTTGGATCAACATGCTTTCGGGTATAATATAATAATAAGGTGAAAATTAGTCAATCATCAGTGATGGAAATAGCTAGATTTTCATCGCAAAATGCGATACATTTTCCACGAAATGCGAGACAATTTAGAAAACGGTTCGCATTTTGTGCGAATCAAAATCCATCGTAAGACCATCATGCGTTGAACGCACTGTACTGTGTACATGTGTACATGTACATGTACATACGTACATGTACATGTACAGTAGTCAGTACATGTAGACTGTATACTGTACAGTACATAATATACTGTTCATAGTGCAAGCGCGGCGGCGGCCAGACTCCCCATCGGCTACTTAGGTAGACTAAGATTTTCGACCGCCAAGCGCCTACCCTGTAAACATCGTCCAAATCGGTCGATTTTACCCTTAAATTGAAGCGTGTATTCTCTTCTTTCTATCCATTCCACTTTCAAAATTAATGACGAAGGGAATAATATTGAATTACGCGGAAACAACATTCGGAGACAAACGATGAAAGTAGCGCATTTCCCTTTGCGACGTTAGCAAGGTTGGCAAGTCTAGGTATGGTTTCCGCCTCTACGTAACGCCATAGCGACACTACAGGACCAGTAGGGTCGAAACCAGCCTACGCGCTGCACATGACATGACACAACACGTCTTTGCACACACTGTATACATGTAATGCACAGTGCACGTGCACAGCGGCCACATGGCTGCATACGATCACGCTGCGCTACTCAAGCCTGATCGGAACTTCCAGAAGTATTAGCGAGACGGTACGCTACAAAAAGTACAATTTATTTTACTACCGAAATAAAACACGTATTGGGATAATATTGGGGTTCTTTCTTTTTCATTAGAATTGTGTGGGGTTTTTTCTTTAGTTTTCTTTTAATTTATTTTGTTTTTCATTGAAAAAAAAAAACAGTTTTGCGGTTTCACCGAGTCGAGGGTCCGGCGTTTTTTTCGGTTTTGATTTTTCCAAAGCCGCCCAAGCCTAGGTGCAGCCATCTTTCTACCCTTGAAAACAAAATTGAATTTGAGGCGGTCAATTAAAATAACTATCAAGATTTTTTTTTCAGTACACATCTAAGGAAGGCGACATGTAAAATAAAGGTTTGGCCTTTTGATTGGCCTTTTGATGCCACAGTGAGTTGGCCTCGGTGGCCCCTTGAGTTGACCTTGGTGGTGCCCTGTGCAATTTTGATGCAAACTTTGCAGATCGCACGAGGAAAAAATCAAAGCGGTCAGAAATTATTCCAACGTTTTTGTTTTAGGAATCAGTAGGTACAGCCTGAAAAGAGACAACTGCATCAAACATGGTGGGACAGGGATGCATCAGCATGCATCCCGTCTGTCAAAGAAAGAAATGATCCATGCACTACTTATTGTTGCATTTATTTTTGCTAGTCATTTTTACCATATTGCTAATCAAATTACAATTTCAAATTTTGATTAGCATTATTTGCTAATCAATTTTTTCCGCTTATTTCCATCACTCGTCATGAAAATAAACTGAGTAAAACATGTAAACTGCGACTTATGACTGTGCCGTGATTTCTTTTATTTGTGCAGAAAAACATCGTAATGTCGGTCACCGTGTTGTGGCTGCCGCCATGCACGCGATATGCATGCACTGTTTACGTTGCGATCTCACCGAGTAGACTGGTGACCACAGTAAGCGTTGCACAGTATAGAGATTATGGTGTGGTACCGCACTTGTGTATGCTATTCTCTTTCATGTCGTAACTTCCTCTCGCCGCGTTACGCGGAATGGGCATTACATTGAGTCATTTATGGTAGCGTCTGAAAATGAAGATACAGCGCCCTCTTTGACTAAAAAAAAAAGTTTCTGGAAACTTTTTTTGGCTCGCGGCTCGATGATCGTGATCGCTTTCCGAGAAACTTCGTTGCAATGACTGATGAGCGTCAAATAAACAGAAAATGTGGCGATTTCTGCCTAATGTAACAGATCCCAGCAAGGGTTTTATTCTCTGATTCTATCTCATTTACTGTAACAATATAAAAACATAAGAAAATACAACCTAATGTACGGGCTAGTAAAAATCTTAACGGGCTAGTAAAATCATAAGTTAGCTAGCCCGGTGGGCTAGCTAGGAAAAAAAGTTAGCGCAAGGCCTGCAGTATAATATAATATTAATAACCCTCTGTGACTGTAGTAACTAGTAGTACTACTAGTACTAGTACTACTACTTAGTACTAGTAAAAAGTAGTTTAACCACTATTTTCTCTGGGTTTCATTCTTCTTTAACACGAGTCCCGACGGTCACCACGATGCTGTCCGTAAACTGGACAGAAAAATTGCAATGTACACAGTCAACACGTATCAAATAAAACAACATATTTCATCCCGTTTCCAACATAAAACTTCCCCGTGTCTCCTTGGTTAGAAAATGACGACTCTTGGATACTGGTTCAATTTGAGATTCGAAAGGAAAGTTGACATTCTTACCGACCGTACGGGAGAAAAAGTCACACAAAGTTGAAAGAGCGGTCGTGGAACGTGCTTCAATTCCTTTCAGTTTCACATGTACCGATGTACGGTGCAAGGTTAGGGCGCCCTCTGTTGATTAGCAGTTGTTGCGCAATACCGCGCAATTCGTTGTCGGCTAAAGGCGGGGCTTCCCATGCCTAAAGCAGGCCAGGGCGTAGCGGGTACTCTCTTTTCATTTTTGTGTACGTCCCCAGAGACCGACTTTACAATCATTATGTACCGTACTGTAGGCCCTATAGTTTCCTTCTATTGTGTTATTACTTACTTGATCATGTTAGTGTAACCTGGAAAACCTACACTATGTGGGGAAAACTAGCAAACAGCCTAAATAAAAAAATAAAAAACCATCCAGCGATCGGAGAAGGAGAAAACGCAGGGTATTCTGAAAAACAAATGAAATGCAACACTATCTTGGCTCATGGAAAAAAAACTCACTAGCTACTTTATTCAACTTAAAAAAAAAATACAAGTTCTAAGAAAAAAAAGGACTCAACCAAACACGACCCGACTAACTTAATTTAACCTAAACAAACCCTATGAAAACAAAATCCAACTGACACGTTCCATGAAATAATTTATAACCCAATACAACACAACTCTATATCAAAACAACAACAGGAGTATACAACACTATACAACACAGCACTCAATGAGATGAAGCTCAAAGGCTACAACAACTAAAATAACCGAGCCACTCGGCAGACCAAACTTTCAGGGCAGGGCTGAGATCTCCAAAATGGGTCTTCACCCTCCTCTGCCAGTCTGCAAACTGGAGGGCCTATACACATGTCTGTACAGGACATGGTACCACTGAACCTGAAAAGCCTTAATCAGTCAGTCTCACACCTTCATTAACTCTACATTTCCCAGCTGCTGTGTTGGGCACCAAACCACCAACACAGGGTGCACTGTTCCTCCCAAAAAGATAATCCCTGATCTTATCTCTACTGGTGAACAGGCAAGGGAAGGGGCAAACTAAAAAAAACATCGAAGTACATGAACATAACTTGGAAAACAAAACAGAGTGAATAGATGTAACTTAAAACAAAAGAACAAAAACAAAGCACATGTAGCCTGTACATACATGTAGCAGGAACCCCTGCTACATTAGCAAAATAAGAAAACTGAGCGAGGAAGCAGAAACTGGCTAAAAAATGTCTGTTTAATCATAGATTGGTTTATGAGATTTGAAGGTTTGCATGTTGAGAATAGCACAAAGACCGCACAAAATCGCCCAGATAATAACCCGATCAAACCTTCCCTCAATGTGTTCTTTGTATGAAAAACGCATTCTTCTGACAGTCCACCGCATTATATCTGACCCCTCACACCCACTACACCTTTCTTTGTGTTACAGTCGGTCTGGCGTTCGCTTGTGTGTCCCTCAGACTATTCGCTCCAGGTTTAGGCAGTACGTCGTTCATCCCAAACGCTATTCACATTCAATAGATACTCCAAGCGGTAGATGACTATTATAATAATGGCTGAGCCTTATTTGCCCTAATTGCCACAGACGTTGTGACTTTCTGGTGTATCCGTGGGTTTAGCTCGATAATTGTATTGGATGTGTAATTATGTTTAATCTGTGTATTATTGATTTCTTACAGTATTTATGCTTTTATCACATGTTTTATTTTGTAACGTGTTTTTTCCAGTGGAAGGCAAATTTCATGTCTTTATGTGGATAATAAATTAAATCAATCAATCAATCAATCAATAATATTATTAGGTTTGCGGTGACACCATGTATTTCTCTTTTGTGAGTAAGTGTGGTTCTGAAAAGAACCGGAGGAACTCGACGTTTCCTAATGATCCTAATCATGGTTTGTTGAATGCAATTATTGTGTTTAGAACGTAACTCAATTAATTCCCGCCATTTACATTCATATTATGTATCCACCGTCAAGCTAGGACAATGGAGCAAGGAACAATTACTAGGACCCAATCCCTGCAATCTTGTTTCCATGATTTCCCCCAACTCGGGTAAAAATCTAGTCCGAGTAACTTAATGGATCTTTACTATCGCCCTTTTTCTAAAATTTGAGGGAGTCGAATAGGGTCCAAAAGGAATCCTGCTGGGAAACCCAAAAAACTAACTATGTGCTCGACTCCATGCCTACTGCCCCCGACAAAAAAACCCCGGATTTTACCCCGTAAACACCCGTGAAACCGTCCCACGCACCCAAAACGGTAATTTTTTTACACGTAAATCGATGACCGGTTTTGACAGGTCCGTGTGCGCAGTGGGTCTGTGCGAGTGTTTGCGCCATTGATCTCCATAATAAATTTATTATGGAGATCAATGGTTTGCGCGCGCAAGCTGCACACGTTGACACCTATGGGCGCGTTAAACGTCATCGATTTGCGTGTATACCGTTCCGGTTTGAAATCAAAGATGGCCGCCGCATTTTTGCTCGTCGGACGGGAGAGAATCTTCTCGATCACCTGAGGGGAAATTTCTCATTTTCCCCTAAACGTGGGTAAAACAAATGACCAGTATTGAAATAGATGATTCTTACTTAATCCATAGATGGGTGCGTGGAATTTCACGGGTGTTTTCGGAGTAAAATCTGGGGGTTTGGGTCTGGGGTAGACATGGTGTCGAACACATAGTTATAAAAACAATAATAATGATATTGCACATTTTATATAGCGCCAAAGCCATTCGGGTGGTTAATGGTCCCAGGCGCTTAACATTAAAATTAAGAAACAGTAAATTGTCATTAAAATACAAGATATTACAATTGACAGTAAAACTATTTAGTACTAAGAAATAAACATTACAATACAAGATATTGCAATAGAAATAGTAAGCGTATACAATAATTAAGGGGTCATTTAGTGGATTATAAAATACGACTTGCAATGGATAGGATGGTAAACAATAAACAGTAAAAAAAACGATTCACGTTGCAGACTAGCAGTGAAACTCCAAGCAAATAAAGGATCACAATTGTATAAGTGATAGTTAAAATGCAGAATAGATAAAAACCTAATTACTAAATTAGTGTAAGCTTTACGGAATGTGGGGATTCGGGTTTTGTCAGTGGTCCGGTGCCGCGGTTTGGCCCCGAGGCAGACTGACCAGTGGCTATCAGTGTGCCAGCTGGTGAGCATCGCCTGTGGCCTTCGAAGCAAGTGCAGAGGGAGCAGACGCAAGAGGAGAGGCAACAGGAGAGGCGATGACAGATGCTACAATTGTAACGAGCATGGTCACTGCGCCAAGAACTGTCCCCAGTCATAGTATGTTGTACTCCCGCAGAGAAGATTACAGAAAGCCTACGGAAAGGTCAGACGAGCAACTGGGAAGGCGCAGCGAAAGCAGAAGCAGAAGGTGCAGGATGACGCTCTTCATCATGGTGACCACGTCCTGGTGGCTGACAAGTTTTTGAGAGGGAAAGGCAGCCCGAAGTGGGAAGAGGTACCCTACACTGTGCTGCGACGACTGGATGGTCTGCCCGTGTATGTCGTGCAGCAAGGCGGTTCCACTAGAGTGAGGGCTCTCCATCGAAACCTTTTGACCATATGCCCCCTTGGTGTTGAAGACCTGTCCCTGGCTGATCTCCTTCCACCCGCACAACCTGATTGATGGATGATGTCCTAGCCCCTGTCCTTACCGAACCCCCACCAAGGTTTAAAGATGAAGTTACACCCCAGCCGTACATTCTGCCCCCAGATGAGTACCGGGACCGAGAGCAATCGCCAGGAGTAGAGGACGACAACTACAGCATTCCTGAGATTGTTTCATCCTTCAGCGACAGTACGGAATGTGGGGATTCGGGTTTTGTCAGTGGTCCGGTGCCGCGGTTTGGCCCCGAGGCAGACTGACCAGTGGCTATCAGTGTGCCAGCTGGTGAGCATCGCCTGTGGCCTGGCCCTGTATGTACATGTATGTGGATTCAGAGAGAGATGTTTGACATGCATGGACATGACTGTAGCCCTGGCTGGTCTTGATCCTGGTATAGCACACCGTGACTTCTGGTGGACCTGAGGCCTTACACTTTGGACAGCCAGGGTACTCCCCTGGATCCTGATGGACCCGGAGCCTGTTTCTCTCTGTTTTCAAGCATCCTGAGCTGGTGAGATGAGCCGTCTGTTCTTTTCTTGTTCGAGTTGGGTTCAAGTTCCATTCGTTGTTGGCTTGTGCAGTCCATCTTGTATCCATTAATTGAAGATGGGCCAACTAGTTACTTTTTTTCCTGTGTCTGTCGTTTGCCGTAGGTGACTGGGGCGCCGGCAGAGGCAGTTTTTTTCTCTCTATTATGTTCCCCTTGCTTTGACATTGTTCTTCGGTTCCCCGCCTACGCTGGACAACCCTTGTACCGGAACCTTCGAATTCCCATTCATACAGGAACAAAAAGTTTTTTTAAGCCCAAATTTAAAAAAATTGCCTCTCTGAGGTCGACATGTAGCTGGTTCCAAAGACTAGGGGCAATTGCGGAGAAAGCTCTGTCCCCGGCTGAGCACAGTCTTGTCTGTAAGCCTAACCTAGTTTCATCTGTTGAGGACCGAGTGGACCCCGTGACATTGCATTGGTGGTACACAGTAATTCACACAGATGGGGCTAGACCGTTTACACATCTGAAAGCTAATGTAGCAGGGGTGCCTGCTACATGTACATATGTACAGGCTACATGTACTTTGTTTTTGTTCTTTTGTTTTAAAGTTACATCTATCCTCTTTGTTTTGTTTTCTAAGTTGTATGTACATGTACATGTACTTCGAATTTTTTTTTAGTTACACATGGAGGAATGGAAATTTTCCTTCCTCCATGGTTTGCCCCTTCCCTTAACTGTTCACCAGTAGAGATAAGATCGAGGATTATCTTTTTGGGAGGGACAGTGCACCCTGTGTTGGTGGTTTGGTGCCCAACGCAGCAGCTGGGCAATTTAGACATAATTAAGGTGTGAGACTGAGTGATTAATGCCTTTCAGTTTCAGGAGTATCATGTCCTGTACAGTACATGTGTAGGCCCTCCAGTTTGCAGACTGGCAGAGGAGGGTGAAGACCCAATTTGGAGATCTCGAGCTCTGCCCTGAAAGTTTGGTCTGCCGAGTGGCTCGGTTACTTAAGTTGTACCCTTTGAACTTCATCCCATTGAGTGCTGCGTTGTATACCCCTTTTGCTGTTTTGATATAGAGTTGTGTTGTATTGGGTTATATTTCATGGTTTGGTCTATCTCTTGGTTTGGTGAATCTCTTGGTTTGGTCACTTTGTTTAGGTTAAGTCTGGATTTGGTTAATTGGTTGAAAAAGGTCTGATTCTACGGTTCTTGGTCATTGGTTGGTTAACTAAACTTGGTTTGGTCATGGAACGTGTCAGTTGGATTTTGTTTCCATAGAATTTTTTAGGTTAAATTAAGTTAGTCGGATCGTGTTTGGTTGAGTCATTTCATTAATTTGGAACTTGTATTTTTTTTTCATTTTTTTAAGTTGAATAATTAAAGTAGCTAGTGAGGTTTTTTTCATGAATCAAGATAGCGTTGCAATTTTTCATTTTCAGAATACCCTGCGTTTTCTCCTTCTCCGATCGCTGGATGTTTTTTTTTTAATTTTTTTTATTTAGGCTGTTTGCTAGTTTTCCACACATTGTGTTGGTTTTCCGGGTAATTATATTTTTTACTTGTTTTTTTTTCTTTGGTGGATAATCCGGGCAAGGAGTATGCTGTCTTTTTAGACTTAGCCTGGTATTCTGGTCAGGTCAAAGGTGGTCATTTTTGTAGGTGTCTTGGTTCTGGGAATAGGGTAGTCACAACACAGCACTTGGTGGTTGGAGTATTTTTGTGGCGCAATGGCGAAGGTATAATTATACCGGGTCCACCGATGATGTCACCGGCATCGCAAGACATGCCACCTAATCTGACAGCACATCCATGCATCTCCAGCCGTGTCAGCATCTCCACGGAATCTCAGCCCCTTGGAGCTGAGGGATTTTGACCCAATCTTTTGTCAAGCAAGGTGTGGGCCAGTCAAGCCACCATGCAACTGGACCAAGGATGGTCGTCACACACCAGCTGGAGGGAGTCGTGTTCACTCGACAGAAGAGGCAGCAGTTCCCGACCGGTCCGTTAAACGAACGAAACCTGTCGTTGTACGGCAATCGGCGGGTTCTACCAGTGAGCGCCCACACCATGAATAGCCGACCCGGATCAGCAGCTTCTGGCATCCTCCACGGCAACGGAGGGCAAGCTGTGCCGCGGCCACTGCAAGTGGTACGACGCCTCCAAAGGCTACGGCTTCGTGACACCAGATGGCGACAGTGACGACGTCTTCGTCTACCACTCCAGCATTCACAAGGACGGCTTCAGAAGTCTGGACGACAACGAGGTTGTAGAGTTCGTCTACAAGATCTCGGACAAGGGCCGCAAAGGAAAAAAAGGTGACGGGACCAAATGGCTGCAAGTGCAGAGGGAGCAGACGCAAGAGGAGAGGCAATAGGAGAAGGGATGACAGATGCTACAATTGTAACGAGCATGGTCACTACGCCAAGAACTGTCCCCAGTCATAGTATGTTGTACTCCCGCAGAGAAGATTCCAGAAAACCTACGGAAAGGTCAGACGAGCAACTGGGAAGGCGCAGCGAAAGCAGAAGCAGAAGGTTCAGGATGACGCTCTTCATCATGGTGACCACGTCCTGGTGGCTGACAAGTTTTTAGAGGGAAAGGCAGCCCGAAGTGGGAAGAGGTACCCTACACTGTGCTGCGACGACTGGATGGTCTGCCCGTGTATGTCGTGCAGCAAGGCGGTTCCACTAGAGTGAGGGCTCTCCATCGAAACCTTTTGACCATATGCCCCCTTGGTGTTGAAGACCTGTCCCTGGCTGATCTCCTTCCACCCGCACAACCTGATTGATGGATGATGCCCTAGCCCCTGTCCTTACCGAACCCCCACCAAGGTTTAAAGATGAAGTTACACCCCAGCCGTACATTCTGCCCCCAGATGAGTACCGGGACCGAGAGCAATCGCCAGGAGTAGAGGACGACAACTACAGCATTCCTGAGATTGTTTCATCCTTCAGCGACAGCACCGATGATGAGTCCAGCACATCCAGTGATGATCTCCTCCACAGGGACAGCGATCATCCAGCGTTAGCGTTTCAACGGCCTCGAAGACACATCCACCCACCGAGACGTTTTGGCGACTGGCAGTGAATCAGTTATACTTGTAGTTTTCTGGGTTTATTGCTGGGACAGTAATTATTTGAGCTGGCAGGAGTGTAGCAGGGGTGCCTGCTACATGTACATGTACAGGCTACATGTACTTTGTTTTTAAGTTACATCTATCATCTTTTGTTTTGTTTTCT
The DNA here is from genome assembly GCA_949987565.1 of Luidia sarsii. NCBI lineage: Eukaryota > Metazoa > Echinodermata > Asteroidea > Paxillosida > Luidiidae > Luidia > Luidia sarsii. The sequence continues at coordinate 24,450,871 of OX465102.1, read as the reverse complement.
AAAGCCGCGTCCGCACTGGACTTAAAATGGGTAAACTAACCGAGCAAATGGGTAAATTGACCATTTTAAGTCCAGTGCGGACAGCCCAGGAAGTTTTCCTCCCAGGAAACTTACCCGACTCCAGTGGGTAGTTTAACCATGGAGCTAATAGCTCCATGTTTAACCGACCAACTTCTGCCCGGGTAAATTGACCAGGTCAGTTTAACCGAGTCGATAAGTCCAATCGGGACACGACGTCTCGGTAAACGACTCGGTAAAAAACCACATCCGGCGCCCCGGACGTTACGTTACTGTATGCAAGACTCGTGCGGGCGCAGGGTAACAACGTGTTTGTGTACCTACAGTACATGCACATGTACATGAGTCGGTTAGTTTTACCCATCGTCTCGGTTAGTTTACCCGAGTCGAAAACTCCAAGTGCGGACGCCGGGAAGATTTACCCATTGGAATGTTACCCACGGGCTCGGTAAAAAATAAGTCCAATGCGGACACGGCTTAAGTTGTATGTACATGTACATGTACTTCGATTTTTTTAGTTACTTAGTTTGCCCCTTCCCTTGACTGTTCACTAGTATAGAGATAAGATCGAGGATTATCTTTTTGGGAGGAACAGTGCACCCTGTGTTGGTGGTTTGGTGCCCAACACAGCAGCTGGGCAATGTAGACATGCATAATTAAGCCTGGTGTGAGTGATTAAGGCCTTGGTTTAAAAAGGTCTGATTGGTTGGTTTGGTCATGGAACGTGTTAGTCGGATCGTGCGTGTTAGTTTGAGTCATGTCATTTTTTTGGAACTTTTTTGGAACCATGATGGCGTTGCAATTTAGGCTGTTTGCTAGTTTTCCCCACATTGTGTGGTTTTTCCGTGTTACACTAACATACACACCTTCTACATAATCCTATATTTCACTGGAAGCAAAGTGAAGTGTTTTGAGAATTGGGGTGATTTAAACAAATTACGGGAGCCTGTCAGCCGGCATTCTAGCAGCGCAATTTTGTACATGCTGTAGAGGAGCAAGTGTAGATTGTGGCAAGTCTGCAAGCAGAGAGTTACAGTAATCAACCCTATAACATTACTAACATGGTGATAATCTGCTTAGTAATGTTTTAATTCAGGTATTGCTTAATTTTGCTAATGTTATGCAAGTGGTAAAAAGCGTTGCGAGAAACCTCGTGGATATGAGCTTGCATGCTCATACTGTATATCACAGTCAAATAAAACTGCAAGGTTCTTCACTTGTTTGGAAAATGTGACACAGTGTTCTCCGATTTTTATATTAAGGGCAGGGACCTTCTTGAGGTTGGCTGGCATTCCAATGACAAGCAGTTCAGTCTTGTCTGTATTCAACTTCATGTAATTTGAAGCCATCCAACGTTTAATATCAGTGCAGCAATTTTCTATGACCGTGATTCTGGTAGCTATTATTATCTGTTGTTGGAGAAGCTGATACGCTGATAGTTATAGTTTATCGGGTTTACCAGCAGGATTCCTTGGACCCTAGAACTATATCCCTCAAAATAAGAAAAGGCGATCGCCCGGATTCAAGTTCTTCGGACTAGTAAAATGGATCTCTCTGAACACATTTGCAAAAGTGACAGCCCCTGTCACCTTTTCTTGCCACTCTTAGGAACAGTGTTTTCTAGGAATACAAGGTATCGTAGGTTTCCATTTTTTGTCAATTTTTAAATAGCGCCTATTTGGGAATATTTCGATTAAATTTTAACGATCCAAAGCAATCATCGCCTACGACCATACCACGTTGCAAGTACCGGTTCTCGTCCGATCACCGCAGTCAAACAATGTAGGACTCTGTCAGTACTTGACCGAGAGATCGTCTAGGAATACAGGGTGTCGTAGGTTTCCATTTTTTCGTCCTTTTTTCAACAGCGCCTATCTGAGAATATTTCAATTAATTATTGGCATACCACGTTGCAAGTACCGGTTCTCGTCCGATCACCGCAGTCAAACAACGTAGGGCTCTGTCAGTACTTGACCGAGAGATCGTCTAGGAATACAGGGTGTCGTAGGTTTCCATGTTTTCGTCCATTTTTCAATAGCGCCTATTTGCGAATATTTCAATTAAATATTGGCGATCCAAAGCAATCATCGCCTACGACCATACCACGTTGCAAGTACCGGTTCTCGTCCGATCACCGCTGTCAAACAACGTAGGGCTCTGTCAGTACTTGACCGAGAGATCGTCTAGGAATACAGGGTGTCATAGGTTTTAGATTTTACGTCCTTTTTTCAATAGCGCCTATTTGCGAATATTTCAATTAAATATTGGCGATCCAAAGCAATCATCGCCTACGACCATACCACGTTGCAAGTACCGGTTCTCGTCCGATCACCGCAGTCAAACAACGTAGGGCTCTGTCAGTACTTGACCGAGAGATCGTCTAGGAATACAGGGTGTCGTAGGTTTCCATGTTTTCGTCCATTTTTCAATAGCGCCTATTTGCGAATATTTCAATTAAATATTGGCGATCCAAAGCAATCATCGCCTACGACCATACCACGTTGCAAGTACCGGTTCTCGTCCGATCACCGCTGTCAAACAACGTAGGGCTCTGTCAGTACTTGACCGAGAGATCGTCTAGGAATACAGGGTGTCATAGGTTTTAGATTTTACGTCCTTTTTTCAATAGCGCATATTTGCGAATATTTCAATTAAATATTGGCGATCCAAAGCAATCATCGCCTACGACCATACCACGTTGCAAGTACCGGTTCTCGTCCGATCCCCGCAGTCAAACAACGTAGGGCTCTGTCAGTACTTGACCGAGAGATCGTCTAGGAATACAGGGTGTCGTAGGTTATAGATTTTACGTCCTTTTTTCAATAGCGCCTATTTGCGAATATTTCAATTAAATATTGGCGATCCAAAGCAATCATCGCCTACGACCATACCACGTTGCAAGTACCGGTTCTCGTCCGATCACCGCAGTCAAACAACGTAGGGCTCTGTCAGTACTTGACCGAGAGATCGTCTAGGAATACAGGGTGTCGTAGGTTTTCATTTTTTCTTTCATTTTTCAATAGCGTCTATTTGCGAAAATTTCAATTAAATATTGGCGATTTAAAGCAATTATCGCCTACGACCATACCACGTTGCAAGTACCGGTTCTCGTCTGATTACCGCAGTCAAACAACGTAGGGCTCTGTCAGTACTTGACCGAGAGATCGTCTAGGAATACAGGGTGTCGTAGGTTATAGATTTTACGTCCTTTTTTCAATATCGCCTATTTGCGAATATTTCAATTAAATATTGGCCATCTAAAGCAATCATCGCCTACGACCATACCACGTTGCAAGTACCAGTTATCGTCCGATCACCGCAGTCAAACAACGTAGGGCTCTGTCAGTACTTGACCGAGAGATCGTCTAGGAATACAGGGTGTCGTAGGTTTTAGATTTTACGTCCTTTTTTCAATAGCGCCTATTTGCGAATATTTCAATTAAATATTGGCGACCTAAAGCAATCATCGTCTACGACCATACCACGTTGTAAGTACCGGTTCTCGTCCGATCACCGCAGTCAAACAACATAGGGCTCTGTCAGTACTTGACCGAGAGATCGTCTAGGAATACAGGGTGTCGTAGGTTTTAGATTTTACGTCATTTTTTCAATAGCGCCTATTTGCGAATATTTCAATTAAATATTGGCCATCCAAAGCAATCATCGCCTACGACCAAACCACGTTGCAAGTACCGGTTCTCGTCCGATCACCGCAGTCAAACAACGTAGGGCTCTGTCAGTACTTGACCGAGAGATCGTCTAGGAATACAGGGTGTCGTAGGGTTTAGATTTCTCGTCCGATCACCGCAGTCAAACAACATAGGGCTCTGTCAGTACTTGACCGAGAGATCGTCTAGGAATACAGGGTGTCGTAGGTTTTAGATTTTACGTCCTTTTTTCAATAGCGCCTATTTGCGAATATTTCAATTAAATATTGGCGATCAAAAGCAATCATCGCCTACGACCATACCACGTTGCAAGTACCGGTTCTCGTCCGATCACCGCAGTCAAACAACGTAGGGCTCTGTCAGTACTTGACCGAGAGATCGTCTAGGAATACAGGGTGTCGTAGGTTTTAGATTTTACGTCCTTTTTTCAATTGCGCCTATTTGCGAATATTTCAATTAAATATTGGCGATCCAAAGCAATCATCGCCTACGACCATACCATGTTGCAAGTACCGGTTCTCGTCCGATCACCGCAGTCAAACAACGTAGGGCTCTGTCAGTACTTGACCGAGAGATCGTCTAGGAATACAGGGTGTCGTAGGTTATAGATTTTACGTCCTTTTTTCAATAGCGCCTATTTGCGAATATTTCAATTAAATATTGGCGATCCAAAGCAATCATCGCCTACGACCATACCACGTTGCAAGTACCGGTTCTCGTCCGATCACCGCTGTCAAACAACGTAGGGCTCTGTCAGTACTTGACCGAGGGATCGTCTAGGAATACAGGGTGTCGTAGGTTTTAGATTTTACGTCCTTTTTTCAATAGCGCCTATTTGCGAATATTTCAATTAAATATTGGCGATCCAAAGCAATCATCGCCTACGACCATACCATGTTGCAAGTACCGGTTTTCGTCCGATCACCGCAGTCAAACAACGTAGGGCTCTGTCAGTACTTGACCGAGAGATCGTCTAGGAATACAGGGTGTCGTAGGTTTTAGATTTTACGTCCTTTTTTCAATAGCGCCTATTTGCGAATATTTCAATTAAATATTGGCGATCCAAAGCAATCATCGCCTACGACCATACCACGTTGCAAGTACCGGTTCTCGTCCGATCACCGCTGTCAAACAACGTAGGGCTCTGTCAGTACTTGACCGAGAGATCGTCTAGGAATACAGGGTGTCGTAGGTTTGAGATTTTACGTCCTTTTTTCAATAGCGCCTATTTGCGAATATTTCAATTAAATATTGGCGATCCAAAGCAGTAATCGCCTACGACCATACCACGTTGCAAGTACCGGTTCTCGTCCGATCACCGCAGTCAAACAACGTAGGGCTCTGTCAGTACTTGACCGAGAGATCGTCTAGGAATACAGGGTGTCGTAGGTTATAGATTTTACGTCCTTTTTTCAATAGCGCCTATTTGCGAATATTTCAATTAAATATTGGCGATCCAAAGCAATCATCGCCTACGACCATACCACGTTGCAAGTACCGGTTCTCGTCCGATCACCGCAGTCAAACAACGTAGGGCTCTGTCAGTACTTGACCGAGAGATCGTCTAGGAATACAGGGTGTCGTAGGTTATAGATTTTACGTCCTTTTTTCAATAGCGCCTATTTGCGAATATTTCAATTAAATATTGGCGATCCAAAGCAATCATCGCCTACGACCATACCACGTTGCAAGTACCGGTTCTCGTCCGATCACCGCAGTCAAACAACGTAAGGCTCTGTCAGTACTTGACCGAGAGATCGTCTAGGAATACAGGGTGTCGTAGGTTTTTATTTTTTCTTTCATTTTTCAATAGCGTCTATTTGCGAAAATTTCAATTAAATATTGGCGATTTAAAGCAATTATCGCCTACGACCATACCACGTTGCAAGTACCGGTTCTCGTCTGATCACCGAAGTCAAACAACGTAGGGCTCTGTCAGTACTTGACCGAGAGATCGTCTAGGAATACAGGGTGTCGTAGGTTTTAGATTTTACGTCCTTTTTTCAATATCGCCTATTTGCGAATATTTCAATTAAATATTGGCCATCTAAAGCAATCATCGCCTACGACCATACCACGTTGCAAGTACCGGTTCTCGTCCGATCACCGCAGTCAAACAACGTAGGGCTCTGTCAGTACTTGACCGAGAGATCGTCTAGGAATACAGGGTGTCGTAGGTTTTAGATTTTACGTCCTTTTTTCAATAGCGCCTATTTGCGAATATTTCAATTAAATATTGGCGACCTAAAGCAATCATCGTCTACGACCATACCACGTTGCAAGTACCGGTTCTCGTCCGATCACCGCAGTCAAACAACATAGGGCTCTGTCAGTACTTGACCGAGAGATCGTCTAGGAATACAGGGTGTCGTAGGTTTTAGATTTTACGTCCTTTTTTCAATAGCGCCTATTTGCGAATATTTCAATTAAATATTGGCGATCAAAAGCAATCATCGCCTACGACCATACCACGTTGCAAGTACCGGTTCTCGTCCGATCACCGCAGTCAAACAACGTAGGGCTCTGTCAGTACTTGACCGAGAGATCGTCTAGGAATACAGGGTGTCGTAGGTTTTAGATTTTACGTCCTTTTTTCAATAGCGCCTATTTGCGAATATTTCAATTAAATATTGGCGATCCAAAGCAATCATCGCCTACGACCATACCACGTTGCAAGTACCGGTTCTCGTCCGATCACCGCAGTCAAACAACGTAGGGCTCTGTCAGTACTTGACCGAGAGATCGTCTAGGAATACAGGGTGTCGTAGGTTATAGATTTTACGTCCTTTTTTCAATAGCGCCTATTTGCGAATATTTCAATTAAATATTGGCGATCCAAAGCAATCATCGCCTACGACCATACCACGTTGCAAGTACCGGTTCTCGTCCGATCACCGCTGTCAAACAACGTAGGGCTCTGTCAGTACTTGACCGAGAGATCGTCTAGGAATACAGGGTGTCGTAGGTTTTAGATTTTACGTCCTTTTTTCAATAGCGCCTATTTGCGAATATTTCAATTAAATATTGGCGATCCAAAGCAATCATCGCCTACGACCATACCACGTTGCAAGTACCGGTTTTCGTCCGATCACCGCAGTCAAACAACGTAGGGCTCTGTCAGTACTTGACCGAGAGATCGTCTAGGAATACAGGGTGTCGTAGGTTTTAGATTTTACGTCCTTTTTTCAATAGCGCCTATTTGCGAATATTTCAATTAAATATTGGCGATCCAAAGCAATCATCGCCTACGACCATACCACGTTGCAAGTACCGGTTCTCGTCCGATCACCGCAGTCAAACAACGTAGGACTCTGTCAGTACTTGACCGAGAGATCGTCTAGGAATACAGGGTGTCGAAGTTTTCATTTTTTCTTTCATTTTTCAATAGCGTCTATTTGCGAAAATTTCAATGAAATATTGGCGATTTAAAGCAATTATCGCCTACGACCATACCACGTTGCAAATACCGGTTCTCGGCTGATCACCGCAGTCAAACAACGTAGGGCTCTGTCAGTACTTGACCGAGAGATCGTCTAGGAATACAGGGTGTTGTAGGTTTTAGATTTTACGTCCTATTTTCAATAGCGCCTATTTGCGAATATTTCAATTAAATATTGGCCATCCAAAGTAATCATCGCCTACGACCATACCACGTTGCAAGTACCGGTTCTCGTCCGATCACCGCAGTCAAACAACGTAGGGCTCTGTCAGTACTTGACCGAGAGATCGTTTAGGATTACAGGGTGTCGTAGGTTTTCATTTTTTCTTTCATTTTTCAATAGCGCCTTTTTGCGAATATTTTTTAATTAAATGTTGGCGATCTAAAGCAATCATCGACTACGACCATACCACGTTGCAAGTACCGGTTCTCGTCCGATCACCGCAGTCAAACAACGTAGGGCTCTGTCAGTACTTGACCGAGAGATCGTCTAGGAATACAGGGTGTCGTAGGTTTTAATTTTTGCGTCCTTTTTTCAATAGCGCCTATTTGCGAATATTTCGATTAAATATTGGCGATCCAAAGCAATCATCGCCTACGACCATACCACGTTGCAAGTACCGGTTCTCGTCCGATCACCGCAGTCAAACACCGTAGGGCTCTGTCAGTACTTGACCGAGAGATCGTCTAGGAATACAGGGTGTCGTAGGTTTTAGATTTTACGTCCTTTTTTCAATAGCGCCTATTTGCGAATATTTCAATTAAATATTGGCCATTTAAAGCAATCATCGCCTACGACCATACCACGTTGCAAGTACCGGTTCTCGTCCGATCACCGCAGTCAAACAACGTAGGGCTCTGTCAGTACTTGACCGAGAGATCGTCTAGGAATACAGGGTGTCGTAGGTTTTAATTTTTGCGTCCTTTTTTCAACAGCGCCTATTTGCGAATATTTCGATTAAATATTGGCGATCCAAAGCAATCATCGCCTACGACCATACCACGTTGCAAGTACCGGTTCTCGTCCGATCACCGCTGTCAAACAACGTAGGGCTCTGTCAGTACTTGATCGAGAGATCGTCTAGGAATACAGGGTGTCGTAGGTTTTAGATTTTACGTCTTTTTTCCAATAGCGGCTATTTGCGAATATTTCAATTAAATATTGGCCATCTAAAGCAATCATCGCCTACGACCATACCACGTTGCAAGTACCGGTTCTCGTCCGATCACCGCTGTCAAACAACGTAGGGCTCTGTCAGTACTTGACCGAGAGATCGTCTAGGAATACAGGGTGTCGTAGTTTTTCATTTTTTCTTTCATTTTTCAATAGCGTCTATTTGCGAAAATTTCAATTAAATATTGGCGATTTAAAGCAATTATCGCCTACGACCATACCACGTTGCAAATACCGGTTCTCGTCTGATCACCGCAGTCAAACAACGTAGGGCTCTGTCAGTACTTGACCGAGAGATCGTCTAGGAATACAGGGTGTCGTAGGTTTTAGATTTTACGTCCTTTTTTCAATAGCGCCTATTTGCGAATATTTCAATTAAATATTGGCCATTTAAAGCAATCATCGCCTACGACCATACCACGTTGCAAGTACCGGTTCTCGTCCGATCACCGCAGTCAAACAACGTAGGGATCTGTCAGTACTTGACCGAGAGATCGTCTAGGAATACAGGGTGTCGTAGGTTTTAATTTTTGCGTCCTTTTTTCAACAGCGCCTATTTGCGAATATTTCGATTAAATATTGGCGATCCAAAGCAATCATCGCCTACGACCATACCACGTTGCAAGTACCGGTTCTCGTCCGATCACCGCTGTCAAACAACGTAGGGCTCTGTCAGTACTTGATCGAGAGATCGTCTAGGAATACAGGGTGTCGTAGGTTTTAGATTTTACGTCTTTTTTCCAATAGCGGCTATTTGCGAATATTTCAATTAAATATTGGCCATCTAAAGCAATTCTACCTCGTCACCACATAGCACCTCGGCCTTACGTGAGATTGCACCTGCCACCGGTATTCTATTGTCACACTTGAGAGAGTTCTTTTAACAAAAGAGCGCGCCCCTATATAACCGTGCCCCGGCACTTACGCCTCAGTGCATTTTTGTGACCGGTATCTATCGTCAAGATGTCTTCGGAACCTACACTACTCGATTTGCTCGCTTCCGACAGCGAGCTAGGCCTGACACAACTGGATCCAGGCCCGTCTACTTCAGGCTCTATCGCTGGTAGCAAGCCACCTGCGCCATCTTCCTCGGCGAAGCCAAAGAAGAGAGCTGCAAAGACAACCGAGGTCGTCAGTCGAGAAGAATTTGCGGCTGTGCAGGACAAAATGGCAGTAATCGCCGAAGCAATGCAGACACTGCAGTCAACAGTGGTGTCCGCTCTCGACAGCAGACCAGCGAAACGTCAGAAAACTGACGAAACGGTCTCCTCGAGCGACGAATCCATCGTCACTGACAAGGCAATCGAGCTTCTACTTCAAGTTCAAGAGAAAGACGGAACTTCAGGGAGAGTGCTCGACGACATCGAACAGTTCTATTCCAGTGAAGACGCGGGGGAGAAGGTCGACGACCAATTGGCGGCTGTGGTGAGCAAAGTACTCAGACGAAAATCATCGGATGACAAGATCACCGAAAAACTCAATAGTTTTAAACGGCCATCCAACATCGACAAACTCGAGCAAACTCGAGTAAATCCAGAAATCTGGTGTACCCTGCAATCTAAAACTAGATCTACAGACATAAGATTTCAAAAGGTTGAACAGGCATTGCTAAAAAGCATTGTGCCGATTGTTCAATGCATGCAATCCTTAATGGGAAACGCAACCGAGAACCAAAAAGCTCTCATGACAAAGCTCTGTGATTCTGTAGCTATAATTGGTTACGCAAGAGATGAGCTTAACTTGCGTCGCCGTGAATTCATCAAACCAGATTTGAATCGGCAGTTCGCTAGTCTTTGTTCCGCACGGACACCCGTAACTGGGCTTCTGTTTGGGGATAATCTTTCGCAGCAATGCAAAGACATTCAGGAGACAAACAAACTGAGCCAACAATTTGGCAAGCGTACGGAGTCGTTCGCCAACTCCAAACGGGGTTATGGAAGGCAGAACTACAGTCGGGACGCCAAGTCGTTCCGCCCATCAGGTCAACAGCAGCAGGGTTATTTAAACTCCTCGCGCCCGAAGGCATGGCAGAGGAAAAAACCCGCATACGGGCGACAACCCACTGTGACCAAGTAGAACATAGCAACACAACGGTGAGTGAGCACAAATGTGATTTTATCGCTCAAAATCTTATGGTGTCAACGTTTATGGCAGGTAGACTTGCACACTCCATCGCCAAATGGCGTGAGATGACGTCTGACAAATGGGTTCTGGACACGGTCCAACATTACCATATTGAATTTGCCGAATGGCCTGTTCAAACTCGTATCCCTCAAGAGATATGTTTTTCTGATCATGAATCTTCCATGATAACAGACGAAGTTGCTAAAATGCTTCAAAAGGGAGCTATTGTTCAAAAAACCCACTCAGATGGGGAATACTTGTCGAACATTTTTCTCAGACCTAAAAAAGATGGTTCGTTTCGTCCAATTATAAATTTACGGGACTTAAATGCTTTTGTTGCGTACCACCATTTTAAAATGGAAACTATTCGCAACGCAATTCAGCTCATCAGAGCAAATGATTACATGGCATCCATTGATCTTAAAGATGCGTATTTTGCAATTCCAATTGCCAAAGAGCATAGGAAATTCTTGCGCTTTGTTTGGCAAGATAAAGTATATGAGTTTAATTGCTTGCCGTTTGGCCTAGCGAGTGCTCCTCGGGTCTTCACGAAAGTGATGAAACCCATTATAGCTTCCCTCAGGCAGTTGGGTCACGAATCGTGTGACTACATTGATGATTCGTTACTTATAGGGCGAACGGCCCAAGAATGTGTTGACAATATACTTGCAAGGATAACCCTTATTCAAAGCCTGGGGTTTACGGTTAATGCTCAGAAATCTGTCCTAACACCATCCCAGGAAATTGTTTTCCTCGGGTTTAAGCTAAACACAGCGAATATGACCATATCCATTCCTTCCATCAAAGCTGAGAATACCCGTATGGCTATCCTGAGTCTTCTTGCCATGGAAACATGGAAAATTCGGGATGTTGCTAGCATTATTGGCTTATTGGTTTCATGCGAGTTAGCAGTACCATATGGCCCAATGTACAGACATACAATCGAAAACGAGAAAAACAAAATGCTAGCTCAAAATGGTGGAAATTTTGAGGCCAAAATGGTCCTATCCGAACAAGCCACATCTGACTTACATTGGTGGTCAAAAACCTTGCCGTCTTCAACGGCTCCAATGCATAGACATATGCCTGATTATGTAATCGAAACTGATGCCTCAAAGGAAGGCTGGGGTGCACATTGCGATGGCCGCACTACTGGGGGCCAATGGTCCCGCCAGGAAGCTTTGCATCATATCAATTATCTTGAGCTTAAAGCTTGCCTCCTTGCTCTGCAATCATTTTTTCCTAGCCATGGCAGAATTGTAATTCATTTGAAATCAGACAATGCCACAACAATAGCTTATTTAAAGCACTTTGGCGGTTCAAAATCAGAACTTCTGAATAAGTTGTCCAGAGAAATTTGGACATGGTGCATGAGCCGTAACATTTGGCTTACGGTATCGCATCTCCCGGGCTCAGAAAATATTGTAGCCGACTATGCGTCCCGACATTTCAGGGACGATTTGGAATGGAAATTAGATCCTTGTGTCTTTCAACGACTAACACAATCTTTTCAAATGCCTGATGTTGATTTATTTGCATCTCGGTTGAACTACCAAGTAAGTTCATATGTGTCTTGGCAAGCAAGACCCATCATGTGCGCACATAGATGCATTCACTATTGACTGGTCTGCTTATGAATGTTTTTACGCATTTCCGCCATTTAGCCTTATTGACAGAGTGCTAACAAAAATTGAGCACGACAAAGCAAAGGGTATTGTTGTGGCACCTTTGTGGCACACACAACCATGGTTTCCGAAAATGATGAAAATGCTTACACGGAGACCTTGCATTTTACCCGCTAAACCTGATTTGCTCTCCCTTCCATTTTCAGACAGAGCTCATCCCTTACGGGATCGTCTAAGGCTGATGGCCTGCCTCTTATCAGGGAAACACTCCGAGAACAAGGAATTTCTAGACAAGCTGCCCAGATTATCCTTGCATCCTGGCGAACGTCCACCAGGAAATGCTATAGATCAGCATTACAGAAGTGGCTTCACTTCTGTAGTCAGACAAAGACTGATCCTGTTCGACCAAATGTAACTTCAGTAGTTGACTTTCTTGCAGCAGAATTTCACAAGGGCAGTGAATATAGCACCCTCAACACACTACGGAGTGCCATATCAGCAGTAACCCTACCAATAGAGGGCGTGACTATGGGCTCAAACCCGCTCGTCAAAAGACTGCTAACAGGTGCATTTAACCTTAGACCGCCGACACCGCGGTACTCACAAACGTGGGATGTGACTATTGTTTTAAATCACATTCGGTCTCTTGGACCCGACATAGATCTATCAACAAAAAACCTCACCATGAAACTGGTTACGTTGATTGCCTTAATATCGGGGCAACGCTGTCAAACCATAGCATTAATCAATTTGGACTATGCTAATGTTACAGCTACTGGTGTTACATTTGTTATTGATAAACTTACGAAAACAAGTAAAGTTTGCAAGCCTCATGTAGATGTTTCATTTACATCATATCCCCATGATGCTTTACTTTGTGTTATTAATGTTTTGAGAACATACCTCCAAAGAACCAAACCTGTAAGAGGTACTGAGAGGCGATTATTCTTGAGTTATGTTCAACCGTACAAGGCCGTAGGTTCAGAAACTATAGGCCGTTGGATCAAAGGCACATTGAAAGCAGCTGGTATCAATACTGACAAATTTACTGCACATAGTACCAGATCAGCAGCATGTAGTACCGCTTTCAAGTACGGAGTGTCACTGGATACAATTATGAAAACTGCTGGGTGGTCAAAATGCTCCACCTTCGCCAAGTACTATAATAAGAGTATTATTACAAACCCCGCTTTTGCTAATGCGGTTCTGGGCAAGAATCAGCCATAGAATTCACCTGTGTATCAGGCAACTTATTCAGTTATTTGATTCTTACTGAAACGTAAATATGAAAATGTCATATAAGGACCGACGCTTCAATTTATGTTTTAATGTTCACACACGGCGTGAATAAAATATCCAATAAAGAGATGTGCATGTATTCTGAGGAACATGAATGGTTGTTTCCTTTACTTGGTTTGCATTCAGAGTTGCTCCAAACATCTCACGTAAGGCCGAGGTGCTATGTGGTGACGAGGTAGAATTTAAAAATTAAACGAAATGAAATGAAATGAAATTGAAGTTTAATTGGAATTCTACCGAGTCACCACTAGCACTGAAGGACTTACGTTCCCTCCCAAGTCATTAATGACGGAAAAAGTAAACCGATGCCCTCCCGTTGACTGACTGCAAACGTTCTACGTACAAAAATGCCCTGAGGCGTAAGTGCCGGGGCACGGTTATATAGGGGCGCGCTCTTTTGTTAAAAGAACTCTCTCAAGTGTGACAATAGAATACCGGTGGCAGGTGCAATCTCACGTAAGTCCTTCAGTGCTAGTGGTGACTCGGTAGAATTCCAATTAAACTTCAATTTCATTTCATTTCATTTCGTTTAATTTTTAAATTTTACGTCCTTTTTTCAACAGCGCCTATTTGCGAATATTTCAATTAAATATTGGCCATCCAAAGCAATCATCGCCTACGACCATACCACGTTGCAAGTACCGGTTCTCGTCCGATCACCGCAGTCAAACAACGTAGGGCTCTGTCAGTACTTGACCGAGATATCGTCTAGGAATACAGGGTGTCGTAGGGTTTAGATTTCTCGTCCGATCACCGCAGTCAAACAACATAGGGCTCTGTAAGTACTTGACCGAGAGATCGTCTAGGAATACAGGGTGTCGTAGGTTTTAGATTTTACGTCCTTTTTTCAATAGCGCCTATTTGCGAATATTTCAATTAAATATTGGCGATCAAAAGCAATCATCGCCTACGACCATACCACGTTGCAAGTACCGGTTCTCGTCCGATCACCGCAGTCAAACAACGTAGGGCTCTGTCAGTACTTGACCGAGAGATCGTCTAGGAATACAGGGTGTCGTAGGTTTTAGATTTTACGTCCTTTTTTCAATAGCGCCTATTTGCGAATATTTCAATTAAATATTGGCGATCCAAAGCAATCATCGCCTACGACCATACCACGTTGCAAGTACCGGTTCTCGTCCGATCACCGCAGTCAAACAACGTAGGGCTCTGTCAGTACTTGACCGAGAGATCGTCTAGGAATACAGGGTGTCGTAGGTTTTAGATTTTACGTCCTTTTTTCAATAGCGCCTATTTGCGAATATTTCAATTAAATATTGGCGATCCAAAGCAATCATCGCCTACGACCATACCACGTTGCAAGTACCGGTTCTCGTCCGATCACCGCTGTCAAACAACGTAGGGCTCTGTCAGTACTTGACCGAGAGTTCGTCTAGGAATACAGGGTGTCGTAGGTTTTAGATTTTACGTCCTTTTTTCAATAGCGCCTATTTGCGAATATTTCAATTAAATATTGGCGATCCAAAGCAATCATCGCCTACGACCATACCACGTTGCAAGTACCGGTTCTCGTCCGATCACCGCAGTCAAACAACGTAGGGCTCTGTCAGTACTTGACCGAGAGAACGTCTAGGCATACAGGGTGTCGTAGGTTATAGATTTTACGTCCTTTTTTCAATAGCGCCTATTTGCGAATATTTCAATTAAATATTGGCGATCCAAAGCAATCATCGCCTACGACCATACCACGTTGCAAGTACCGGTTCTCGTCCGATCACTGCTGTCAAACAACGTAGGGCTCTGTCAGTACTTGACAGAGAGATCGTCTAGGAATACAGGGTGTGGTAGGTTTTAGATTTTACGTCCTTTTTTCAATAGCGCCTATTTGCGAATATTTCAATTAAATATTGGCGATCCAAAGCAATCATCGCCTACGACCATACCACGTTGCAAGTACCGGTTCTCGTCCGATCACCGCAGTCAAACAACGTAGGGCTCTGTCAGTACTTGACCGAGAGATCGTCTAGGAATACAGGGTGTCGTAGGTTATAGATTTACGTCCTTTTTTCAATAGCGCCTATTTGCGAATATTTCAATTAAATATTGGCGATCCAAAGCAATCATCGCCTACGACCATACCACGTTGCAAGTACCGGTTCTCGTCCGATCACTGCAGTCAAACAACGTAGGGCTCTGTCAGTACTTGACCGAGAGATCGTCTAGGAATACAGGGTGTCGTAGGTTTTCATTTTTTCTTTCATTTTTCAATAGCGTCTATTTGCGAAAATTTCAATTAAATATTGGCGATTTAAAGCAATTATCGCCTACGACCATACCACGTTGCAAGTACCGGTTCTCGTCTGATCACCGCAGTCAAACAACGTAGGGCTCTGTCAGTACTTGACCGAGAGATCGTCTAGGAATACAGGGTGTCGTAGGTTTCAGATTTTACGTCCTTTTTTCAATAGCGCCTATTTGCGAATATTTCAATTAAATATTGGCCATCTAAAGCAATCATCGCCTACGACCATACCACGTTGCAAGTACCGCTTCTCGTCCGATCACCGCAGTCAAACAACGTAGGGCTCTGTCAGTACTTGACCGAGAGATCGTCTAGGAATACAGGGTGTCGTAGGTTTTAGATTTTACGTCCTTTTTTCAATAGCGCCTATTTGCGAATATTTCAATTAAATATTGGCCATCTAAAGCAATCATCGCCTACGACCATACCACGTTGCAAGTACCGGTTCTCGTCCGATCACCGCAGTCAAACAACGTAGGGCTCTGTCAGTACTTGACTGAGAGATCGTCTAGGAATACAGGGTGTCGTAGGTTTTAGATTTTACGTCCTTTTTTCAATAGCGCCTATTTGCGAATATTTCAATTAAATATTGGCGATCCAAAGCAATCATCGTCTACGACCATACCACGTTGCAAGTACCGGTTCTCGTCCGATCACCGCAGTCAAACAACGTAGGGCTCTGTCAGTACTTGACCGAGAGATCGTCTAGGAATACAGGGTGTCGTAGGTTTTAGATTTTACGTCCTTTTTTCAATAGCGCCTATTTGCGAATATTTCAATTAAATATTGGCGATCAAAAGCAATCATCGCCTACGACCATACCACGTTGCAAGTACCGGTTCTCGTCCGATCACCGCAGTCAAACAACGTAGGGCTCTGTCAGTACTTGACCGAGAGATCGTCTAGGAATACAGGGTGTCGTAGGTTTTAGATTTTACGTCCTTTTTTCAATAGCGCCTATTTGCGAATATTTCAATTAAATATTGGCGATCCAAAGCAATCATCGCCTACGACCATACCACGTTGCAAGTACCGGTTCTCGTCCGATCACCGCAGTCAAACAACGTAGGGCTCTGTCAGTACTTGACCGAGAGATCGTCTAGGAATACAGGGTGTCGTAGGTTATAGATTTTACGTCCTTTTTTCAATAGCGCCTATTTGCGAATATTTCAATTCAATATTGGCGATCCAAAGCAATCATCGCCTACGACCATACCACGTTGCAAGTACCGGTTCTCGTCCGATCACCGCTGTCAAACAACGTAGGGCTCTGTCAGTACTTGACCGAGAGATCGTCTAGGAATACAGGGTGTCGTAGGTTTTAGATTTTACGTCCTTTTTTCAATAGCGCCTATTTGCGAATATTTCAATTAAATATTGGCGATCCAAAGCAATCATCGCCTACGACCATACCACGTTGCAAGTACCGGTTTTCGTCCGATCACCGCAGTCAAACAACGTAGGGCTCTGTCAGTACTTGACCGAGAGATCGTCTAGGAATACAGGGTGTCGTAGGTTTTAGATTTTACGTCCTTTTTTCAATAGCGCCTATTTGCGAATATTTCAATTAAATATTGGCGATCCAAAGCAATCATCGCCTACGACCATACCACGTTGCAAGTACCGGTTCTCGTCCGATCACCGCTGTCAAACAACGTAGGGCTCTGTCAGTACTTGACCGAGAGATCGTCTAGGAATACAGGGTGTCGTAGGTTTGAGATTTTACGTCCTTTTTTCAATAGCGCCTATTTGCGAATATTTCAATTAAATATTGGCGATCCAAAGCAATAATCGCCTACGACCATACCACGTTGCAAGTACCGGTTCTCGTCCGATCACCGCAGTCAAACAACGTAGGGCTCTGTCAGTACTTGACCGAGAGATCGTCTAGGAATACAGGGTGTCGTAGGTTATAGATTTTACGTCCTTTTTTCAATAGCGCCTATTTGCGAATATTTCAATTAAATATTGGCGATCCAAAGCAATCATCGCCTACGACCATACCACGTTGCAAGTACCGGTTCTCGTCCGATCACCGCAGTCAAACAACGTAGGGCTCTGTCAGTACTTGACCGAGAGATCGTCTAGGAATACAGGGTGTCGTAGGTTATAGATTTTACGTCCTTTTTTCAATAGCGCCTATTTGCGAATATTTCAATTAAATATTGGCGATCCAAAGCAATCATCGCCTACGACCATACCACGTTGCAAGTACCGGTTCTCGTCCGATCACCGCAGTCAAACAACGTAAGGCTCTGTCAGTACTTGACCGAGAGATCGTCTAGGAATACAGGGTGTCGTAGGTTTTTATTTTTTCTTTCATTTTTCAATAGCGTCTATTTGCGAAAATTTCAATTAAATATTGGCGATTTAAAGCAATTATCGCCTACGACCATACCACGTTGCAAGTACCGGTTCTCGTCTGATCACCGAAGTCAAACAACGTAGGGCTCTGTCAGTACTTGACCGAGAGATCGTCTAGGAATACAGGGTGTCGTAGGTTTTAGATTTTACGTCCTTTTTTCAATATCGCCTATTTGCGAATATTTCAATTAAATATTGGCCATCTAAAGCAATCATCGCCTACGACCATACCACGTTGCAAGTACCGGTTCTCGTCCGATCACCGCAGTCAAACAACGTAGGGCTCTGTCAGTACTTGACCGAGAGATCGTCTAGGAATACAGGGTGTCGTAGGTTTTAGATTTTACGTCCTTTTTTCAATAGCGCCTATTTGCGAATATTTCAATTAAATATTGGCGACCTAAAGCAATCATCGTCTACGACCATACCACGTTGCAAGTACCGGTTCTCGTCCGATCACCGCAGTCAAACAACATAGGGCTTTGTCAGTACTTGACCGAGAGATCGTCTAGGAATACAGGGTGTCGTAGGTTTTAGATTTTACGTCCTTTTTTCAACAGCGCCTATTTGCGAATATTTCAATTAAATATTGGCCATCCAAAGCAATCATCGCCTACGACCATACCACGTTGCAAGTACCGGTTCTCGTCCGATCACCGCAGTCAAACAACGTAGGGCTCTGTCAGTACTTGACCGAGAGATCGTCTAGGAATACAGGGTGTCGTAGGGTTTAGATTTCTCGTCCGATCACCGCAGTCAAACAACATAGGGCTCTGTCAGTACTTGACCGAGAGATCGTCTAGGAATACAGGGTGTCGTAGGTTTTAGATTTTACGTCCTTTTTTCAATAGCGCCTATTTGCGAATATTTCAATTAAATATTGGCGATCAAAAGCAATCATCGCCTACGACCATACCACGTTGCAAGTACCGGTTCTCGTCCGATCACCGCAGTCAAACAACGTAGGGCTCTGTCAGTACTTGACCGAGAGATCGTCTAGGAATACAGGGTGTCGTAGGTTTTAGATTTTACGTCCTTTTTTCAATAGCGCCTATTTGCGAATATTTCAATTAAATATTGGCGATCCAAAGCAATCATCGCCTACGACCATACCACGTTGCAAGTACCGGTTCTCGTCCGATCACCGCAGTCAAACAACGTAGGGCTCTGTCAGTACTTGACCGAGAGATCGTCTAGGAATACAGGGTGTCGTAGGTTTTAGATTTTACGTCCTTTTTTCAATAGCGCCTATTTGCGAATATTTCAATTAAATATTGGCGATCCAAAGCAATCATCGCCTACGACCATACCACGTTGCAAGTACCGGTTCTCGTCCGATCACCGCTGTCAAACAACGTAGGGCTCTGTCAGTACTTGACCGAGAGTTCGTCTAGGAATACAGGGTGTCGTAGGTTTTAGATTTTACGTCCTTTTTTCAATAGCGCCTATTTGCGAATATTTCAATTAAATATTGGCGATCCAAAGCAATCATCGCCTACGACCATACCACGTTGCAAGTACCGGTTCTCGTCCGATCACCGCAGTCAAACAACGTAGGGCTCTGTCAGTACTTGACCGAGAGAACGTCTAGGCATACAGGGTGTCGTAGGTTATAGATTTTACGTCCATTTTTCAATAGCGCCTATTTGCGAATATTTCAATTAAATATTGGCGATCCAAAGCAATCATCGCCTACGACCATACCACGTTGCAAGTACCGGTTCTCGTCCGATCACCGCTGTCAAACAACGTAGGGCTCTGTCAGTACTTGACCGAGAGATCGTCTAGGAATACAGGGTGTGGTAGGTTTTAGATTTTACGTCCTTTTTTCAATAGCGCCTATTTGCGAATATTTCAATTAAATATTGGCGATCCAAAGCAATCATCGCCTACGACCATACCACGTTGCAAGTACCGGTTCTCGTCCGATCACCGCAGTCAAACAACGTAGGGCTCTGTCAGTACTTGACCGAGAGATCGTCTAGGAATACAGGGTGTCGTAGGTTATAGATTTTACGTCCTTTTTTCAATAGCGCCTATTTGCGAATATTTCAATTAAATATTGGCGATCCAAAGCAATCATCGCCTACGACCATACCACGTTGCAAGTACCGGTTCTCGTCCGATCACCGCAGTCAAACAACGTAGGGCTCTGTCAGTACTTGACCGAGAGATCGTCTAGGAATACAGGGTGTCGTAGGTTTTCATTTTTTCTTTCATTTTTCAATAGCGTCTATTTGCGAAAATTTCAATTAAATATTGGCGATTTAAAGCAATTATCACCTACGACCATACCACGTTGCAAGTACCGGTTCTCGTCTGATCACCGCAGTCAAACAACGTAGGGCTCTGTCAGTACTTGACCGAGAGATCGTCTAGGAATACAGGGTGTCGTAGGTTTTAGATTTTACGTCCTTTTTTCAATAGCGCCTATTTGCGAATATTTCAATTAAATATTGGCGATCCAAAGCAATCATCGTCTACGACCATACCACGTTGCAAGTACCGGTTCTCGTCCGATCACCGCAGTCAAACAACGTAGGGCTCTGTCAGTACTTGACCGAGAGATCGTCTAGGAATACAGGGTGTCGTAGGTTTTAATTTTTGCGTCCTTTTTTCAATAGCGCCTATTTGCGAATATTTCAATTAAATATTGGCGATCCAAAGCAATCATCGCCTACGACCATACCACATTGCAAGTACCGGTTCTCGTCCGATCACCGCAGTCAAACAACGTAGGGCTCTGTCAGTACTTGACCGAGAGATCGTCTAGGAATACAGGGTGTCGTAGGTTTTAGATTTTACGTCCTTTTTTCAATAGCGCCTATTTGCGAATATTTCAATTCAATATTGGCGATCCAAAGCAATCATCGCCTACGACCATACCACGTTGCAAGTACCGGTTCTCGTCCGATCACCGCTGTCAAACAACGTAGGGCTCTGTCAGTACTTGACCGAGAGTTCGTCTAGGAATACAGGGTGTCGTAGGTTTTAGATTTTACGTCCTTTTTTCAATAGCGCCTATTTGCGAATATTTCAATTAAATATTGGCGATCCAAAGCAATCATCGCCTACGACCATACCACGTTGCAAGTACCGGTTCTCGTCCGATCAGCGCAGTCAAACAACGTAGGGCTCTGTCAGTACTTGACCGAGAGAACGTCTAGGCATACAGGGTGTCGTAGGTTATAGATTTTACGTCCTTTTTTCAATAGCGCCTATTTGCGAATATTTCAATTAAATATTGGCGATCCAAAGCAATCATCGCCTACGACCATACCACGTTGCAAGTACCGGTTCTCGTCCGATCACCGCAGTCAAACAACGTAGGGCTCTGTCAGTACTTGACCGAGAGATCGTCTAGGAATACAGGGTGTCGTAGGTTTTCATTTTTTCTTTAATTTTTCAATAGCGTCTATTTGCGAAAATTTCAATTAAATATTGGCGATTTAAAGCAATTATCGCCTACGACCATACCACGTTGCAAGTACCGGTTCTCGTCTGATCACCGCAGTCAAACAACGTAGGGCTCTGTCAGTACTTGACCGAGAGATCGTCTAGGAATACAGGGTGTCGTAGGTTTTAGATTTTACGTCCTTTTTTCAATATCGCCTATTTGCGAATATTTCAATTAAATATTGGCCATCTAAAGCAATCATCGCCTACGACCATACCACGTTGCAAGTACCGGTTCTCGTCCGATCACCGCAGTCAAACAACGTAGGGCTTTGTCAGTACTTGACCGAGAGATCGTCTAGGAATACAGGGTGTCGTAGGTTTTAGATTTTACGTCCTTTTTTCAATAGCGCCTATTTGCGAATATTTCAATTAATTATTGGCGACCTAAAGCAATCATCGCCTACGACCATACCACGTTGCAAGTACCGGTTCTCGTCCGATCACCGCAGTCAAACAACGTAGGGCTCTGTCAGTACTTGACCGAGAGATCGTCTAGGAATACAGGGTGTCGTAGGTTTTAGATTTGACGTCCTTTTTTCAATAGCGCCTATTTGCGAATATTTCAATTAAATATTGGCCATCTTAAGCAATCATCGCCTACGACCATACCACGTTGCAAGTACCGGTTCTCGTCCGATCACCGCAGTCAAACAACGTAGTGCTCTGTCAGTACTTGACTGAGAGATCGTCTAGGAATACAGGGTGTCGTAGGTTTTAGATTTTACGTCCTTTTTTCAATAGCGCCTATTTGCGAATATTTCAATAAAAATATTGGCGATCCAAAGCAATCATCGCCTACGACCATACCACGTTGCAAGTACCGGTTCTCGTCCGATCACCGCAGTCAAACAACGTAGGGCTCTGTCAGTACGTGACCGAGAGATCGTCTAGGAATACAGGGTGTCGTAGGTTTTAATTTTTGCGTCCTTTTTTCAATAGCGCCTATTTGCGAATATTTCAATTAAATATTGGCGATCAAAAGCAATCATCGCCTACGACCATACCACATTGCAAGTACCGGTTCTCGTCCGATCACCGCAGTCAAACAACGTAGGGCTCTGTCAGTACTTGACCGAGAGATCGTCTAGGAATACAGGGTGTCGTAGGTTTTAGATTTTACGTCCTTTTTTCAACAGCGCCTATTTGCGAATATTTCAATTAAATATTGGCCATCTAAAGCAATCATCGCCTACGACCATACCACGTTGCAAGTACCGGTTCTCGACCGATCACCGCAGTCAAACAACGTAGGGCTCTGTCAGTACTTGACCGAGAGATCGTCTAGGAATACAGGGTGTCGTAGGTTTTAGATTTTAAGTCTTTTTTTCAATAGCGCCTATTTGCGAATATTTCAATTAAATATTGGCGATCCAAAGCAATCATCGCCTACGACCATACCACGTTGCAAGTACCGGTTCTCGTCCGATCACCGCAGTCAAACAACGTAGGGCTCTGTCAGTATTTGACCGAGAGATCGTTTAGGAATACAGGGTGTCGTAGGTTTTCATTTTTTCTTTCATTTTTCAATAGCGCCTTTTTGCGAATATTTTTTAATTAAATGTTGGCGATCTAAAGCAATCATCGACTACGACCATACCACGTTGCAAGTACCGGTTCTCGTCCGATCACCGCAGTCAAACAACGTAGGGCTCTGTCAGTACTTGACCGAGAGATCGTCTAGGAATACAGGGTGTCGTAGGTTTTAATTTTTGCGTCCTTTTTTCAATAGCGCCTATTTGCGAATATTTCGATAAAATTTTGGCGATCCAAAGCAATCATCGCCTACGACCATACCACGTTGCAAGTACCGGTTCTCGTCCGATCACCGCTGTCAAACAACGTAGGGCTCTGTCAGTACTTGACCGAGAGATCGTCTAGGAATACAGGGTGTCGAAGGTTTTAGATTTTACGTCCTTTTTTCAATAGCGGCTATTTGCGAATATTTCAATTAAATATTGGCCATCTAAAGCAATCATCGCCTACGACCATACCACGTTGCAAGTACCGGTTCTCTCCCGATCACCGCAGTCAAACAACGTAGGGCTCTGTCAGTACTTGACCGAGAGATCGTCTAGGAATACAGGGTGTCGTAGGTTATAGATTTTACGTCCTTTTTTCAATAGCGCCTATTTGCGAATATTTCAATAAAATATTGGCGATCCAAAGCAATCATCGCCTACGACCATACCACGTTGCAAGTACCGGTTCTCGTCTGATCACCGCAGTCAAACAACGTAGGGCTCTGTCAGTACTTGACCGAGAGATCGTCTAGGAATACAGGGTGTCGTAGGTTTTCATTTTTTCTTGCATTTTTTAATAGCGCCTATTTGCGAATATTTCAATTAAATATAGGCGATCCAAAGCAATCATCGCCTACGACCATACCACGTTGCAAGTACCGGTTCTTGTCTGATCACCGCAGTCAAACAACGTAAGGCTCTGTCAGTACTTGACCGAGAGATCGTCTAGGAATACAGGGTGTCGTAGGTTTTCATTTTTTCTTTCATTTTTCAATAGCGCCTATTTGCGAATATTTCAATTAAATATTGGCAATCCAAGGCAATCATCGCCTACGACCATACCACATTGCAAGTACCGGTTCTCGTCCGATCACCGCAGTCAAACAACGTAGGGCTCTGTCAGTACTTGACCGAGAGATCGTCTAGGAATACAGGGTGTCGTAGGTTTTAGATTTTACGTCCTTTTTTCAATAGCGCCTATTTGCGAATATTTCAATTAAATATTGGCGACCTAAAGCAATCATCGCCTACGACCATACCACGTTGCAAGTACCGGTTCTCGTCCGATCACCGCAGTCAAACAACGTAGGGCTCTGTCAGTACTTGACCGAGAGATCGTCTAGGAATACAGGGTGTCGTAGGTTTTAGATTTTACGTCCTTTTTTCAACAGCGCCTATTTGCGAATATTTCAATTAAATATTGGCCATCTAAAGCAATCATCGCCTACGACCATACCACGTTGCAAGTACCGGTTCTCGTCCGATCACCGCAGTCAAACAACGCAGGGCTCAGTCAGTACTTGACCGAGAGATTGTTTAGGAATACAGGGTGTCGTAGGTTTTCATTTTTTCTTTCATTTTTCAATAGAGCCTTTTTGCGAATATTTTTTAATTAAATGTTGGCGATCTAAAGCAATCATCGACTACGACCATACCACGTTGCAAGTACCGGTTCTCGTCCGATCAACGCAGTCAAACAACGTAGGGCTCTGTCAGTACTTGACCGAGAGATCGTCTAGGAATACAGGGTGTCGTAGGTTTTAGATTTTACGTCATTTTTTCAATAGCGCCTATTTGCGAATATTTCAAATAAATATTGGCGATCTAAAGCAATCATCGCCTACGACCATACCACGTTGCAAGTACCGTTTCTCGTCCGATCACCGCAGTCAAACAACGTAGGGCTCTGTCAGTACTTGACCGAGAGATCGTCTAGGAATACAGGGTGTCGTAGGTTTTAGATTTTACGTCCTTTTTTCAATAGCGCCTATTTGCGAATATTTCAATTAAATATTGGCGATCCAAGGCAATCATCGCCTACGACCATACCACATTGCAAGTACCGGTTCTCGTCCGATCACCGCAGTCAAACAACGTAGGGCTCTGTCAGTACTTGACCGAGAGATCGTCTAGGAATACAGGGTGTCGTAGGTTTTAGATTTTACGTCCTTTTTTCAATAGCGCCTATTTGCGAATATTTCAATTAAATATTGGCGACCTAAAGCAATCATCGCCTACGACCATACCACGTTGCAAGTACCGGTTCTCGTCCGATCGCCGCAGTCAAGCAACGTAGGGCTCTGTCAGTACTTGACCGAGAGATCGTCTAGGAATACAGGGTGTCGTAGGTTTTAGATTTTACGTCCTTTTTTCAATAGCGCCTATTTGCGAATATTTCAATTAAATATTGGCCATTTAAAGCAATCATCGCCTACGACCATACCACGTTGCAAGTACCGGTTCTCGTCCGATCACCGCAGTCAAACAACGTAGGGCTCTGTCAGTACTTGACCGAGAGATCGTCTAGGAATACAGGGTGTCGTAGGTTTTAGATTTTACGTCCTTTTTTCAACAGCGCCTATTTGCGAATATTTCAATTAAATATTGGCCATCTAAAGCAATCATCGCCTACGACCATACCACGTTGCAAGTACCGGTTCTCGTCCGATCACCGCAGTCAAACAACGTAGGGCTCTGTCAGTACTTGACCGAGAGATCGTTTAGGAATACAGGGTGTCGTAGGTTTTCATTTTTTCTTTCATTTTTCAATAGAGCCTTTTTGCGAATATTTTTTAATTAAATGTTGGCGATCTAAAGCAATCATCGACTACGACCATACCACGTTGCAAGTACCGGTTCTCGTCCGATCACCGCAGTCAAACAACATAGGGCTCTGTCAGTACTTGACCGAGAGATCGTCTAGGAATACAGGGTGTCGTAGGTTTTAGATTTTACGTCATTTTTTCAATAGCGCCTATTTGCGAATATTTCAAATAAATATTGGCGATCTAAAGCAATCATCGCCTACGACCATACCACGTTGCAAGTACCGGTTCTCGTCCGATCACCGCAGTCAAACAACGTAGGGCTCTGTCAGTACTTGACTGAGAGATCGTTTAGGAATACAGGGTGTCGTAGGTTTTCATTTTTTCTTTCATTTTTCAATAGAGCCTTTTTGCGAATATCTTTTAATTAAATGTTGGCGATCTAAAGCAATCATCGACTACGACCATACCACGTTGCAAGTACCGGTTCTCGTCCGATCACTGCAGTCAAACAACGTAGGGCTCTGTCAGTACTTGACCGAGAGATCGTCTAGGAATACAGGGTGTCGTAGGTTTTAATTTTTGCGTCCTTTTTTCAATAGCGCCTATTTGCGAATATTTCGATTAAATTTTGGCGATCCAAAGCAATCATCGCCTACGACCATACCACGTTGCAAGTACCGGTTCTCGTCCGATCACCGCTGTCAAACAACTTAGGGCTCTGTCAGTACTTGACCGAGAGATCGTCTAGGAATACAGGGTGTCGTAGGTTTTAGATTTTACGTCCTTTTTTCAATAGCGCCTATTTGCGAATATTTCAATTAAATATTGGCCATCTAAAGCAATCATCGCCTACGACCATACCACGTTGCAAGTACCGGTTCTCGTCCGATCACCGCAGTCAAACAACGTAGGGCTCTGTCAGTACTTGACCGAGAGATCGTCTAGGAATACAGGGTGTCGTAGGTTTTCATTTTTTCTTTCATTTTTCAATAGCGCCTATTTGCGAATATTTCAATTAAATATTGGCGATCCAAGGCAATCATCGCCTACGAGCATACCACGTTGCAAGTACCGGTTCTCGTCCGATCACCGCAGTCAAACAACGTAGGGCTCTGTCAGTACTTGACCGAGAGATCGTTTAGGAATACAGGGTGTCGTAGGTTTTCATTTTTTCTTTCATTTTTCAATAGAGCCTTTTTGCGAATATTTTTTAATTAAATGTTGGCGATCTAAAGCAATCATCGACTACGACCATACCACGTTGCAAGTACCGGTTCTCGTCCGATCACCGCAGTCAAACAACATAGGGCTCTGTCAGTACTTGACCGAGAGATCGTCTAGGAATACAGGGTGTCGTAGGTTTTAGATTTTTACGTCATTTTTTCAATAGCGCCTATTTGCGAATATTTCAAATAAATATTGGCGATCTAAAGCAATCATCGCCTACGACCATACCACGTTGCAAGTACCGGTTCTCGTCCGATCACTGCAGTCAAACAACGTAGGGCTCTGTCAGTACTTGACCGAGAGATCGTCTAGGAATACAGGGTGTCGTAGGTTTTAATTTTTGCGTCCTTTTTTCAATAGCGCCTATTTGCGAATATTTCGATTAAATTTTGGCGATCCAAAGCAATCATCGCCTACGACCATACCACGTTGCAAGTACCGGTTCTCGTCCGATCACCGCTGTCAAACAACTTAGGGCTCTGTCAGTACTTGACCGAGAGATCGTCTAGGAATACAGGGTGTCGTAGGTTTTAGATTTTACGTCCTTTTTTCAATAGCGCCTATTTGCGAATATTTCAATTAAATATTGGCCATCTAAAGCAATCATCGCCTACGACCATACCACGTTGCAAGTACCGGTTCTCGTCCGATCACCGCAGTCAAACAACGTAGGGCTCTGTCAGTACTTGACCGAGAGATCGTCTAGGAATACAGGGTGTCGTAGGTTTTCATTTTTTCTTTCATTTTTCAATAGCGCCTATTTGCGAATATTTCAATTAAATATTGGCGATCCAAGGCAATCATCGCCTACGAGCATACCACGTTGCAAGTACCGGTTCTCGTCCGATCACCGCAGTCAAACAACGTAGGGCTCTGTCAGTACTTGACCGAGAGATCGTCTAGGAATACAGGGTGTCGTAGGTTTTAATTTTTGCGTCCTTTTTTCAATAGCGCCTATTTGCGAATATTTCAATTAAATATTGGCGATCCAAAGCAATCATCGCATACGACCATACCACATTGCAAGTACCGGTTCTCGTCCGATCACCGCAGTCAAACAACGTAGGGCTCTGTCAGTACTTGACCGAGAGATCGTCTAGGAATACAGGGTGTCGTAGGTTTTAGATTTTACGTCCTTTTTTCAATATCGCCTATTTGCGAATATTTCAATTAAATATTGGCCATCTAAAGCAATCATCGCCTACGACCATACCACGTTGCAAGTACCGGTTCTCGTCCGATCACCGCAGTCAAACAACGTAGGCCTTTGTCAGTACTTGACCGAGAGATCGTCTAGGAATACAGGGTGTCGTAGGTTTTAGATTTTACGTCCTTTTTTCAATAGCGCCTATTTGCGAATATTTCAATTAATTATTGGCGACCTAAAGCAATCATCGCCTACGACCATACCACGTTGCAAGTACCGGTTCTCGTCCGATCACCGCAGTCAAACAACGTAGGGCTCTGTCAGTACTTGACCGAGAGATCGTCTAGGAATACAGGGTGTCGTAGGTTTTAGATTTGACGTCCTTTTTTCAATAGCGCCTATTTGCGAATATTTCAATTAAATATTGGCCATCTTAAGCAATCATCGCCTACGACCATACCACGTTGCAAGTACCGGTTCTCGTCCGATCACCGCAGTCAAACAACGTAGTGCTCTGTCAGTACTTGACTGAGAGATCGTCTAGGAATACAGGGTGTCGTAGGTTTTAGATTTTACGTCCTTTTTTCAATAGCGCCTATTTGCGAATATTTCAATAAAAATATTGGCGATCCAAA
Organism: Luidia sarsii; assembly: GCA_949987565.1. Taxonomy (NCBI): domain Eukaryota; kingdom Metazoa; phylum Echinodermata; class Asteroidea; order Paxillosida; family Luidiidae; genus Luidia; species Luidia sarsii. The sequence goes on along the minus strand of OX465102.1, from coordinate 24,422,141 downwards.
GCAATCATCGCCTACGACCATACCACGTTGCAAGTACCGGTTCTCGTCCGATCACCGCAGTCAAACAACGTAGGGCTCTGTCAGTACGTGACCGAGAGATCGTCTAGGAATACAGGGTGTCGTAGGTTTTAATTTTTGCGTCCTTTTTTCAATAGCGCCTATTTGCGAATATTTCAATTAAATATTGGCGATCAAAAGCAATCATCGCCTACGACCATACCACATTGCAAGTACCGGTTCTCGTCCGATCACCGCAGTCAAACAACGTAGGGCTCTGTCAGTACTTGACCGAGAGATCGTCTAGGAATACAGGGTGTCGTAGGTTTTAGATTTTACGTCCTTTTTTCAACAGCGCCTATTTGCGAATATTTCAATTAAATATTGGCCATCTAAAGCAATCATCGCCTACGACCATACCACGTTGCAAGTACCGGTTCTCGACCGATCACCGCAGTCAAACAACGTAGGGCTCTGTCAGTACTTGACCGAGAGATCGTCTAGGAATACAGGGTGTCGTAGGTTTTAGATTTTAAGTCTTTTTTTCAATAGCGCCTATTTGCGAATATTTCAATTAAATATTGGCGATCCAAAGCAATCATCGCCTACGACCATACCACGTTGCAAGTACCGGTTCTCGTCCGATCACCGCAGTCAAACAACGTAGGGCTCTGTCAGTATTTGACCGAGAGATCGTTTAGGAATACAGGGTGTCGTAGGTTTTCATTTTTTCTTTCATTTTTCAATAGCGCCTTTTTGCGAATATTTTTTAATTAAATGTTGGCGATCTAAAGCAATCATCGACTACGACCATACCACGTTGCAAGTACCGGTTCTCGTCCGATCACCGCAGTCAAACAACGTAGGGCTCTGTCAGTACTTGACCGAGAGATCGTCTAGGAATACAGGGTGTCGTAGGTTTTAATTTTTGCGTCCTTTTTTCAATAGCGCCTATTTGCGAATATTTCGATAAAATTTTGGCGATCCAAAGCAATCATCGCCTACGACCATACCACGTTGCAAGTACCGGTTCTCGTCCGATCACCGCTGTCAAACAACGTAGGGCTCTGTCAGTACTTGACCGAGAGATCGTCTAGGAATACAGGGTGTCGAAGGTTTTAGATTTTACGTCCTTTTTTCAATAGCGGCTATTTGCGAATATTTCAATTAAATATTGGCCATCTAAAGCAATCATCGCCTACGACCATACCACGTTGCAAGTACCGGTTCTCTCCCGATCACCGCAGTCAAACAACGTAGGGCTCTGTCAGTACTTGACCGAGAGATCGTCTAGGAATACAGGGTGTCGTAGGTTATAGATTTTACGTCCTTTTTTCAATAGCGCCTATTTGCGAATATTTCAATAAAATATTGGCGATCCAAAGCAATCATCGCCTACGACCATACCATGTTGCAAGTACCGGTTCTCGTCTGATCACCGCAGTCAAACAACGTAGGGCTCTGTCAGTACTTGACCGAGAGATCGTCTAGGAATACAGGGTGTCGTAGGTTTTCATTTTTTCTTGCATTTTTTAATAGCGCCTATTTGCGAATATTTCAATTAAATATTGGCGATCCAAAGCAATCATCGCCTACGACCATACCACGTTCCAAGTACCGGTTCTTGTCTGATCACCGCAGTCAAACAACGTAAGGCTCTGTCAGTACTTGACCGAGAGATCGTCTAGGAATACAGGGTGTCGTAGGTTTTCATTTTTTCTTTCATTTTTCAATAGCGCCTATTTGCGAATATTTCAATTAAATATTGGCAATCCAAGGCAATCATCGCCTACGACCATACCACATTGCAAGTACCGGTTCTCGTCCGATCACCGCAGTCAAACAACGTAGGGCTTTGTCAGTACTTGACCGAGAGATCGTCTAGGAATACAGGGTGTCGTAGGTTTTAGATTTTACGTCCTTTTTTCAATAGCGCCTATTTGCGAATATTTCAATTAAATATTGGCGACCTAAAGCAATCATCGCCTACGACCATACCACGTTGCAAGTACCGGTTCTCGTCCGATCACCGCAGTCAAACAACGTAGGGCTCTGTCAGTACTTGACCGAGAGATCGTCTAGGAATACAGGGTGTCGTAGGTTTTAGATTTTACGTCCTTTTTTCAACAGCGCCTATTTGCGAATATTTCAATTAAATATTGGCCATCTAAAGCAATCATCGCCTACGACCATACCACGTTGCAAGTACCGGTTCTCGTCCGATCACCGCAGTCAAACAACGCAGGGCTCAGTCAGTACTTGACCGAGAGATTGTTTACGAATACAGGGTGTCGTAGGTTTTCATTTTTTCTTTCATTTTTCAATAGAGCCTTTTTGCGAATATTTTTTAATTAAATGTTGGCGATCTAAAGCAATCATCGACTACGACCATACCACGTTGCAAGTACCGGTTCTCGTCCGATCAACGCAGTCAAACAACGTAGGGCTCTGTCAGTACTTGACCGAGAGATCGTCTAGGAATACAGGGTGTCGTAGGTTTTAGATTTTACGTCATTTTTTCAATAGCGCCTATTTGCGAATATTTCAAATAAATATTGGCGATCTAAAGCAATCATCGCCTACGACCATACCACGTTGCAAGTACCGTTTCTCGTCCGATCACCGCAGTCAAACAACGTAGGGCTCTGTCAGTACTTGACCGAGAGATCGTCTAGGAATACAGGGTGTCGTAGGTTTTAGATTTTACGTCCTTTTTTCAATAGCGCCTATTTGCGAATATTTCAATTAAATATTGGCGATCCAAGGCAATCATCGCCTACGACCATACCACATTGCAAGTACCGGTTCTCGTCCGATCACCGCAGTCAAACAACGTAGGGCTCTGTCAGTACTTGACCGAGAGATCGTCTAGGAATACAGGGTGTCGTAGGTTTTAGATTTTACGTCCTTTTTTCAATAGCGCCTATTTGCGAATATTTCAATTAAATATTGGCGACCTAAAGCAATCATCGCCTACGACCATACCACGTTGCAAGTACCGGTTCTCGTCCGATCGCCGCAGTCAAGCAACGTAGGGCTCTGTCAGTACTTGACCGAGAGATCGTCTAGGAATACAGGGTGTCGTAGGTTTTAGATTTTACGTCCTTTTTTCAATAGCGCCTATTTGCGAATATTTCAATTAAATATTGGCCATTTAAAGCAATCATCGCCTACGACCATACCACGTTGCAAGTACCGGTTCTCGTCCGATCACCGCAGTCAAACAACGTAGGGCTCTGTCAGTACTTGACCGAGAGATCGTCTAGGAATACAGGGTGTCGTAGGTTTTAGATTTTACGTCCTTTTTTCAACAGCGCCTATTTGCGAATATTTCAATTAAATATTGGCCATCTAAAGCAATCATCGCCTACGACCATACCACGTTGCAAGTACCGGTTCTCGTCCGATCACCGCAGTCAAACAACGTAGGGCTCTGTCAGTACTTGACCGAGAGATCGTTTAGGAATACAGGGTGTCGTAGGTTTTCATTTTTTCTTTCATTTTTCAATAGAGCCTTTTTGCGAATATTTTTTAATTAAATGTTGGCGATCTAAAGCAATCATCGACTACGACCATACCACGTTGCAAGTACCGGTTCTCGTCCGATCACCGCAGTCAAACAACATAGGGCTCTGTCAGTACTTGACCGAGAGATCGTCTAGGAATACAGGGTGTCGTAGGTTTTAGATTTTACGTCCTTTTTTCAATATCGCCTATTTGCGAATATTTCAATTAAATATTGGCCATCTAAAGCAATCATCGCCTACGACCATACCACGTTGCAAGTACCGGTTCTCGTCCGATCACCGCAGTCAAACAACGTAGGGCTTTGTCAGTACTTGACCGAGAGATCGTCTAGGAATACAGGGTGTCGTAGGTTTTAGATTTTACGTCCTTTTTTCAATAGCGCCTATTTGCGAATATTTCAATTAATTATTGGCGACCTAAAGCAATCATCGCCTACGACCATACCACGTTGCAAGTACCGGTTCTCGTCCGATCACCGCAGTCAAACAACGTAGGGCTCTGTCAGTACTTGACCGAGAGATCGTCTAGGAATACAGGGTGTCGTAGGTTTTAGATTTGACGTCCTTTTTTCAATAGCGCCTATTTGCGAATATTTCAATTAAATATTGGCCATCTTAAGCAATCATCGCCTACGACCATACCACGTTGCAAGTACCGGTTCTCGTCCGATCACCGCAGTCAAACAACGTAGTGCTCTGTCAGTACTTGACTGAGAGATCGTCTAGGAATACAGGGTGTCGTAGGTTTTAGATTTTACGTCCTTTTTTCAATAGCGCCTATTTGCGAATATTTCAATAAAAATATTGGCGATCCAAAGCAATCATCGCCTACGACCATACCACGTTGCAAGTACCGGTTCTCGTCCGATCACCGCAGTCAAACAACGTAGGGCTCTGTCAGTACGTGACCGAGAGATCGTCTAGGAATACAGGGTGTCGTAGGTTTTAATTTTTGCGTCCTTTTTTCAATAGCGCCTATTTGCGAATATTTCAATTAAATATTGGCGATCAAAAGCAATCATCGCCTACGACCATACCACATTGCAAGTACCGGTTCTCGTCCGATCACCGCAGTCAAACAACGTAGGGCTCTGTCAGTACTTGACCGAGAGATCGTCTAGGAATACAGGGTGTCGTAGGTTTTAGATTTTACGTCCTTTTTTCAACAGCGCCTATTTGCGAATATTTCAATTAAATATTGGCCATCTAAAGCAATCATCGCCTACGACCATACCACGTTGCAAGTACCGGTTCTCGACCGATCACCGCAGTCAAACAACGTAGGGCTCTGTCAGTACTTGACCGAGAGATCGTCTAGGAATACAGGGTGTCGTAGGTTTTAGATTTTAAGTCTTTTTTTCAATAGCGCCTATTTGCGAATATTTCAATTAAATATTGGCGATCCAAAGCAATCATCGCCTACGACCATACCACGTTGCAAGTACCGGTTCTCGTCCGATCACCGCAGTCAAACAACGTAGGGCTCTGTCAGTATTTGACCGAGAGATCGTTTAGGAATACAGGGTGTCGTAGGTTTTCATTTTTTCTTTCATTTTTCAATAGCGCCTTTTTGCGAATATTTTTTAATTAAATGTTGGCGATCTAAAGCAATCATCGACTACGACCATACCACGTTGCAAGTACCGGTTCTCGTCCGATCACCGCAGTCAAACAACGTAGGGCTCTGTCAGTACTTGACCGAGAGATCGTCTAGGAATACAGGGTGTCGTAGGTTTTAATTTTTGCGTCCTTTTTTCAATAGCGCCTATTTGCGAATATTTCGATAAAATTTTGGCGATCCAAAGCAATCATCGCCTACGACCATACCACGTTGCAAGTACCGGTTCTCGTCCGATCACCGCTGTCAAACAACGTAGGGCTCTGTCAGTACTTGACCGAGAGATCGTCTAGGAATACAGGGTGTCGAAGGTTTTAGATTTTACGTCCTTTTTTCAATAGCGGCTATTTGCGAATATTTCAATTAAATATTGGCCATCTAAAGCAATCATCGCCTACGACCATACCACGTTGCAAGTACCGGTTCTCTCCCGATCACCGCAGTCAAACAACGTAGGGCTCTGTCAGTACTTGACCGAGAGATCGTCTAGGAATACAGGGTGTCGTAGGTTATAGATTTTACGTCCTTTTTTCAATAGCGCCTATTTGCGAATATTTCAATAAAATATTGGCGATCCAAAGCAATCATCGCCTACGACCATACCACGTTGCAAGTACCGGTTCTCGTCTGATCACCGCAGTCAAACAACGTAGGGCTCTGTCAGTACTTGACCGAGAGATCGTCTAGGAATACAGGGTGTCGTAGGTTTTCATTTTTTCTTGCATTTTTTAATAGCGCCTATTTGCGAATATTTCAATTAAATATTGGCGATCCAAAGCAATCATCTCCTACGACCATACCACGTTGCAAGTACCGGTTCTTGTCTGATCACCGCAGTCAAACAACGTAAGGCTCTGTCAGTACTTGACCGAGAGATCGTCTAGGAATACAGGGTGTCGTAGGTTTTCATTTTTTCTTTCATTTTTCAATAGCGCCTATTTGCGAATATTTCAATTAAATATTGGCAATCCAAGGCAATCATCGCCTACGACCATACCACATTGCAAGTACCGGTTCTCGTCCGATCACCGCAGTCAAACAACGTAGGGCTCTGTCAGTACTTGACCGAGAGATCGTCTAGGAATACAGGGTGTCGTAGGTTTTAGATTTTACGTCCTTTTTTCAATAGCGCCTATTTGCGAATATTTCAATTAAATATTGGCGACCTAAAGCAATCATCGCCTACGACCATACCACGTTGCAAGTACCGGTTCTCGTCCGATCACCGCAGTCAAACAACGTAGGGCTCTGTCAGTACTTGACCGAGAGATCGTCTAGGAATACAGGGTGTCGTAGGTTTTAGATTTTACGTCCTTTTTTCAACAGCGCCTATTTGCGAATATTTCAATTAAATATTGGCCATCTAAAGCAATCATCGCCTACGACCATACCACGTTGCAAGTACCGGTTCTCGTCCGATCACCGCAGTCAAACAACGCAGGGCTCAGTCAGTACTTGACCGAGAGATTGTTTAGGAATACAGGGTGTCGTAGGTTTTCATTTTTTCTTTCATTTTTCAATAGAGCCTTTTTGCGAATATTTTTTAATTAAATGTTGGCGATCTAAAGCAATCATCGACTACGACCATACCACGTTGCAAGTACCGGTTCTCGTCCGATCAACGCAGTCAAACAACGTAGGGCTCTGTCAGTACTTGACCGAGAGATCGTCTAGGAATACAGGGTGTCGTAGGTTTTAGATTTTACGTCATTTTTTCAATAGCGCCTATTTGCGAATATTTCAAATAAATATTGGCGATCTAAAGCAATCATCGCCTACGACCATACCACGTTGCAAGTACCGTTTCTCGTCCGATCACCGCAGTCAAACAACGTAGGGCTCTGTCAGTACTTGACCGAGAGATCGTCTAGGAATACAGGGTGTCGTAGGTTTTAGATTTTACGTCCTTTTTTCAATAGCGCCTATTTGCGAATATTTCAATTAAATATTGGCGATCCAAGGCAATCATCGCCTACGACCATACCACATTGCAAGTACCGGTTCTCGTCCGATCACCGCAGTCAAACAACGTAGGGCTCTGTCAGTACTTGACCGAGAGATCGTCTAGGAATACAGGGTGTCGTAGGTTTTAGATTTTACGTCCTTTTTTCAATAGCGCCTATTTGCGAATATTTCAATTAAATATTGGCGACCTAAAGCAATCATCGCCTACGACCATACCACGTTGCAAGTACCGGTTCTCGTCCGATCGCCGCAGTCAAGCAACGTAGGGCTCTGTCAGTACTTGACCGAGAGATCGTCTAGGAATACAGGGTGTCGTAGGTTTTAGATTTTACGTCCTTTTTTCAATAGCGCCTATTTGCGAATATTTCAATTAAATTTTGGCCATTTAAAGCAATCATCGCCTACGACCATACCACGTTGCAAGTACCGGTTCTCGTCCGATCACCGCAGTCAAACAACGTAGGGCTCTGTCAGTACTTGACCGAGAGATCGTCTAGGAATACAGGGTGTCGTAGGTTTTAGATTTTACGTCCTTTTTTCAACAGCGCCTATTTGCGAATATTTCAATTAAATATTGGCCATCTAAAGCAATCATCGCCTACGACCATACCACGTTGCAAGTACCGGTTCTCGTCCGATCACCGCAGTCAAACAACGTAGGGCTCTGTCAGTACTTGACCGAGAGATCGTTTAGGAATACAGGGTGTCGTAGGTTTTCATTTTTTCTTTCATTTTTCAATAGAGCCTTTTTGCGAATATTTTTTAATTAAATGTTGGCGATCTAAAGCAATCATCGACTACGACCATACCACGTTGCAAGTACCGGTTCTCGTCCGATCACCGCAGTCAAACAACATAGGGCTCTGTCAGTACTTGACCGAGAGATCGTCTAGGAATACAGGGTGTCGTAGGTTTTAGATTTTACGTCATTTTTTCAATAGCGCCTATTTGCGAATATTTCAAATAAATATTGGCGATCTAAAGCAATCATCGCCTACGACCATACCACGTTGCAAGTACCGGTTCTCGTCCGATCACCGCAGTCAAACAACGTAGGGCTCTGTCAGTACTTGACTGAGAGATCGTTTAGGAATACAGGGTGTCGTAGGTTTTCATTTTTTCTTTCATTTTTCAATAGAGCCTTTTTGCGAATATCTTTTAATTAAATGTTGGCGATCTAAAGCAATCATCGACTACGACCATACCACGTTGCAAGTACCGGTTCTCGTCCGATCACTGCAGTCAAACAACGTAGGGCTCTGTCAGTACTTGACCGAGAGATCGTCTAGGAATACAGGGTGTCGTAGGTTTTAATTTTTGCGTCCTTTTTTCAATAGCGCCTATTTGCGAATATTTCGATTAAATTTTGGCGATCCAAAGCAATCATCGCCTACGACCATACCACGTTGCAAGTACCGGTTCTCGTCCGATCACCGCTGTCAAACAACTTAGGGCTCTGTCAGTACTTGACCGAGAGATCGTCTAGGAATACAGGGTGTCGTAGGTTTTAGATTTTACGTCCTTTTTTCAATAGCGCCTATTTGCGAATATTTCAATTAAATATTGGCCATCTAAAGCAATCATCGCCTACGACCATACCACGTTGCAAGTACCGGTTCTCGTCCGATCACCGCAGTCAAACAACGTAGGGCTCTGTCAGTACTTGACCGAGAGATCGTCTAGGAATACAGGGTGTCGTAGGTTTTCATTTTTTCTTTCATTTTTCAATAGCGCCTATTTGCGAATATTTCAATTAAATATTGGCGATCCAAGGCAATCATCGCCTACGAGCATACCACGTTGCAAGTACCGGTTCTCGTCCGATCACCGCAGTCAAACAACGTAGGGCTCTGTCAGTACTTGACCGAGAGATCGTTTAGGAATACAGGGTGTCGTAGGTTTTCATTTTTTCTTTCATTTTTCAATAGAGCCTTTTTGCGAATATTTTTTAATTAAATGTTGGCGATCTAAAGCAATCATCGACTACGACCATACCACGTTGCAAGTACCGGTTCTCGTCCGATCACCGCAGTCAAACAACATAGGGCTCTGTCAGTACTTGACCGAGAGATCGTCTAGGAATACAGGGTGTCGTAGGTTTTAGATTTTACGTCATTTTTTCAATAGCGCCTATTTGCGAATATTTCAAATAAATATTGGCGATCTAAAGCAATCATCGCCTACGACCATACCACGTTGCAAGTACCGGTTCTCGTCCGATCACTGCAGTCAAACAACGTAGGGCTCTGTCAGTACTTGACCGAGAGATCGTCTAGGAATACAGGGTGTCGTAGGTTTTAATTTTTGCGTCCTTTTTTCAATAGCGCCTATTTGCGAATATTTCGATTAAATTTTGGCGATCCAAAGCAATCATCGCCTACGACCATACCACGTTGCAAGTACCGGTTCTCGTCCGATCACCGCTGTCAAACAACTTAGGGCTCTGTCAGTACTTGACCGAGAGATCGTCTAGGAATACAAGGTGTCGTAGGTTTTAGATTTTACGTCCTTTTTTCAATAGCGCCTATTTGCGAATATTTCAATTAAATATTGGCCATCTAAAGCAATCATCGCCTATGACCATACCACGTTGCAAGTACCGGTTCTCGTCCGATCACCGCAGTCAAACAACGTAGGGCTCTGTCAGTACTTGACCGAGAGATCGTCTAGGAATACAGGGTGTCGTAGGTTTTCATTTTTTCTTTCATTTTTCAATAGCGCCTATTTGCGAATATTTCAATTAAATATTGGCGATCCAAGGCAATCATCGCCTACGAGCATACCACGTTGCAAGTACCGGTTCTCGTCCGATCACCGCAGTCAAACAACGTAGGGCTCTGTCAGTACTTGACCGAGAGATCGTCTAGGAATACAGGGTGTCGTAGGTTTTAATTTTTGCGTCCTTTTTTCAATAGCGCCTATTTGCGAATATTTCAATTAAATATTGGCGATCCAAAGCAATCATCGCCTACGACCATACCACATTGCAAGTACCGGTTCTCGTCCGATCACCGCAGTCAAACAACGTAGGGCTCTGTCAGTACTTGACCGAGAGATCGTCTAGGAATACAGGGTGTCGTAGGTTTTAGATTTTACGTCCTTTTTTCAACAGCGCCTATTTGCGAATATTTCAATTAAATATTGGCCATCTAAAGCAATCATCGCCTACGACCATACCACGTTGCAAGTACCGGTTCTCGTCCGATCACCGCAGTCAAACAACGTAGGGCTCTGTCAGTACTTGACCGAGAGATCGTCTAGGAATACAGGGTGTCGTAGGTTTTAGATTTTACGTCCTTTTTTCAATAGCGCCTATTTGCGAATATTTCAATTAAATATTGGCCATCTAAAGCAATCATCGCCTACGACCATACCACGTTGCAAGTACCGGTTCTCGTCCGATCACCGCAGTCAAACAACGTAGGGCTCTGTCAGTACTTGACCGAGAGATCGTCTAGGAATACAGGGTGTCGTAGGGTTTAGATTTCTCGTCCGATCACCGCAGTCAAACAACATAGGGCTCTGTCAGTACTTGACCGAGAGATCGTCTAGCAATACAGGGTGTCGTAGGTTTTAGATTTTACGTCCTTTTTTCAATAGCGCCTATTTGCGAATATTTCAATTAAATATTGGCGATCAAAAGCAATCATCGCCTACGACCATACCACGTTGCAAGTACCGGTTCTCGTCCGATCACCGCAGTCAAACAACGTAGGGCTCTGTCAGTACTTGACCGAGAGATCGTCTAGGAATACAGGGTGTCGTAGGTTTTAGATTTTACGTCCTTTTTTCAATAGCGCCTATTTGCGAATATTTCAATTAAATATTGGCGATCCAAAGCAATCATCGCCTACGACCATACCACGTTGCAAGTACCGGTTCTCGTCCGATCACCGCAGTCAAACAACGTAGGGCTCTGTCAGTACTTGACCGAGAGATCGTCTAGGAATACAGGGTGTCGTAGGTTTTAGATTTTACGTCCTTTTTTCAATAGCGCCTATTTGCGAATATTTCAATTAAATATTGGCGATCCAAAGCAATCATCGCCTACGACCATACCACGTTGCAAGTACCGGTTCTCGTCCGATCACCGCTGTCAAACAACGTAGGGCTCTGTCAGTACTTGACCGAGAGATCGTCTAGGAATAGAGGGTGTCGTAGGTTTTAGATTTTACGTCCTTTTTTTAATAGCGCCTATTTGCGAATATTTCAATTAAATATTGGCGATCCAAAGCAATCATCGCCTACGACCATACCACGTTGCAAGTACCGGTTCTCGTCCGATCACCGCAGTCAAACAACGTAGGGCTCTGTCAGTACTTGACCGAGAGATCGTCTAGGAATACAGGGTGTCGTAGGTTATAGATTTTACGTTCTTTTTTCAATAGCGCCTATTTGCGAATATTTCAATTAAATATTGGTGATCCAAAGCAATCATCGCCTACGACCATACCACGTTGCAAGTACCGGTTCTCGTCCGATCACCGCAGTCAAACAACGTAGGGCTCTGTCAGTACTTGACCGAGAGATCGTCTAGGAATACAGGGTGTCGTAGGTTTTCATTTTTTCTTTCATTTTTCAATAGCGTCTATTTGCGAAAATTTCAATTAAATATTGGCGATTTAAAGCAATTATCGCCTACGACCATACCACGTTGCAAGTACCGGTTCTCGTCTGATCACCGCAGTCAAACAACGTAGGGCTCTGTCAGTACTTGACCTAGAGATCGTCTAGGAATACAGGGTGTCGTAGGTTTTAGATTTTACGTCCTTTTTTCAATAGCGCCTATTTGCGAATATTTCAATTAAATATTGGCCATCTAAAGCAATCATCGCCTACGACCATACCACGTTGCAAGTACCGGTTCTCGTCCGATCACCGCAGTCAAACAACGTAGGGCTCTGTCAGTACTTGACCGAGAGATCGTCTAGGAATACAGGGTGTCGTAGGTTTTAGATTTTACGTCCTTTTTTCAATAGCGCCTATTTGCGAATATTTCAATTAAATATTGGCGACCTAAAGCAATCATCGCCTACGACCATACCACGTTGCAAGTACCGGTTCTCGTCCGATCACCGCAGTCAAACAACGTAGGGCTCTGTCAGTACTTGACCGAGAGATCGTCTAGGAATACAGGGTGTCGTAGGTTTTAGATTTTACGTCCTTTTTTCAATAGCGCCTATTTGCGAATATTTCAATTAAATATTGGCCATCTAAAGCAATCATCGCCCACGACCATACCACGTTGCAAGTACCGGTTCTCGTCCGATCACCGCAGTCAAACAACGTAGGGCTCTGTCAGTACTTGACCGAGAGATCGTCTAGGAATACAGGGTGTCGTAGGTTTTAGATTTTACGTCCTTTTTTCAATAGCGCCTATTTGCGAATATTTCAATTAAATATTGGCGATCCAAAGCAATCATCGCCTACGACCATACCACGTTGCAAGTACCGGTTCTCGTCCGATCACCGCAGTCAAACAACGTAGGGCTCTGTCAGTACTTGACCGAGAGATCGTCTAGGAATACAGGGTGTCGTAGGTTATAGATTTTACGTCCTTTTTTCAATAGCGCCTATTTGCGAATATTTCAATAAAATATTGGCGATCCAAAGCAATCATCGCCTACGACCATACCACGTTGCAAGTACCGGTTCTCGTCCGATCACCGCAGTCAAACAACGTAGGGCTCTGTCAGTACTTGACCGAGAGATCGTCTAGGAAAACAGGGTGTCGTAGGTTTTCATTTTTTCTTTCATTTTTCAATAGCGTCTATTTGCGAAAATTTCAATTAAATATTGGCGATTTAAAGCAATTATCGCCTACGACCATACCACGTTGCAAGTACCGGTTCTCGTCCGATCACCGCTGTCAAACAACGTAGGGCTCTGTCAGTACTTGACCGAGAGATCGTCTAGGAATACAGGGTGTCGTAGGTTTTAGATTTTACGTCCTTTTTTCAATAGCGCCTATTTGCGAATATTTCAATTAAATATTGGCGATCCAAAGCAATCATCGCCTACGACCATACCACGTTGCAAGTACCGGTTCTCGTCCGATCACCGCAGTCAAACAACGTAGGGCTCTGTCAGTACTTGACCGAGAGATCGTCTAGGTATACAGGGTGTCGTAGGTTATAGATTTTACGTCCTTTTTTCAATAGCGCCTATTTGCGAATATTTCAATTAAATATTGGCGATCCAAAGCAATCATCGCCTACGACCATACCACGTTGCAAGTACCGGTTCTCGTCCGATCACCGCAGTCAAACAACGTAGGGCTCTGTCAGTACTTGACCGAGAGATCGTCTAGGAAAACAGGGTGTCGTAGGTTTTCATTTTTTCTTTCATTTTTCAATAGCGTCTATTTGCGAAAATTTCAATTAAATATTGGCGATTTAAAGCAATTATCGCCTACGACCATACCACGTTGCAAGTACCGGTTCTCGTCTGATCACCGCAGTCAAACAACGTAGGGCTCTGTCAGTACTTGACCGAGAGATCGTCTAGGAATACAGGGTGTCGTAGGTTTTAGATTTTACGTCCTTTTTTCAATATCGCCTATTTGCGAATATTTCAATTAAATATTGGCCATCTAAAGCAATCATCGCCTACGACCATACCACGTTGCAAGTACCGGTTCTCGTCCGATCACCGCAGTCAAACAACGTAGGGCTCTGTCAGTACTTGACCGAGAGATCGTCTAGGAATACAGGGTGTCGTAGGTTTTAGATTTTACGTCCTTTTTTCAATAGCGGCTATTTGCGAATATTTCAATTAAATATTGGCGACCTAAAGCAATCATCGCCTACGACCATACCACGTTGCAAGTACCGGTTCTCGTCCGATCACCGCAGTCAAACAACGTAGGGCTCTGTCAGTACTTGACCGAGAGATCGTCTAGGAATACAGGGTGTCGTAGGTTTTAATTTTTGCGTCCTTTTTTCAATAGCGCCTATTTGCGAATATTTCAATTAAATATTGGCGATCCAAAGCAATCATCGCCTACGACCATACCACATTGCAAGTACCGGTTCTCGTCCGATCACCGCAGTCAAACAACGTAGGGCTCTGTCAGTACTTGACCGAGAGATCGTCTAGGAATACAGGGTGTCGTAGGTTTTAGATTTTACGTCCTTTTTTCAACAGCGCCTATTTGCGAATATTTCAATTAAATATTGGCCATCTAAAGCAATCATCGCCTACGACCATACCACGTTGCAAGTACCGGTTCTCGTCCGATCACCGCAGTCAAACAACGTAGGGCTCTGTCAGTACTAGACCGAGAGATCGTCTAGAAATACAGGGTGTCGTAGGTTTTAGATTTTACGTCCTTTTTTCAATAGCGCCTATTTGCGAATATTTCAATTAAATATTGGCCATCTAAAGCAATCATCGCCTACGACCATACCACGTTGCAAGTACCGGTTCTCGTCCGATCACCGCAGTCAAACAACGTAGGGCTCTGTCAGTACTTGACCGAGAGATCGTCTAGGAATACAGGGTGTCGTAGGGTTTAGATTTCTCGTCCGATCACCGCAGTCAAACAACATAGGGCTCTGTCAGTACTTGACCGAGAGATCGTCTAGCAATACAGGGTGTCGTAGGTTTTAGATTTTACGTCCTTTTTTCAATAGCGCCTATTTGCGAATATTTCAATTAAATATTGGCGATCAAAAGCAATCATCGCCTACGACCATACCACGTTGCAAGTACCGGTTCTCGTCCGATCACCGCAGTCAAACAACGTAGGGCTCTGTCAGTACTTGACCGAGAGATCGTCTAGGAATACAGGGTGTCGTAGGTTTTAGATTTTACGTCCTTTTTTCAATAGCGCCTATTTGCGAATATTTCAATTAAATATTGGCGATCCAAAGCAATCATCGCCTACGACCATACCACGTTGCAAGTACCGGTTCTCGTCCGATCACCGCCGTCAAACAACGTAGGGCTCTGTCAGTACTTGACCGAGAGATCGTCTAGGAATACAGGGTGTCGTAGGTTTTAGATTTTACGTCCTTTTTTCAATAGCGCCTATTTGCGAATATTTCAATTAAATATTGGCGATCCAAAGCAATCATCGCCTACGACCATACCACGTTGCAAGTACCGGTTCTCTTCCGATCACCGCTGTCAAACAACGTAGGGCTCTGTCAGTACTTGACCGAGGGATCGTCTAGGAATAGAGGGTGTCGTAGGTTTTAGATTTTACGTCCTTTTTTTAATAGCGCCTATTTGCGAATATTTCAATTAAATATTGGCGATCCAAAGCAATCATCGCCTACGACCATACCACGTTGCAAGTACCGGTTCTCGTCCGATCACCGCAGTCAAACAACGTAGGGCTCTGTCAGTACTTGACCGAGAGATTGTCTAGGAATACAGGGTGTCGTAGGTTATAGATTTTACGTCCTTTTTTCAATAGCGCCTATTTGCGAATATTTCAATTAAATATTGGTGATCCAAAGCAATCATCGCCTACGACCATACCACGTTGCAAGTACCGGTTCTCGTCCGATCACCGCAGTCAAACAACGTAGGGCTCTGTCAGTACTTGACCGAGAGATCGTCTAGGAATACAGGGTGTCGTAGGTTTTCATTTTTTCTTTCATTTTTCAATAGCGTCTATTTGCGAAAATTTCAATTAAATATTGGCGATTTAAAGCAATTATCGCCTACGACCATACCACGTTGCAAGTACCGGTTCTCGTCCGATCACCGCAGTCAAACAACGTAGGGCTCTGTCAGTACTTGACCTAGAGATCGTCTAGGAATACAGGGTGTCGTAGGTTTTAGATTTTACGTCCTTTTTTCAATAGCGCCTATTTGCGAATATTTCAATTAAATATTGGCCATCTAAAGCAATCATCGCCTACGACCATACCACGTTGCAAGTACCGGTTCTCGTCCGATCACCGCAGTCAAACAACGTAGGGCTCTGTCAGTACTTGACCGAGAGATCGTCTAGGAATACAGGGTGTCGTAGGTTTTAGATTTTACGTCCTTTTTTCAATAGCGCCTATTTGCGAATATTTCAATTAAATATTGGCGACCTAAAGCAATCATCGCCTACGACCATACCACGTTGCAAGTACCGGTTCTCGTCCGATCACCGCAGTCAAACAACGTAGGGCTCTGTCAGTACTTGACCGAGAGATCGTCTAGGAATACAGGGTGTCGAAGTTTTTAGATATTACGTCCTTTTTTCAATAGCGCCTATTTGCGAATATTTCAATTAAATATTGGCCATCTAAAGCAATCATCGCCTACGACCATACCACGTTGCAAGTACCGGTTCTCGTCCGTTTTACCGCAGTCAAACAACGTAGGGCTCTGTCAGTACTTGACCGAGAGATCGTCTAGGAATACAGGGTGTCGTAGGTTTTAGATTTTACGTCCTTTTTTCAATAGCGCCTATTTGCGAATATTTCAATTAAATATTGGCGATCCAAAGCAATCATCGCCTACGACCATACCACGTTGCAAGTACCGGTTCTCGTCCGATCACCGCAGTCAAACAACGTAGGGCTCTGTCAGTACTTGACCGAAAGATCGTCTAGGAATACAGGGTGTCGTAGGTTATAGATTTTACGTCCTTTTTTCAATAGCGCCTATTTGCGAATATTTCAATAAAATATTGGCGATCCAAAGCAATCATCGCCTACGACTATACCACGTTACAAGTACCGGTTCTCGTCCGATCACCGCAGTCAAACAACGTAGGGCTCTGTCAGTACTTGACCGAGAGATCGTCTAGGAAAACAGGGTGTCGTAGGTTTTCATTTTTTCTTTCATTTTTCAATAGCGTCTATTTGCGAATATTTCAATTAAATATTGGCCATCCAAAGCAATCATCGCCTACGACCATACCACGTTGCAAGTACCGGTTCTCGTCCGATCACCGCAGTCAAACAACGTAGGGCTCTGTCAGTACTTGACCGAGAGATCGTCTAGGAAAACAGGGTGTCGTAGGTTTTCATTTTTTCTTTCATTTTTCAATAGCGTCTATTTGCGAAAATTTCAATTAAATATTGGCGATTTAAAGCAATTATCGCCTACGACCATACCACGTTGCAAGTACCGGTTCTCGTCCGATCACCGCTGTCAAACAACGTAGGGCTCTGTCAGTACTTGACCGAGAGATCGTCTAGGAATACAGGGTGTCGTAGGTTTTAGATTTTACGTCCTTTTTTCAATAGCGCCTATTTGCGAATATTTCAATTAAATATTGGCGATCCAAAGCAATCATCGCCTACGACCATACCACGTTGCAAGTACCGGTTCTCGTCCGATCACCGCAGTCAAACAACGTAGGGCTCTGTCAGTACTTGACCGAGAGATCGTCTAGGAAAACAGGGTGTCGTAGGTTTTCATTTTTTCTTTCATTTTTCAATAGCGTCTATTTCCGAAAATTTCAATTAAATATTGGCGATTTAAAGCAATTATCGCCTACGACCATACCACGTTGCAAGTACCGGTTCTCGTCTGATCACCGCAGTCAAACAACGTAGGGCTCTGTCAGTACTTGACCGAGAGATCGTCTAGGAATACAGGGTGTCGTAGGTTTTAGATTTTACGTCCTTTTTTCAATATCGCCTATTTGCGAATATTTCAATTAAGAATTGGCCATCTAAAGCAATCATCGCCTACGACCATACCACGTTGCAAGTACCGGTTCTCGTCCGATCACCGCAGTCAAACAACGTAGGGCTCTGTCAGTACTTGACCGAGAGATCGTCTAGGAATACAGGGTGTCGTAGGTTTTAGATTTTACGTCCTTTTTTCAATAGCGCCTATTTGCGAATATTTCAATAAAAATATTGGGGATCCAAAGCAATCATCGCCTACGACCATACCACGTTGCAAGTACCGGTTCTCGTCCGATCACCGCAGTCAAACAACGTAGGGCTCTGTCAGTACTTGACCGAGAGATCGTCTAGGAATACAGGGTGTCGTAGGTTTTAATTTTTGCGTCCTTTTTTCAATAGCGCCTATTTGCGAATATTTCAATTAAATATTGGCGATCCAAAGCAATCATCGCCTACGACCATACCACATTGCAAGTACCGGTTCTCGTCCGATCAACGCAGTCAAACAACGTAGGGCTCTGTCAGTACTTGACCGAGAGATCGTCTAGGAATACAGGGTGTCGTAGGTTTTAGATTTTACGTCCTTTTTTCAACAGCGCCTATTTGCGAATATTTCAATTAAATATTGGCCATCTAAAGCAATCATCGCCTACGACCATACCACGTTGCAAGTACCGGTTCTCGTCCGATCACCGCAGTCAAACAACGTAGGGCTCTGTCAGTACTTGACCGAGAGATCGTCTAGGAATACAGGGTGTCGTAGGTTTTAGATTTTACGTCCTTTTTTCAATAGCGCCTATTTGCGAATATTTCAATTAAATATTGGCGATCCAAAGCAATCATCGCCTACGACCATACCACGTTGCAAGTACCGGTTCTCGTCCGATCACCGCAGTCAAACAACGTAGGTGCTCTGTCAGTACTTGACCGAGAGATCGTCTAGGAATACAGGGTGTCGTAGGTTATAGATTTTACGTCCTTTTTTCAATAGCGCCTATTTGCGAATATTTCAATTAAATATTGGCGATCCAAAGCAATCATCGCCTACGACCATACCACGTTGCAAGTACCGGTTCTCGTCCGATCACCGCAGTCAAACAACGTAGGGCTCTGTCAGTACTTGACCGAGAGATCGTCTAGGAATACAGGGTGTCGTAGGTTTTCATTTTTTCTTTCATTTTTCAATAGCGTCTATTTGCGAAAATTTCAATTAAATATTGGCCATCTAAAGCAATCATCGCCTACGACCATACCACGTTGCAAGTACCGGTTCTCGTCCGATCACCGCAGTCAAACAACGTAGGGCTCTGTCAGTACTTGACCGAGAGATCGTCTAGGAATACAGGGTGTCGTAGGTTATAGATTTTACGTCCTTTTTTCAATAGCGCCTATTTGCGAATATTTCAATTAAATATTGGCGATCCAAAGCAATCATCGCCTACGACCATACCACGTTGCAAGTACCGGTTCTCGTCCGATCACCGCAATCAAACAACGTAGGGCTCTGTCAGTACTTGACCGAGAGATCGTCTAGGAAAACAGGGTGTCGTAGGTTTTCATTTTTTCTTTCATTTTTCAATAGCGTCTATTTGCGAAAATTTCAATTAAATATTGGCGATTTAAAGCAATTATCGCCTACGACCATACCACGTTGCAAGTACCGGTTCTCGTCCGATCACCGCTGTCAAACAACGTAGGGCTCTGTCAGTACTTGACCGAGAGATCGTCTAGGAATACAGGGTGTCGTAGGTTTTAGATTTTACGTCCTTTTTTCAATAGCGCCTATTTGCGAATATTTCAATTAAATATTGGCGATCCAAAGCAATCATCGCCTACGACCATACCACGTTGCAAGTACCGGTTCTCGTCCGATCACCGCTGTCAAACAACGTAGGGCTCTGTCAGTACTTGACCGAGAGATCGTCTAGGAATACAGGGTGTCGTAGGTTTTAGATTTTACGTCCTTTATTTAATAGCGCCTATTTGCGAATATTTCTATTAAATATTGGCGATCCAAAGCAATCATCGCCTACGACCATACCACGTTGCAAGTACCGGTTCTCGTCCGATCACCGCTGTCAAACAACTTAGGGCTCTGTCAGTACTTGACCGAGAGATCGTCTAGGAATACAGGGTGTCGTAGGTTTTAGATTTTACGTCCTTTTTTCAATAGCGCCTATTTGCGAATATTTCAATTAAATATTGGCCATCTAAAGCAATCATCGCCTACGACCATACCACGTTGCAAGTACCGGTTCTCGTCCGATCACCGCAGTCAAACAACGTAGGGCTCTGTCAGTACTTGACCGAGAGATCGTCTAGGAATACAGGGTGTCGTAGGTTTTCATTTTTTCTTTCATTTTTCAATAGCGCCTATTTGCGAATATTTCAATTAAATATTGGCGATCCAAGGCAATCATCGCCTACGACCATACCACGTTGCAAGTACCGGTTCTCGTCCGATCACCGCAGTCATACAACGTAGGGCTCTGTCAGTACTTGACCGAGAGATCGTCTAGGAATACAGGGTGTCGTAGGTTTTAGATTTTACGTCCTTTTTTCAACAGCGCCTATTTGCGAATATTTCAATTAAATATTGGCCATCTAAAGCAATCATCGCCTACGACCATACCACATTGCAAGTACCGGTTCTCGTCCGATCAACGCAGTCAAACAACGTAGGGCTCTGTCAGTACTTGACCGAGAGATCGTCTAGGAATACAGGGTGTCGTAGGTTTTAGATTTTACGTCCTTTTTTCAACAGCGCCTATTTGCGAATATTTCAATTAAATATTGGCCATCTAAAGCAATCATCGCCTACGACCATACCACGTTGCAAGTACCGGTTCTCGTCCGATCACCGCAGTCAAACAACGTAGGGCTCTGTCAGTACTTGACCGAGAGATCGTCTAGGAATACAGGGTGTCGTAGGTTTTAGATTTTACGTCCTTTTTTCAATAGCGCCTATTTGCGAATATTTCAATTAAATATTGGCGATCCAAAGCAATCATCGCCTACGACCATACCACGTTGCAAGTACCGGTTCTCGTCCGATCACCGCAGTCAAACAACGTAGGTGCTCTGTCAGTACTTGACCGAGAGATCGTCTAGGAATACAGGGTGTCGTAGGTTATAGATTTTACGTCCTTTTTTCAATAGCGCCTATTTGCGAATATTTCAATTAAATATTGGCGATCCAAAGCAATCATCGCCTACGACCATACCACGTTGCAAGTACCGGTTCTCGTCCGATCACCGCAGTCAAACAACGTAGGGCTCTGTCAGTACTTGACCGAGAGATCGTCTAGGAATACAGGGTGTCGTAGGTTTTAGATTTTACGTCCTTTTTTCAATAGCGCCTATTTGCGAATATTTCAATTAAATATTGGCGATCCAAAGCAATCATCGCCTACGACCATACCACGTTGCAAGTACCGGTTCTCGTCCGATCACCGCAGTCAAACAACGTAGGTGCTCTGTCAGTACTTGACCGAGAGATCGTCTAGGAATACAGGGTGTCGTAGGTTATAGATTTTACGTCCTTTTTTCAATAGCGCCTATTTGCGAATATTTCAATTAAATATTGGCGATCCAAAGCAATCATCGCCTACAACCATACCACGTTGCAAGTACCGGTTCTCGTCCGATCACCGCAGTCAAACAACGTAGGGCTCTGTCAGTACTTGACCGAGAGATCGTCTAGGAATACAGGGTGTCGTAGGTTTTCATTTTTTCTTTCATTTTTCAATAGCGTCTATTTGCGAAAATTTCAATTAAATATTGGCCATCTAAAGCAATCATCGCCTACGACCATACCACGTTGCAAGTACCGGTTCTCGTCCGATCACCGCAGTCAAACAACGTAGGGCTCTGTCAGTACTTGACCGAGAGATCGTCTAGGAATACAGGGTGTCGTAGGTTATAGATTTTACGTCCTTTTTTCAATAGCGCCTATTTGCGAATATTTCAATTAAATATTGGCGATCCAAAGCAATCATCGCCTACGACCATACCACGTTGCAAGTACCGGTTCTCGTCCGATCACCGCAATCAAACAACGTAGGGCTCTGTCAGTACTTGACCGAGAGATCGTCTAGGAAAACAGGGTGTCGTAGGTTTTCATTTTTTCTTTCATTTTTCAATAGCGTCTATTTGCGAAAATTTCAATTAAATATTGGCGATTTAAAGCAATTATCGCCTACGACCATACCACGTTGCAAGTACCGGTTCTCGTCCGATCACCGCTGTCAAACAACGTAGGGCTCTGTCAGTACTTGACCGAGAGATCGTCTAGGAATACAGGGTGTCGTAGGTTTTAGATTTTACGTCCTTTTTTCAATAGCGCCTATTTGCGAATATTTCAATTAAATATTGGCGATCCAAAGCAATCATCGCCTACGACCATACCACGTTGCAAGTACCGGTTCTCGTCCGATCACCGCTGTCAAACAACGTAGGGCTCTGTCAGTACTTGACCGAGAGATCGTCTAGGAATACAGGGTGTCGTAGGTTTTAGATTTTACGTCCTTTATTTAATAGCGCCTATTTGCGAATATTTCTATTAAATATTGGCGATCCAAAGCAATCATCGCCTACGACCATACCACGTTGCAAGTACCGGTTCTCGTCCGATCACCGCTGTCAAACAACTTAGGGCTCTGTCAGTACTTGACCGAGAGATCGTCTAGGAATACAGGGTGTCGTAGGTTTTAGATTTTACGTCCTTTTTTCAATAGCGCCTATTTGCGAATATTTCAATTAAATATTGGCCATCTAAAGCAATCATCGCCTACGACCATACCACGTTGCAAGTACCGGTTCTCGTCCGATCACCGCAGTCAAACAACGTAGGGCTCTGTCAGTACTTGACCGAGAGATCGTCTAGGAATACAGGGTGTCGTAGGTTTTCATTTTTTCTTTCATTTTTCAATAGCGCCTATTTGCGAATATTTCAATTAAATATTGGCGATCCAAGGCAATCATCGCCTACGACCATACCACGTTGCAAGTACCGGTTCTCGTCCGATCACCGCAGTCATACAACGTAGGGCTCTGTCAGTACTTGACCGAGAGATCGTCTAGGAATACAGGGTGTCGTAGGTTTTAGATTTTACGTCCTTTTTTCAACAGCGCCTATTTGCGAATATTTTAATTAAATATTGGCCATCTAAAGCAATCATCGCCTACGACCATACCACGTTGCAAGTACCGGTTCTCGTCCGATCACCGCAGTCAAACAACGTAGGGCTCTGTCAGTACTTGACCGAGAGATCGTCTAGGAATACAGGGTGTCGTAGGTTTTAGATTTTACGTCCTTTTTTCAATAGCGCCTATTTGCGAATATTTCAATTAAATATTGGCGATCCAAAGCAATCATCGCCTACGACCATACCACGTTGCAAGTACCGGTTCTCGTCCGATCACCGCAGTCAAACAACGTAGGGCTCTGTCAGTACTTGACCTAGAGATCGTCTAGGAATACAGGGTGTCGTAGGTTATAGATTTTACGTCCTTTTTTCAATATCGCCTATTAGCGAATATTTCAATTAAATATTGGCCATCTAAAGCAATCATCGCCTACGACCATACCACGTTGCAAGTACCGGTTCTCGTCCGATCACCGCAGTCAAAAAACGTAGGGCTCTGTCAATACTTGACCGAGAGATCGTCTAGGAATACAGGGTGTCGTAGGTTTTAGATTTTACGTCCTTTTTTCAATAGCGGCTATTTGCGAATATTTCAATTAAATATTGGCGACCTAAAGCAATCATCGCCTACGACCATACCACGTTGCAAGTACCGGTTCTCGTCCGATCACCGCAGTCAAACAACGTAGGGCTCTGTCAGTACTTGACCGAGAGATCGTCTAGGAATACAGGGTGTTGTAGGTTTTAGATTTTACGTCCTTTTTTCAATAGCGCCTATTTGCGAATATTTCAATAAAAATATTGGCCATCTAAAGCAATCATCGCCTACGACCATACCACGTTGCAAGTACCGGTTCTCGTCCGATCACCGCAGTCATACAACGTAGGGCTCTGTCAGTACTTGACCGAGAGATCGTCTAGGAATACAGGGTGTCGTAGGTTTTAGATTTTACGTCCTTTTTTCAACAGCGCCTATTTGCGAATATTTCAATTAAATATTGGCCATCTAAAGCAATCATCGCCTACGACCATACCACGTTGCAAGTACCGGTTCTCGTCCGATCACCGCAGTCAAACAACGTAGGGCTCTGTCAGTACTTGACCGAGAGATCGTCTAGGAATACAGGGTGTCGTAGGTTTTAGATTTTACGTCCTTTTTTCAACAGCGCCTATTTGCGAATATTTCAATTAAATATTGGCCATCTAAAGCAATCATCGCCTACGACCATACCACGTTGCAAGTACCGGTTCTCGTCCGATCACCGCAGTCAAACAACGTAGGGCTCTGTCAGTACTTGACCGAGAGATCGTCTAGGAATACAGGGTGTCGTAGGTTTTAGATTTTACGTCCTTTTTTCAATAGCGCCTATTTGCGAATATTTCAATTAAAAATTGGCGATCCAAAGCAATCATCGCCTACGACCATACCACGTTGCAAGTACCGGTTCTCGTCCGATCACCGCAGTCAAACAACGTAGGGCTCTGTCAGTACTTGACCGAGAGATCGTCTAGGAATACAGGGTGTCGTAGGTTATAGATTTTACGTCCTTTTTTCAATAGCGCCTATTTGCGAATATTTCAATTAAATATTGGCGATCCAAAGCAATCATCGCCTACGACCATACCACGTTGCAAGTACCGGTTCTCGTCCGATCACCGCAGTCAAACAACGTAGGGCTCTGTCAGTACTTGACCAAGAGATCGTCTAGGAATACAGGGTGTCGTAGGTTTTCATTTTTTCTTTCATTTTTCAATAGCGTCTATTTGCGAAAATTTCAATTAAATATTGGCCATCTAAAGCAATCATCGCCTACGACCATACCACGTTGCAAGTACCGGTTCTCGTCCGATCACCGCAGTCAAACAACGTAGGGCTCTGTCAGTACTTGACCGAGAGATCGTCTAGGAATACAGGGTGTCGTAGGTTATAGATTTTACGTCCTTTTTTCAATAGCGCCTATTTGCGAATATTTCAATTAAATATTGGCGATCCAAAGCAATCATCGCCTACGACCATACCACGTTGCAAGTACCGGTTCTCGTCCGATCACCGCAATCAAACAACGTAGGGCTCTGTCAGTACTTGACCGAGAGATCGTCTAGGAAAACAGGGTGTCGTAGGTTTTCATTTTTTCTTTCATTTTTCAATAGCGTCTATTTGCGAAAATTTCAATTAAATATTGGCGATTTAAAGCAATTATCGCCTACGACCATACCACGTTGCAAGTACCGGTTCTCGTCCGATCACCGCTGTCAAACAACGTAGGGCTCTGTCAGTACTTGACCGAGAGATCGTCTAGGAATATAGGGTGTCGTAGGTTTTAGATTTTACGTCCTTTTTTCAATAGCGCCTATTTGCGAATATTTCAATTAAATATTGGCGATCCAAAGCAATCATCGCCTACGACCATACCACGTTGCAAGTACCGGTTCTCGTCCGATCACCGCTGTCAAACAACGTAGGGCTCTGTCAGTACTTGACCGAGAGATCGTCTAGGAATACAGGGTGTCGTAGGTTTTAGATTTTACGTCCTTTATTTAATAGCGCCTATTTGCGAATATTTCTATTAAATATTGGCGATCCAAAGCAATCATCGCCTACGACCATACCACGTTGCAAGTACCGGTTCTCGTCCGATCACCGCTGTCAAACAACTTAGGGCTCTGTCAGTACTTGACCGAGAGATCGTCTAGGAATACAGGGTGTCGTAGGTTTTAGATTTTACGTCCTTTTTTCAACAGCGCCTATTTGCGAATATTTCAATTAAATATTGGCGATCCAAAGCAATCATCGCCTACGACCATACCACGTTGCAAGTACCGGTTCTCGTCCGATCACCGCAGTCAAACAACGTAGGGCTCTGTCAGTACTTGACCGAGAGATCGTCTAGGAATACAGGGTGTCGTAGGTTATAGATTTTACGTCCTTTTTTCAATATCGCCTATTTGCGAATATTTCAATTAAATATTGGCCATCTAAAGCAATCATCGCCTACGACCATACCACGTTGCAAGTACCGGTTCTCGTCCGATCACCGCAGTCAAACAACGTAGGGCTCTGTCAGTACTTGACCGAGAGATCGTCTAGGAATACAGGGTGTCGTAGGTTTTAGATTTTACGTCCTTTTTTCAATAGCGGCTATTTGCGAATATTTCAATTAAATATTGGCGACCTAAAGCAATCATCGCCTACGACCATACCACGTTGCAAGTACCGGTTCTCGTCCGATCACCGCAGTCAAACAACGTAGGGCTCTGTCAGTACTTGACCGAGAGATCGTCTAGGAATACAGGGTGTTGTAGGTTTTAGATTTTACGTCCTTTTTTCAATAGCGCCTATTTGCGAATATTTCAATAAAAATATTGGCCATCTAAAGCAATCATCGCCTACGACCATACCACGTTGCAAGTACCGGTTCTCGTCCGATCACCGCAGTCAAACAACGTAGGGCTCTGTCAGTACTTGACCGAGAGATCGTCTAGGAATACAGGGTGTCGTAGGTTTTAGATTTTACGTCCTTTTTTCAATAGCGCCTATTTGCGAATATTTCAATAAAAATATTGGGGATCCAAAGCAATCATCGCCTACGACCATACCACGTTGCAAGTACCGGTTCTCGTCCGATCACCGCAGTCATACAACGTAGGGCTCTGTCAGTACTTGACCGAGAGATCGTCTAGGAATACAGGGTGTCGTAGGTTTTAGATTTTACGTCCTTTTTTCAACAGCGCCTATTTGCGAATATTTCAATTAAATATTGGCCATCTAAAGCAATCATCGCCTACGACCATACCACGTTGCAAGTACCGGTTCTCGTCCGATCACCGCAGTCAAACAACGTAGGGCTCTGTCAGTACTTGACCGAGAGATCGTCTAGGAATACAGGGTGTCGTAGGTTTTAGATTTTACGTCCTTTTTTCAACAGCGCCTATTTGCGAATATTTCAATTAAATATTGGCCATCTAAAGCAATCATCGCCTACGACCATACCACGTTGCAAGTACCGGTTCTCGTCCGATCACCGCAGTCAAACAACGTAGGGCTCTGTCAGTACTTGACCGAGAGATCGTCTAGGAATACAGGGTGTCGTAGGTTTTAGATTTTACGTCCTTTTTTCAATAGCGCCTATTTGCGAATATTTCAATTAAATATTGGCGATCCAAAGCAATCATCGCCTACGACCATACCACGTTGCAAGTACCGGTTCTCGTCCGATCACCGCAGTCAAACAACGTAGGGCTCTGTCAGTACTTGACCGAGAGATCGTCTAGGAATACAGGGTGTCGTAGGTTATAGATTTTACGTCCTTTTTTCAATAGCGCCTATTTGCGAATATTTCAATTAAATATTGGCGATCCAAAGCAATCATCGCCTACGACCATACCACGTTGCAAGTACCGGTTCTCGTCCGATCACCGCAGTCAAACAACGTAGGGCTCTGTCAGTACTTGACCAAGAGATCGTCTAGGAATACAGGGTGTCGTAGGTTTTCATTTTTTCTTTCATTTTTCAATAGCGTCTATTTGCGAAAATTTCAATTAAATATTGGCCATCTAAAGCAATCATCGCCTACGACCATACCACGTTGCAAGTACCGGTTCTCGTCCGATCACCGCAGTCAAACAACGTAGGGCTCTGTCAGTACTTGACCGAGAGATCGTCTAGGAATACAGGGTGTCGTAAGTTATAGATTTTACGTCCTTTTTTCAATAGCGCCTATTTGCGAATATTTCAATTAAATATTGGCGATCCAAAGCAATCATCGCCTACGACCATACCACGTTGCAAGTACCGGTTCTCGTCCG
Source organism: Luidia sarsii (assembly GCA_949987565.1). Taxonomy (NCBI): domain Eukaryota; kingdom Metazoa; phylum Echinodermata; class Asteroidea; order Paxillosida; family Luidiidae; genus Luidia; species Luidia sarsii. Next base: position 24,394,495 of record OX465102.1, on the reverse strand, counting down.
ATCACCGCAATCAAACAACGTAGGGCTCTGTCAGTACTTGACCGAGAGATCGTCTAGGAAAACAGGGTGTCGTAGGTTTTCATTTTTTCTTTCATTTTTCAATAGCGTCTATTTGCGAAAATTTCAATTAAATATTGGCGATTTAAAGCAATTATCGCCTACGACCATACCACGTTGCAAGTACCGGTTCTCGTCCGATCACCGCTGTCAAACAACGTAGGGCTCTGTCAGTACTTGACCGAGAGATCGTCTAGGAATATAGGGTGTCGAAGGTTTTAGATTTTACGTCCTTTTTTCAATAGCGCCTATTTGCGAATATTTCAATTAAATATTGGCGATCCAAAGCAATCATCGCCTACGACCATACCACGTTGCAAGTACCGGTTCTCGTCCGATCACCGCTGTCAAACAACGTAGGGCTCTGTCAGTACTTGACCGAGAGATCGTCTAGGAATACAGGGTGTCGTAGGTTTTAGATTTTACGTCCTTTATTTAATAGCGCCTATTTGCGAATATTTCTATTAAATATTGGCGATCCAAAGCAATCATCGCCTACGACCATACCACGTTGCAAGTACCGGTTCTCGTCCGATCACCGCTGTCAAACAACTTAGGGCTCTGTCAGTACTTGACCGAGAGATCGTCTAGGAATACAGGGTGTCGTAGGTTTTAGATTTTACGTCCTTTTTTCAATAGCGCCTATTTGCGAATATTTCAATTAAATATTGGCCATCTAAAGCAATCATCGCCTACGACCATACCACGTTGCAAGTACCGGTTCTCGTCCGATCACCGCAGTCAAACAACGTAGGGCTCTGTCAGTACTTGACCGAGAGATCGTCTAGGAATACAGGGTGTCGTAGGTTTTCATTTTTTCCTTCATTTTTCAATAGCGCCTATTTGCGAATATTTCAATTAAATATTGGCGATCCAAGGCAATCATCGCCTACGAGCATACCACGTTGCAAGTACCGGTTCTCGTCCGATCACCGCAGTCAAACAACGTAGGGCTCTGTCAGTACTTGACCGAGAGATCGTCTAGGAATACAGGGTGTCGTAGGTTTTAATTTTTGCGTCCTTTTTTCAATAGCGCCTATTTGCGAATATTTCAATTAAATATTGGCCATCTAAAGCAATCATCGCCTACGACCATACCACGTTGCAAGTACCGGTTCTCGTCCGATCACCGCAGTCAAACAACGTAGGGCTCTGTCAGTACTTGACCGAGAGATCGTCTAGGAATACAGGGTGTCGTAGGGTTTAGATTTCTCGTCCGATCACCGCAGTCAAACAACGTAGGGCTCTGTCAGTACTTGACCGAGAGATCGTCTAGGAATACAGGGTGTCGTAGGTTTTAATTTTTGCGTCCTTTTTTCAATAGCGCCTATTTGCGAATATTTCAATTAAATATTGGCGATCCAAAGCAATCATCGCCTACGACCATACCACATTGCAAGTACCGGTTCTCGTCCGATCACCGTAGTCAAACAACGTAGGGCTCTGTCAGTACTTGACCGAGAGATCGTCTAGGAATACAGGGTGTCGTAGGTTTTAGATTTTACGTCCTTTTTTCAATAGCGCCTATTTGCGAATATTTCAATTCAATATTGGCGATCCAAAGCAATCATCGCCTACGACCATACCACGTTGCAAGTACCGGTTCTCGTCCGATCACCGCAGTCAAACAACGTAGGGCTCTGTCAGTACTTGACCGAGAGATCGTCTAGGAATACCGGGTGTCGTAGGTTTTAGATTTTACGTCCTTTTTTCAATAGCGCCTATTTGCGAATATTTCAATTGAATATTGGCGATCCAAAGCAATCATCGCCTACGACCATACCACGTTGCAAGTACCGGTTCTCGTCCGATCACCGCAGTCAAACAACGTAGGGCTCTGTCAGTACTTGACCGAGAGATCGTCTAGGAATACAGGGTGTCGTAGGTTATAGATTTTACGTCCTTTTTTCAATAACGCCTATTTGCGAATAATTCAATTAAATATTGGCGATCCCAAGCAATCATCGCCTACGACCATACCACGTTGCAAGTACCGGTTCTCTTCCGATCACCGCAGTCAAACAACGTAGGGCTCTGTCAGTACTTGACCGAGAGATCGTCTAGGAATACAGGGTGTCGTAGGTTTTCATTTTTTCTTTCATTTTTCAATAGCGTCTATTTGCGAAAATTTCAATTAAATATTGGCCATCTAAAGCAATCATCGCCTACGACCATACCACGTTGCAAGTACCGGTTCTCGTCCGATCACCGCAGTCAAACAACGTAGGGCTCTGTCAGTACTTGACCGAGAGATCGTCTAGGAATACAGGGTGTCGTAGGTTTTAGATTTTACGTCCTTTTTTCAATAGCGCCTATTTGCGAATATTTCAATTAAATATTGGCCATCTAAAGCAATCATCGCCTACGACCATACCACGTTGCAAGTACCGGTTCTCGTCCGATCACCGCAGTCAAACAACGTAGGGCTCTGTCAGTACTTGACCGAGAGATCGTCTAGGAATACAGGGTGTCGTAGGGTTTAGATTTCTCGTCCGATCACCGCAGTCAAACAACGTAGGGCTCTGTCAGTACTTGACCGAGAGATCGTCTAGGAATACAGGGTGTCGTAGGTTTTAATTTTTGCGTCCTTTTTTCAATAGCGCCTATTTGCGAATATTTCAATTAAATATTGGCGATCCAAAGCAATCATCGCCTACGACCATACCACATTGCAAGTACCGGTTCTCGTCCGATCACCGTAGTCAAACAACGTAGGGCTCTGTCAGTACTTGACCGAGAGATCGTCTAGGAATACAGGGTGTCGTAGGTTTTAGATTTTACGTCCTTTTTTCAATAGCGCCTATTTGCGAATATTTCAATTCAATATTGGCGATCCAAAGCAATCATCGCCTACGACCATACCACGTTGCAAGTACCGGTTCTCGTCCGATCACCGCAGTCAAACAACGTAGGGCTCTGTCAGTACTTGACCGAGAGATCGTCTAGGAATACCGGGTGTCGTAGGTTTTAGATTTTACGTCCTTTTTTCAATAGCGCCTATTTGCGAATATTTCAATTGAATATTGGCGATCCAAAGCAATCATCGCCTACGACCATACCACGTTGCAAGTACCGGTTCTCGTCCGATCACCGCAGTCAAACAACGTAGGGCTCTGTCAGTACTTGACCGAGAGATCGTCTAGGAATACAGGGTGTCGTAGGTTATAGATTTTACGTCCTTTTTTCAATAACGCCTATTTGCGAATAATTCAATTAAATATTGGCGATCCAAAGCAATCATCGCCTACGACCATACCACGTTGCAAGTACCGGTTCTCTTCCGATCACCGCAGTCAAACAACGTAGGGCTCTGTCAGTACTTGACCGAGAGATCGTCTAGGAATACAGGGTGTCGTAGGTTTTCATTTTTTCTTTCATTTTTCAATAGCGTCTATTTGCGAAAATTTCAATTAAATATTGGCCATCTAAAGCAATCATCGCCTACGACCATACCACGTTGCAAGTACCGGTTCTCGTCCGATCACCGCAGTCAAACAACGTAGGGCTCTGTCAGTACTTGACCGAGAGATCGTCTAGGAATACAGGGTGTCGTAGGTTATAGATTTTACGTCCTTTTTTCAATAGCGCCTATTTGCGAATATTTCAATTAAATATTGGCGATCCAAAGCAATCATCGCCTACGACCATACCACGTTGCAAGTACCGGTTCTCGTCCGATCACCGCAATCAAACAACGTAGGGCTCTGTCAGTACTTGACCGAGAGATCGTCTAGGAAAACAGGGTGTCGTAGGTTTTCATTTTTTCTTTCATTTTTCAATAGCGTCTATTTGCGAAAATTTCAATTAAATATTGGCGATTTAAAGCAATTATCGCCTACGACCATACCACGTTGCAAGTACCGGTTCTCGTCCGATCACCGCTGTCAAACAACGTAGGGCTCTGTCAGTACTTGACCGAGAGATCGTCTAGGAATACAGGGTGTCGTAGGTTTTAGATTTTACGTCCTTTTTTCAATAGCGCCTATTTGCGAATATTTCAATTAAATATTGGCGATCCAAAGCAATCATCGCCTACGACCATACCACGTTGCAAGTACCGGTTCTCGTCCGATCACCGCTGTCAAACAACGTAGGGCTCTGTCAGTACTTGACCGAGAGATCGTCTAGGAATACAGGGTGTCGTAGGTTTTAGATTTTACGTCCTTTATTTAATAGCGCCTATTTGCGAATATTTCTATTAAATATTGGCGATCCAAAGCAATCATCGCCTACGACCATACCACGTTGCAAGTACCGGTTCTCGTCCGATCACCGCTGTCAAACAACTTAGGGCTCTTTCAGTACTTGACCGAGAGATCGTCTAGGAATACAGGGTGTCGTAGGTTTTAGATTTTACGTCCTTTTTTCAATAGCGCCTATTTGCGAATATTTCAATTAAATATTGGCCATCTAAAGCAATCATCGCCTACGACCATACCACGTTGCAAGTACCGGTTCTTGTCCGATCACCGCAGTCAAACAACGTAGGGCTCTGTCAGTACTTGACCGAGAGATCGTCTAGGAATACAGGGTGTCGTAGGTTTTCATTTTTTCCTTCATTTTTCAATAGCGCCTATTTGCGAATATTTCAATTAAATATTGGCGATCCAAGGCAATCATCGCCTACGAGCATACCACGTTGCAAGTACCGGTTCTCGTCCGATCACCGCAGTCAAACAACGTAGGGCTCTGTCAGTACTTGACCGAGAGATCGTCTAGGAATACAGGGTGTCGTAGGTTTTAATTTTTGCGTCCTTTTTTCAATAGCGCCTATTTGCGAATATTTCAATTAAATATTGGCGATCCAAAGCAATCATCGCCTACGACCATACCACATTGCAAGTACCGGTTCTCGTCCGATCACCGCAGTCAAACAACGTAGGGATCTGTCAGTACTTGACCGAGAGATCGTCTAGGAATACAGGGTGTCGTAGGTTTTAGATTTTACGTCCTTTTTTCAACAGCGCCTATTTGCGAATATTTCAATTAAATATTGGCCATCTAAAGCAATCATCGCCTACGACCATACCACGTTGCAAGTACCGGTTCTCGTCCGATCACCGCAGTCAAACAACGTAGGGCTCTGTCAGTACTTGACCGAGAGATCGTCTAGGAATACAGGGTGTCGTAGGTTTTAGACTTTACGTCCTTTTTTCAATAGCGCCTATTTGCGAATATTTCAATTAAATATTGGCCATCTAAAGCAATCATCGCCTACGACCATACCACGTTGCAAGTACCGGTTCTCGTCCGATCACCGCAGTCAAACAACGTAGGGCTCTGTCAGTACTTGACCGAGAGATCGTCTAGGAATACAGGGTGTCGTAGGGTTTAGATTTCTCGTCCGATCACCACAGTCAAACAACATAGGGCTCTGTCAGTACTTGACCGAGAGATCGTCTAGGAATACAGGGTGTCGTAGGTTTTAGATTTTACGTCCTTTTTTCAATAGCGCCTATTTGCGAATATTTCAATTAAATATTGGCGATCAAAAGCAATCATCGCCTACGACCATACCACGTTGCAAGTACCGGTTCTCGTCCGATCACCGCTGTCAAACAACGTAGGGCTCTGTCAGTACTTGACCGAGAGATCGTCTAGGAATACAGGGTGTCGTAGGTTTTAGATTTTACGTCCTTTATTTAATAGCGCCTATTTGCGAATATTTCTATTAAATATTGGCGATCCAAAGCAATCATCGCCTACGACCATACCACGTTGCAAGTACCGGTTCTCGTCCGATCACCGCTGTCAAACAACTTAGGGCTCTGTCAGTACTTGACCGAGAGATCGTCTAGGAATACAGGGTGTCGTAGGTTTTAGATTTTACGTCCTTTTTTCAATAGCGCCTATTTGCGAATATTTCAATTAAATATTGGCCATCTAAAGCAATCATCGCCTACGACCATACCACGTTGCAAGTACCGGTTCTCGTCCGATCACCGCAGTCAAACAACGTAGGGCTCTGTCAGTACTTGACCGAGAGATCGTCTAGGAATACAGGGTGTCGTAGGTTTTCATTTTTTCCTTCATTTTTCAATAGCGCCTATTTGCGAATATTTCAATTAAATATTGGCGATCCAAGGCAATCATCGCCTACGAGCATACCACGTTGCAAGTACCGGTTCTCGTCCGATCACCGCAGTCAAACAACGTAGGGCTCTGTCAGTACTTGACCGAGAGATCGTCTAGGAATACAGGGTGTCGTAGGTTTTAATTTTTGCGTCCTTTTTTCAATAGCGCCTATTTGCGAATATTTCAATTAAATATTGGCGATCCAAAGCAATCATCGCCTACGACCATACCACATTGCAAGTACCGGTTCTCGTCCGATCACCGCAGTCAAACAACGTAGGGCTCTGTCAGTACTTGACCGAGAGATCGTCTAGGAATACAGGGTGTCGTAGGTTTTCATTTTTTCTTTCATTTTTCAATAGCGTCTATTTGCGAAAATTTCAATTAAATATTGGCGATTTAAAGCAATTATCGCCTACGACCATACCACGTTGCAAGTACCGGTTCTCGTCTGATCACCGCAGTCAAACAACGTAGGGCTCTGTCAGTACTTGACCGAGAGATCGTCTAGGAATACAGGGTGTCGTAGGTTTTAGATTTTACGTCCTTTTTTCAATAGCGCCTATTTGCGAATATTTCAATTAAATATTGGCCATCTAAAGCAATCATCGCCTACGACCATACCACGTTGCAAGTACCGGTTCTCGTCCGATCACCGCAGTCAAACAACGTAGGGCTCTGTCAGTACTTGACCGAGAGATCGTCTAGGAATACAGGGTGTCGTAGGTTATAGATTTTACGTCCTTTTTTCAATAGCGCCTATTTGCGAATATTTCAATTAAATATTGGCGATCCAAAGCAATCATCGCCTACGACCATACCACGTTGCAAGTACCGGTTCTCGTCCGATCACCGCAATCAAACAACGTAGGGCTCTGTCAGTACTTGACCGAGAGATCGTCTAGGAAAACAGGGTGTCGTAGGTTTTCATTTTTTCTTTCATTTTTCAATAGCGTCTATTTGCGAAAATTTCAATTAAATATTGGCGATTTAAAGCAATTATCGCCTACGACCATACCACGTTGCAAGTACCGGTTCTCGTCCGATCACCGCTGTCAAACAACGTAGGGCTCTGTCAGTACTTGACCGAGAGATCGTCTAGGAATACAGGGTGTCGTAGGTTTTAGATTTTACGTCCTTTTTTCAATAGCGCCTATTTGCGAATATTTCAATTAAATATTGGCGATCCAAAGCAATCATCGCCTACGACCATACCACGTTGCAAGTACCGGTTCTCGTCCGATCACCGCTGTCAAACAACGTAGGGCTCTGTCAGTACTTGACCGAGAGATCGTCTAGGAATACAGGGTGTCGTAGGTTTTAGATTTTACGTCCTTTATTTAATAGCGCCTATTTGCGAATATTTCTATTAAATATTGGCGATCCAAAGCAATCATCGCCTACGACCATACCACGTTGCAAGTACCGGTTCTCGTCCGATCACCGCTGTCAAACAACTTAGGGCTCTTTCAGTACTTGACCGAGAGATCGTCTAGGAATACAGGGTGTCGTAGGTTTTAGATTTTACGTCCTTTTTTCAATAGCGCCTATTTGCGAATATTTCAATTAAATATTGGCCATCTAAAGCAATCATCGCCTACGACCATACCACGTTGCAAGTACCGGTTCTCGTCCGATCACCGCAGTCAAACAACGTAGGGCTCTGTCAGTACTTGACCGAGAGATCGTCTAGGAATACAGGGTGTCGTAGGTTTTCATTTTTTCCTTCATTTTTCAATAGCGCCTATTTGCGAATATTTCAATTAAATATTGGCGATCCAAGGCAATCATCGCCTACGAGCATACCACGTTGCAAGTACCGGTTCTCGTCCGATCACCGCAGTCAAACAACGTAGGGCTCTGTCAGTACTTGACCGAGAGATCGTCTAGGAATACAGGGTGTCGTAGGTTTTAATTTTTGCGTCCTTTTTTCAATAGCGCCTATTTGCGAATATTTCAATTAAATATTGGCGATCCAAAGCAATCATCGCCTACGACCATACCACATTGCAAGTACCGGTTCTCGTCCGATCACCGCAGTCAAACAACGTAGGGATCTGTCAGTACTTGACCGAGAGATCGTCTAGGAATACAGGGTGTCGTAGGTTTTAGATTTTACGTCCTTTTTTCAACAGCGCCTATTTGCGAATATTTCAATTAAATATTGGCCATCTAAAGCAATCATCGCCTACGACCATACCACGTTGCAAGTACCGGTTCTCGTCCGATCACCGCAGTCAAACAACGTAGGGCTCTGTCAGTACTTGACCGAGAGATCGTCTAGGAATACAGGGTGTCGTAGGTTTTAGACTTTACGTCCTTTTTTCAATAGCGCCTATTTGCGAATATTTCAATTAAATATTGGCCATCTAAAGCAATCATCGCCTACGACCATACCACGTTGCAAGTACCGGTTCTCGTCCGATCACCGCAGTCAAACAACGTAGGGCTCTGTCAGTACTTGACCGAGAGATCGTCTAGGAATACAGGGTGTCGTAGGGTTTAGATTTCTCGTCCGATCACCACAGTCAAACAACATAGGGCTCTGTCAGTACTTGACCGAGAGATCGTCTAGGAATACAGGGTGTCGTAGGTTTTAGATTTTACGTCCTTTTTTCAATAGCGCCTATTTGCGAATATTTCAATTAAATATTGGCGATCAAAAGCAATCATCGCCTACGACCATACCACGTTGCAAGTACCGGTTCTCGTCCGATCACCGCTGTCAAACAACGTAGGGCTCTGTCAGTACTTGACCGAGAGATCGTCTAGGAATACAGGGTGTCGTAGGTTTTAGATTTTACGTCCTTTATTTAATAGCGCCTATTTGCGAATATTTCTATTAAATATTGGCGATCCAAAGCAATCATCGCCTACGACCATACCACGTTGCAAGTACCGGTTCTCGTCCGATCACCGCTGTCAAACAACTTAGGGCTCTGTCAGTACTTGACCGAGAGATCGTCTAGGAATACAGGGTGTCGTAGGTTTTAGATTTTACGTCCTTTTTTCAATAGCGCCTATTTGCGAATATTTCAATTAAATATTGGCCATCTAAAGCAATCATCGCCTACGACCATACCACGTTGCAAGTACCGGTTCTCGTCCGATCACCGCAGTCAAACAACGTAGGGCTCTGTCAGTACTTGACCGAGAGATCGTCTAGGAATACAGGGTGTCGTAGGTTTTCATTTTTTCCTTCATTTTTCAATAGCGCCTATTTGCGAATATTTCAATTAAATATTGGCGATCCAAGGCAATCATCGCCTACGAGCATACCACGTTGCAAGTACCGGTTCTCGTCCGATCACCGCAGTCAAACAACGTAGGGCTCTGTCAGTACTTGACCGAGAGATCGTCTAGGAATACAGGGTGTCGTAGGTTTTAATTTTTGCGTCCTTTTTTCAATAGCGCCTATTTGCGAATATTTCAATTAAATATTGGCGATCCAAAGCAATCATCGCCTACGACCATACCACATTGCAAGTACCGGTTCTCGTCCGATCACCGCAGTCAAACAACGTAGGGCTCTGTCAGTACTTGACAGAGAGATCGTCTAGGAATACAGGGTGTCGTAGGTTTTCATTTTTTCTTTCATTTTTCAATAGCGTCTATTTGCGAAAATTTCAATTAAATATTGGCGATTTAAAGCAATTATCGCCTACGACCATACCACGTTGCAAGTACCGGTTCTCGTCTGATCACCGCAGTCAAACAACGTAGGGCTCTGTCAGTACTTGACCGAGAGATCGTCTAGGAATACAGGGTGTCGTAGGTTTTAGATTTTACGTCCTTTTTTCAATAGCGCCTATTTGCGAATATTTCAATTAAATATTGGCCATCTAAAGCAATCATCGCCTACGACCATACCACGTTGCAAGTACCGGTTCTCGTCCGATCACCGCAGTCAAACAACGTAGGGCTCTGTCAGTACTTGACCGAGAGATCGTCTAGGAATACAGGGTGTCGTAGGTTTTAGATTTTACGTCTTCTTTTCAATAGCGCCTATTTGCGAATATTTCAATTAAATATTGGCGACCTAAAGCAATCATCGCCTACGACCATACCACGTTGCAAGTACCGGTTCTCGTCCGATCACCGCAGTCAAACAACGTAGGGCTCTGTCAGTACTTGACCGAGAGATCGTCTAGGAATACAGGGTGTCGTAGGTTTTAGATTTTACGTCCTTTTTTCAATAGCGCCTATTTGCGAATATTTCAATTAAATATTGGCCATCTAAAGCAATCACCGCCTACGACCATACTACGTTGCAAGTACCGGTTCTCGTCCGATCACCGCAGTCAAACAACGTAGGGCTCTGTCAGTACTTGACCGAGAGATCGTCTAGGAATACAGGGTGTCGTAGGTTTTAGATTTTACGTCCTTTTTTCAATAGCGCCTATTTGCGAATATTTCAATTAAATATTGGCGATCCAAAGCAATCATCGCCTACGACCATACCACGTTGCAAGTACCGGTTCTCGTCCGATCACCGCAGTCAAACAACGTAGGGCTCTGTCAGTACTTGACCGAGAGATCGTCTAGGAATACAGGGTGTCGTAGATTTTAGATTTTACGTCCTTTTTTCAATAGCGCCTATTTGCGAATATTTCAATAAAAAAATTGGCGATCCAAAGCAATTATCGCCTACGACCATACCACGTTGCAAGTACCGGTTCTCGTCCGATCACCGCAGTCAAACAACGTAGGGCTCTGTCAGTACTTGACCGAGAGATCGTCTAGGAATACAGGGTGTCGTAGGTTTTAGATTTTACGTCCTTTTTTCAATAGCGTCTATTTGCGAATATTTCAATTAAATATTGGCGATCCAAAGCAATCATCGCCTACGACCATACCACGTTGCAAGTACCGGTTCTCGTCCGATCACAGCTGTCAAACAACGTAGGGCTCTGTCAGTACTTGACCGAGAGATCGTCTAGGAATACAGGGTGTCGTAGGTTTTAGATTTTACGTCCTTTTTTCAATAGCGCCTATTTGCGAATATTTCAATTAAATATTGGCGATCCAAAGCAATCATCGCCTACGACCATACCACGTTGCAAGTACCGGTTCTCGTCCGATCACCGCAGTCAAACAACGTAGGGCTCTGTCAGTACTTGACCGAGAGATCGTCTAGGAATACAGGGTGTCGTAGGTTATAGATTTTACGTCCTTTTTTCAATAGCGCCTATTTGCGAATATTTCAATTAAATATTGGCGATCCAAAGCAATCATCGCCTACGACCATACCACGTTGCAAGTACCGGTTCTCGTCCGATCACCGCAGTCAAACAACGTAGGGCTCTGTCAGTACTTGACCGAGAGATCGTCTAGGAAAACAGGGTGTCGTAGGTTTTCATTTTTTCTTTCATTTTTCAATAGCGTCTATTTGCGAAAATTTCAATTAAATATTGGCGATTTAAAGCAATTATCGCCTACGACCATACCACGTTGCAAGTACCGGTTCTCGTCCGATCACCGCTGTCAAACAACGTAGGGCTCTGTCAGTACTTGACCGAGAGATCGTCTAGGAATACAGGGTGTCGTAGGTTTTAGATTTTACGTCCTTTTTTCAATAGCGCCTATTTGCGAATATTTCAATTAAATATTGGCGATCCAAAGCAATCATCGCCTACGACCATACCACGTTGCAAGTACCGGTTCTCGTCCGATCACCGCAGTCAAACAACGTATGGCTCTGTCAGTACTTGACCGAGAGATCGTCTAGGAATACAGGGTGTCGTAGGTTATAGATTTTACGTCCTTTTTTCAATAGCGCCTATTTGCGAATATTTCAATTAAATATTGGCGATCCAAAGCAATCATCGCCTACGACCATACCACGTTGCAAGTACCGGTTCTCGTCCGATCACCGCAGTCAAACAACGTAGGGCTCTGTCAGTACTTGACCGAGAGATCGTCTAGGAAAACAGGGTGTCGTAGGTTTTCATTTTTTCTTTCATTTTTCAATAGCGTCTATTTGCGAAAATTTCAATTAAATATTGGCGATTTAAAGCAATTATCGCCTTCGACCATACCACGTTGCAAGTACCGGTTCTCGTCTGATCACCGCAGTCAAACAACGTAGGGCTCTGTCAGTACTTGACCGAGAGATCGTCTAGGAATACAGGGTGTCGTAGGTTTTAGATTTTACGTCCTTTTTTCAATATCGCCTATTTGCGAATATTTCAATTAAATATTGGCCTTCTAAAGCAATCATCGCCTACGACCATACCACGTTGCAAGTACCGGTTCTCGTCCGATCACCGCAGTCAAACAACGTAGGGCTCTGTCAGTACTTGACCGAGAGATCGTCTAGGAATACAGCGTGTCGTAGGTTTTAGATTTTACGTCCTTTTTTCAATAGCGGCTATTTGCGAATATTTCAATTAAATATTGGCGACCTAAAGCAATCATCGCCTACGACCATACCACGTTGCAAGTACCGGTTCTCGTCCGATCACCGCAGTCAAACAACGTAGGGCTCTGTCAGTACTTGACCGAGAGATCGTCTAGGAATACAGGGTGTCGTAGGTTTTAGATTTTACGTCCTTTTTTCAATAGCGCCTATTTGCGAATATTTCAATAAAAATATTGGCCATCTAAAGCAATCATCGCCTACGACCATACCACGTTGCAAGTACCGGTTCTCGTCCGATCACCGCAGTCAAACAACGTAGGGCTCTGTCAGTACTTGACCGAGAGATCGTCTAGGAATACAGGGTGTCGTAGGTTTTAGATTTTACGTCCTTTTTTCAATAGCGCCTATTTGCGAATATTTCAATAAAAATATTGGCCATCTAAAGCAATCATCGCCTACGACCATACCACGTTGCAAGTACCGGTTCTCGTCCGATCACCGCAGTCAAACAACGTAGGGCTCTGTCAGTACTTGACCGAGAGATCGTCTAGGAATACAGGGTGTCGTAGGTTTTAATTTTTGCGTCCTTTTTTCAATAGCGCCTATTTGCGATTATTTCCATTAAATATTGGCGATCCAAAGCAATCATCGCCTACGACCATACCACATTGCAAGTACCGGTTCTCGTCCGATCACCGCAGTCAAACAACGTAGGGCTCTGTCAGTACTTGACCGAGAGATCGTCTAAGAATACAGGGTGTCGTAGGTTTTAGATTTTACGTCCTTTTTTCAACAGCGCCTATTTGCGAATATTTCAATTAAATATTGGCCATCTAAAGCAATCATCGCCTACGACCATACCACGTTGCAAGTACCGGTTCTCGTCCGATCACCGCAGTCAAACAACGTAGGGCTCTGTCAGTACTTGACCGAGAGATCGTCTAGGAATACAGGGTGTCGTAGGTTTTAGATTTTACGTCCTTTTTTCAATAGCGCCTATTTGCGAATATTTCAATTAAATATTGGCGATCCAAAGCAATCATCGCCTACGACCATACCACGTTGCAAGTACCGGTTCTCGTCCGATCACCGCAGTCAAACAACGTAGGGCTCTGTCAGTACTTGACCGAGAGATCGTCTAGGAATACAGGGTGTCGTAGGTTTTAATTTTTTCTTTCATTTTTCAATAGCGTCTATTTGCGAAAATTTCAATTAAATATTGGCGATTTAAAGCAATCATCGCCTACGACCATACCACGTTGCAAGTACCGGTTCTCGTCTGATCACCGCAGTCAAACAACGAAGGGCTCTGTCAGTACTTGACCGAGAGATCGTCTAGGAATACAGGGTGTCGTAGGTTTTAGATTTTACGTCCTTTTTTCAATATCGCCTATTTGCGAATATTTCAATTAAATATTAGCCATCTAAAGCAATCATCGCCTACGACCATACCACGTTGCAAGTACCGGTTCTCGTCCGATCACCGCAGTCAAACAACGTAGGGCTCTGTCAGTACTTGACCGAGAGATCGTCTAGGAATACAGGGTGTCGTAGGTTATAGATTTTACGTCCTTTTTTCAATAGCGCCTATTTGCGAATATTTCAATTAAATATTGGCGATCCAAAGCAATCATCGCCTACGACCATACCACGTTGCAAGTACCGGTTCTCGTCCGATCACCGCAATCAAACAACGTAGGGCTCTGTCAGTACTTGACCGAGAGATCGTCTAGGAAAACAGGGTGTCGTAGGTTTTCATTTTTTCTTTCATTTTTCAATAGCGTCTATTTGCGAAAATTTCAATTAAATATTGGCGATTTAAAGCAATTATCGCCTACGACCATACCACGTTGCAAGTACCGGTTCTCGTCCGATCACCGCTGTCAAACAACGTAGGGCTCTGTCAGTACTTGACCGAGAGATCGTCTAGGAATACAGGGTGTCGTAGGTTTTAGATTTTACGTCCTTTTTTCAATAGCGCCTATTTGCGAATATTTCAATTAAATATTGGCGATCCAAAGCAATCATCGCCTACGACCATACCACGTTGCAAGTACCCGTTCTCGTCCGATCACCGCAGTCAAACAACGTAGGGCTCTGTCAGTACTTGACCGAGAGATCGTCTAGGAATACAGGGTGTCGTAGGTTATAGATTTTACGTCCTTTTTTCAATAGCGCCTATTTGCGAATATTTCAATTAAATATTGGCGATCCAAAGCAATCATCGCCTACGACCATACCACGTTGCAAGTACCGGTTCTCGTCCGATCACCGCAGTCAAACAACGTAGGGCTCTGTCAGTACTTGACCGAGAGATCGTCTAGGAAAACAGGGTGTCGTAGGTTTTCATTTTTTCTTTCATTTTTCAATAGCGTCTATTTGCGAATATTTCAATTAAATATTGGCGATTTAAAGCAATTATCGCCTACGACCATACCACGTTGCAAGTACCGGTTCTCGTCTGATTACCGCAGTCAAACAACGTAGGGCTCTGTCAGTACTTGACCGAGAGATCGTCTAGGAATACAGGGTGTCGTAGGTTTTAGATTTTACATCCTTTTTTCAATATCGCCTATTTGCGAATATTTCAATTAAATATTGGCCATCTAAAGCAATCATCGCCTACGACCATACCACGTTGCAAGTACCGGTTCTCGTCCGATCACCGCAGTCAAACAACGTAGGGCTCTGTCAGTACTTGACCGAGAGATCGTCTAGGAATACAGGGTGTCGTAGGTTATAGATTTTACGTCCTTTTTTCAATAGCGCCTATTTGCGAATATTTCAATTAAATATTGGCGATCCAAAGCAATCATCGCCTACGACCATACCACGTTCCAAGTACCGGTTCTCGTCCGATCACCGCAATCAAACAACGTAGGGCTCTGTCAGTACTTGACCGAGAGATCGTCTAGGAAAACAGGGTGTCGTAGGTTTTCATTTTTTCTTTCATTTTTCAATAGCGTCTATTTGCGAAAATTTCAATTAAATATTGGCGATTTAAAGCAATTATCGCCTACGACCATACCACATTGCAAGTACCGGTTCTCGTCCGATCACCGCTGTCAAACAACGTAGGGCTCTGTCAGTACTTGACCGAGAGATCGTCTAGGAATACAGGGTGTCGTAGGTTTTAGATTTTACGTCCTTTTTTCAATAGCGCCTATTTGCGAATATTTCAATTAAATATTGGCGATCCAAAGCAATCATCGCCTACGACCATACCACGTTGCAAGTACCCGTTCTCGTCCGATCACCGCCGTCAATCAACGTAGGGCTCTGTCAGTACTTGACCGAGAGATCGTCTAGGAATACAGGGTGTCGTAGGTTATAGATTTTACGTCCTTTTTTCAATAGCGCCTATTTGCGAATATTTCAATTAAATATTGGCGATCCAAAGCAATCATCGCCTACGACCATACCACGTTGCAAGTACCGGTTCTCGTCCGATCACCGCAGTCAAACAACGTAGGGCTCTGTCAGTACTTGACCGAGAGATCGTCTAGGAAAACAGGGTGTCGTAGGTTTTCATTTTTCTTTCATTTTTCAAGAGCGTCTATTTGCGAAAATTTCAATTAAATATTGGCGATTTAAAGCAATTATCGCCTACGACCATACCACGTTGCAAGTACCGGTTCTCGTCTGATCACCGCAGTCAAACAACGTAGGGCTCTGTCAGTACTTGACCGAGAGATCGTCTAGGAATACAGGGTGTCGTAGGTTTTAGATTTTACATCCTTTTTTCAATATCGCCTATTTGCGAATATTTCATTTAAATATTGGCCATCTAAAGCAATCATCGCCTACGACCATACCACGTTGCAAG
Organism: Luidia sarsii; assembly: GCA_949987565.1. Lineage (NCBI taxonomy): Eukaryota > Metazoa > Echinodermata > Asteroidea > Paxillosida > Luidiidae > Luidia > Luidia sarsii. Next base: position 24,378,176 of record OX465102.1, on the reverse strand, counting down.
TACCGGTTCTCGTCCGATCACCGCAGTCAAACAACGTAGGGCTCTGTCAGTACTTGACCGAGAGATCGTCTAGGAATACAGGGTGTCGTAGGTTTTAGATTTTACGTCCTTTTTTCAATAGCGGCTATTTGCGAATATTTCAATTAAATATTGGCGACCTAAAGCAATCATCGCCTACGACCATACCACGTTGCAAGTACCGGTTCTCGTCCGATCACCGCAGTCAAACAACGTAGGGCTCTGTCAGTACTTGACCGAGAGATCGTCTAGGAATACAGGGTGTCGTAGGTTTTGGATTTTACGTCCTTTTTTCAATAGCGCCTATTTGCGAATATTTCAATAAAAATATTGGCCATCTAAAGCAATCATCGCCTACGACCATACCACGTTGCAAGTACCGGTTCTCGTCCGATCACCGCAGTCAAACAACGTAGGGCTCTGTCAGTACTTGACCGAGAGATCGTCTAGGAATACAGGGTGTCGTAGGTTTTCATTTTTTCTTTCATTTTTCAATAGCGCCTATTTGCGAATATTTCAATTAAATATTGGCGATCCAAGGCAATCATCGCCTACGAGCATACCACGTTGCAAGTACCGGTTCTCGTCCGATCACCGCAGTCAAACAACGTAGGGCTCTGTCAGTACTTGACCGAGAGATCGTTTAGGAATACAGGGTGTCGTAGGTTTTCATTTTTTCTTTCATTTTTCAATAGAGCCTTTTTGCGAATATTTTTTAATTAAATGTTGGCGATCTAAAGCAATCATCGACTACGACCATACCACGTTGCAAGTACCGGTTCTCGTCCGATCACCGCAGTCAAACAACATAGGGCTCTGTCAGTACTTGACCGAGAGATCGTCTAGGAATACAGGGTGTCGTAGGTTTTAGATTTTACGTCATTTTTTCAATAGCGCCTATTTGCGAATATTTCAAATAAATATTGGCGATCTAAAGCAATCATCGCCTACGACCATACCACGTTGCAAGTACCGGTTCTCGTCCGATCACTGCAGTCAAACAACGTAGGGCTCTGTCAGTACTTGACCGAGAGATCGTCTAGGAATACAGGGTGTCGTAGGTTTTAATTTTTGCGTCCTTTTTTCAATAGCGCCTATTTGCGAATATTTCGATTAAATTTTGGCGATCCAAAGCAATCATCGCCTACGACCATACCACGTTGCAAGTACCGGTTCTCGTCCGATCACCGCTGTCAAACAACTTAGGGCTCTGTCAGTACTTGACCGAGAGATCGTCTAGGAATACAGGGTGTCGTAGGTTTTAGATTTTACGTCCTTTTTTCAATAGCGCCTATTTGCGAATATTTCAATTAAATATTGGCCATCTAAAGCAATCATCGCCTACGACCATACCACGTTGCAAGTACCGGTTCTCGTCCGATCACCGCAGTCAAACAACGTAGGGCTCTGTCAGTACTTGACCAAGAGATCGTCTAGGAATACAGGGTGTCGTAGGTTTTAGATTTTACGTCCTTTTTTCAATAGCGCCTATTTGCGAATATTTCAATTAAATATTGGCCATATAAAGAAATCATCGCCTACGACCATACCACGTTGCAAGTACCGGTTCTCGTCCGATCACCGCAGTCAAACAACGTAGGGCTCTGTCAGTACTTGACCGAGAGATCGTCTAGGAATACAGGGTGTCGTAGGTTTTAGATTTTACGTCCTTTTTTCAATAGCGCCTATTTGCGAATATTTCAATTAAAAATTGGCGATCCAAAGCAATCATCGCCTACGACCATACCACGTTGCAAGTACCGGTTCTCGTCCGATCACCGCAGTCAAACAACGTAGGGCTCTGTCAGTACTTGACCGAGAGATCGTCTAGGAATACAGGGTGTCGTAGGTTTTAGATTTTACGTCCTTTTTTCAATAGCGCCTATTTGCGAATATTTCAATAAAAATATTGGCGATCCAAAGCAATCATCGCCTACGACCATACCACGTTGCAAGTACCGGTTCTCATCCGATCACCGCAGTCAAACAACGTAGGGCTCTGTCAGTACTTGACCGAGAGATCGTCTAGGAATACAGGGTGTCGTAGGTTTTAGATTTTACGTCCTTTTTTCAATAGCGCCTATTTGCGAATATTTCAATTAAATATTGGCGATCCAAAGCAATCATCGCCTACGACCATACCACGTTGCAAGTACCGGTTCTCGTCCGATCACCGCTGTCAAACAACGTAGGGCTCTGTCAGTACTTGACCGAGAGATCGTCTAGGAATACAGGGTGTCGTAGGTTTTAGATTTTACGTCCTTTTTTCAATAGCGCCTATTTGCGAATATTTCAATTAAATATTGGCGATCCAAAGCAATCATCGCCTACGACCATACCACGTTGCAAGTACCGGTTCTCGTCCGATCACCGCAGTCAAACAACGTAGGGCTCTGTCAGTACTTGACCGAGAGATCGTCTAGGAATACAGGGTGTCGTAGGTTATAGATTTTACGTCCTTTTTTCAATAGCGCCTATTTGCGAATATTTCAATTAAATATTGGCGATCCAAAGCAATCATCGCCTACGACCATACCACGTTGCAAGTACAGGTTCTCGTCCGATCACCGCAGTCAAACAACGTAGGGCTCTGTCAGTACTTGACCGAGAGATCGTCTAGGAATACAGGGTGTCGTAGGTTTTCATTTTTTCTTTCATTTTTCAATAGCGTCTATTTGCGAAATTTCAATTAAATATTGGCGATTTAAAGCAATTATCGCCTACGACCATACCACGTTGCAAGTGCCGGTTCTCGTCCGATCACCGCTGTCAAACAACGTAGGGCTCTGTCAGTACTTGACCGAGAGATCGTCTAGGAATACAGGGTGTCGTAGGTTTTAGATTTTACGTCCTTTTTTCAATAGCGCCTATTTGCGAATATTTCAATTAAATATTGGCGATCCAAAGCAATCATCGCCTACGACCATACCACGTTGCAAGTACCGGTTTTCGTCCGATCACCGCTGTCAAACAACGTAGGGCTCTGTCAGTACTTGACCGAGAGATCGTCTAGGAATACAGGGTGTCGTAGGTTTTAGATTTTACGTCCTTTTTTTAATAGCGCCTATTTGCGAATATTTCAATTAAATATTGGCGATCCAAAGCAATCATCGCCTACGACCATACCACGTTGCAAGTACCGGTTCTCGTCCGATCACCGCAGTCAAACAACGTAGGGCTCTGTCAGTACTTGACCGAGAGATCGTCTAGGAATACAGGGTGTCGTAGGTTATAGATTTTACGTCCTTTTTTCAATAGCGCCTATTTGCGAATATTTCAATTAAATATTGGCGATCCAAAGCAATCATCGCCTACGACCATACCACGTTGCAAGTACCGGTTCTCGTCCGATCACCGCAGTCAAACAACGTAGGGCTCTGTCAGTACTTGACCGAGAGATCGTCTAGGAAAACAGGGTGTCGTAGGTTTTCATTTTTTCTTTCATTTTTCAATAGCGTCTATTTGCGAAAATTTCAATTAAATATTGGCGATTTAAAGCAATTATCGCCTACGACCATACCACGTTGCAAGTACCGGTTCTCGTCTGATCACCGCAGTCAAACAACGTAGGGCTCTGTCAGTACTTGACCGAGAGATCGTCTAGGAATACAGGGTGTCGTAGGTTTTAGATTTTACATCCTTTTTTCAATATCGCCTATTTGCGAATATTTCAATTAAATATTGGCCATCTAAAGCAATTATCGCCTACGACCATACCACGTTGCAAGTACCGGTTCTCGTCCGATCACCGCAGTCAAACAACGTAGGGCTCTGTCAGTACTTGACCGAGAGATCGTCTAGGAATACAGGGTGTCGTAGGTTTTAGATTTTACGTCCTTTTTTCAATAGCGGATATTTGCGAATATTTCAATTAAATATTGGCGACCTAAAGCAATCATCGCCTACGACCATACCACGTTGCAAGTACCGGTTCTCGTCCGATCACCGCAGTCAAACAACGTAGGGCTCTGTCAGTACTTGACCGAGAGATCGTCTAGGAATACAGGGTGTGGTAGGTTTTAGATTTTACGTCCTTTTTTCAATAGCGCCTATTTGCGAATATTTCAATAAAAATATTGGCCATCTAAAGCAATCATCGCCTACGACCATACCACGTTGCAAGTACCGGTTCTCGTCCGATCACCGCAGTCAAACAACGTAGGGCTCTGTCAGTACTTGACCGAGAGATCGTCTAGGAATACAGGGTGTCGTAGGTTTTAGATTTTACGTCCTTTTTTCAATAGCGCCTATTTGCGAATATTTCAATAAAAATATTGGGGATCCAAAGCAATCATCGCCTACGACCATACCACGTTGCAAGTACCGGTTCTCGTCCGATCACCGCAGTCAAACAACGTAGGGCTCTGTCAGTACTTGACCGAGAGATCGTCTAGGAATACAGGGTGTCGTAGGTTTTAATTTTTGCGTCCTTTTTTCAATAGCGCCTATTTGCGAATATTTCAATTAAATATTGGCGATCCAAAGCAATCATCGCCTACGACCATACCACATTGCAAGTACCGGTTCTCGTCCGATCACCGCAGTCAAACAACGTAGGGCTCTGTCAGTACTTGACCGAGAGATCGTCTAGGAATACAGGGTGTCGTAGGTTTTAGATTTTACGTCCTTTTTTTAATAGCGCCTATTTGCGAATATTTCAATTAAATATTGGCGATCCAAAGCAATCATCGCCTACGACCATACCACGTTGCAAGTACCGGTTCTCGTCCGATCACCGCTGTCAAACAACGTAGGGCTCTGTCAGTACTTGACCGAGAGATCGTCTAGGAATACAGGGTGTCGTAGGTTTTAGATTTTACGTCCTTTTTTCAATAGCGCCTATTTGCGAATATTTCAATTAAATATTGGCGATCCAAAGCAATCATCGCCTACGACCATACCACGTTGCAAGTACCGGTTCTCGTCCGATCACCGCTGTCAAACAACGTAGGGCTCTGTCAGTACTTGACCGAGAGATCGTCTAGGAATACAGGGTGTCGTAGGTTTTAGATTTTACGTCCTTTTTTTAATAGCGCCTATTTGCGAATATTTCAATTAAATATTGGCGATCCAAAGCAATCATCGCCTACGACCATACCACGTTGCAAGTACCGGTTCTCGTCCGATCACCGCAGTCAAACAACGTAGGGCTCTGTCAGTACTTGACCGAGAGATCGTCTAGGAATACAGGGTGTCGTAGGTTTTAGATTTTACGTCCTTTTTTCAATAGCGCCTATTTGCGAATATTTCAATTAAATATTGGCGATCCAAAGCAATCATCGCCTACGACCATACCACGTTGCAAGTACCGGTTCTCGTCCGATCACCGCAGTCAAACAACGTAGGGCTCTGTCTGTACTTGACCGAGAGATCGTCTAGGAATACAGGGTGTCGTAGGTTTTCATTTTTTCTTTCATTTTTCAATAGCGTCTATTTGCGAAAATTTCAATTAAATATTGGCGATTTAAAGCAATCATCGCCTACGACCATACCACGTTGCAAGTACCGGTTCTCGTCTGATCACCTCAGTCAAACAACGAAGGGCTCTGTCAGTACTTGACCGAGAGATCGTCTAGGAATACAGGGTGTCGTAGGTTTTAGATTTTACGTCCTTTTTTCAATATCGCCTATTTGCGAATATTTCAATGAAATATTGGCCATCTAAAGCAATCATCGCCTACGACCATACCACGTTGCAAGTACCGGTTCTCGTCCGATCACCGCAGTCAAACAACGTAGGGCTCTGTCAGTACTTGACCGAGAGATCGTCTAGGAATACAGGGTGTCGTAGGTTATAGATTTTACGTCCTTTTTTCAATAGCGCCTATTTGCGAATATTTCAATTAAATATTGGCGATCCAAAGCAATCATCGCCTACGACCATACCACGTTGCAAGTACCGGTTCTCGTCCGATCACCGCAATCAAACAACGTAGGGCTCTGTCAGTACTTGACCGAGAGATCGTCTAGGAAAACAGGGTGTCGTAGGTTTTCATTTTTTCTTTCATTTTTCAATAGCGTCTATTTGCGAAAATTTCAATTAAATATTGGCGATTTAAAGCAATTATCGCCTACGACCATACCACGTTGCAAGTACCGGTTCTCGTCCGATCACCGCTGTCAAACAACGTAGGGCTCTGTCAGTACTTGACCGAGAGATCGTCTAGGAATACAGGGTGTCGTAGGTTTTAGATTTAACGTCCTTTTTTCAATAGCGCCTATTTGCGAATATTTCAATTAAATATTGGCGATCCAAAGCAATCATCGCCTACGACCATACCACGTTGCAAGTACCGGTTCTCGTCCGATCACCGCAGTCAAACAACGTAGGGCTCTGTCAGTACTTGACCGAGAGATCGTCTAGGAATACAGGGTGTCGTAGGTTATAGATTTTACGTCCTTTTTTCAATAGCCCCTATTTGCGAATATTTCAATTAAATATTGGCGATCCAAAGCAATCATCGCCTACGACCATACCACGTTGGAAGTACCGGTTCTCGTCCGATCACCGCAGTCAAACAACGTAGGGCTCTGTCAGTACTTGACCGAGAGATCGTCTAGGAAAACAGGGTGTCGTAGGTTTTCATTTTTTCTTTCATTTTTCAATAGCGTCTATTTGCGAAAATTTCAATTAAATATTGGCGATTTAAAGCAATTATCGCCTACGACCATACCACGTTGCAAGTACCGGTTCTCGTCTGATCAACGCAGTCTAACAACGTAGGGCTCTGTCAGTACTTGACCGAGAGATCGTCTAGGAATACAGGGTGTCGTAGGTTTTAGATTTTACATCCTTTTTTCAATATCGCCTATTTGCGAATATTTCAATTAAATATTGGCCATCTAAAGCAATCATCGCCTACGACCATACCACGTTGCAAGTACCGGTTCTCGTCCGATCACCGCAGTCAAACAACGTAGGGCTCTGTCAGTACTTGACCGAGAGATCGTCTAGGAATACAGGGTGTCGTAGGTTATAGATTTTACGTCCTTTTTTCAATAGCGCCTATTTGCGAATATTTCAATTAAATATTGGCGATCCAAAGCAATCATCGCCTACGACCATACCACGTTGCAAGTACCGGTTCTCGTCCGATCACCGCAGTCAAACAACGTAGGGCTCTGTCAGTACTTGACCGAGAGATCGTCTAGGAAAACAGGGTGTCGTAGGTTTTCATTTTTTCTTTCATTTTTCAATAGCGTCTATTTGCGAAAATTTCAATTAAATATTGGCGATTTAAAGCAATCATCGCCTACGACCATACCACGTTGCAAGTACCGGTTCTCGTCCGATCACCGCAGTCAAACAACGTAGGGCTCTGTCAGTACTTGACCGAGAGATCGTCTAGGAATACAGGGTGTCGTAGGTTTTAGATTTTACGTCCTTTTTTCAATAGCGCCTATTTGCGAATATTTCAATAAAAATATTGGGGATCCAAAGCAATCATCGCCTACGACCATACCACGTTGCAAGTACCGGTTCTCGTCCGATCACCGCAGTCAAACAACGTAGGGCTCTGTCAGTACTTGACCGAGAGATCGTCTAGGAATACAGGGTGTCGTAGGTTTTAATTTTTGCGTCCTTTTTTCAATAGCGCCTATTTGCGAATATTTCAATTAAATATTGGCGATCCAAAGCAATCATCGCCTACGACCATACCACATTGCAAGTACCGGTTCTCGTCCGATCACCGCAGTCAAACAACGTAGGGCTCTGTCAGTACTTGACCGAGAGATCGTCTAGGAATACAGGGTGTCGTAGGTTTTAGATTTTACGTCCTTTTTTTAATAGCGCCTATTTGCGAATATTTCAATTAAATATTGGCGATCCAAAGCAATCATCGCCTACGACCATACCACGTTGCAAGTACCGGTTCTCGTCCGATCACCGCTGTCAAACAACGTAGGGCTCTGTCAGTACTTGACCGAGAGATCGTCTAGGAATACAGGGTGTCGTAGGTTTTAGATTTTACGTCCTTTTTTCAATAGCGCCTATTTGCGAATATTTCAATTAAATATTGGCGATCCAAAGCAATCATCGCCTACGACCATACCACGTTGCAAGTACCGGTTCTCGTCCGATCACCGCTGTCAAACAACGTAGGGCTCTGTCAGTACTTGACCGAGAGATCGTCTAGGAATACAGGGTGTCGTAGGTTTTAGATTTTACGTCCTTTTTTTAATAGCGCCTATTTGCGAATATTTCAATTAAATATTGGCGATCCAAAGCAATCATCGCCTACGACCATACCACGTTGCAAGTACCGGTTCTCGTCCGATCACCGCAGTCAAACAACGTAGGGCTCTGTCAGTACTTGACCGAGAGATCGTCTAGGAATACAGGGTGTCGTAGGTTTTAGATTTTACGTCCTTTTTTCAATAGCGCCTATTTGCGAATATTTCAATTAAATATTGGCGATCCAAAGCAATCATCGCCTACGACCATACCACGTTGCAAGTACCGGTTCTCGTCCGATCACCGCAGTCAAACAACATAGGGCTCTGTCAGTACTTGACCGAGAGATCGTCTAGGAATACAGGGTGTCGTAGGTTTTCATTTTTTCTTTCATTTTTCAATAGCGTCTATTTGCGAAAATTTCAATTAAATATTGGCGATTTAAAGCAATCATCGCCTACGACCATACCACGTTGCAAGTACCGGTTCTCGTCTGATCACCTCAGTCAAACAACGAAGGGCTCTGTCAGTACTTGACCGAGAGATCGTCTAGGAATACAGGGTGTCGTAGGTTTTAGATTTTACGTCCTTTTTTCAATAGCGCCTATTTGCGAATATTTCAATTAAATATTGGCGATCCAAAGCAATCATCGCCTACGACCATACCACGTTGCAAGTACCGGTTCTCGTCCGATCACCGCAGTCAAACAACGTAGGGCTCTGTCAGTACTTGACCGAGAGATCGTCTAGGAATACAGGGTGTCGTAGGTTATAGATTTTACGTCCTTTTTTCAATAGCGCCTAATAGCGAATATTTCAATTAAATATTGGCGATCCAAAGCAATCATCGCCTACGACCATACCACGTTGCAAGTACCGGTTCTCGTCCGATCACCGCAGTCAAACAACGTAGGGCTCTGTCAGTACTTGACCGAGAGATCGTCTAGGAAAACAGGGTGTCGTAGGTTTTCATTTTTTCTTTCATTTTTCAATAGCGTCTATTTGCGAAAATTTCAATTAAATATTGGCGATTTAAAGCAATTATCGCCTACGACCATACCACGTTGCAAGTACCGGTTCTCGTCTGATCAACGCAGTCAAACAACGTAGGGCTCTGTCAGTACTTGACCGAGAGATCGTCTAGGAATACAGGGTGTCGTAGGTTTTAGATTTTACATCCTTTTTTCAATATCGCCTATTTGCGAATATTTCAATTAAATATTGGCCATCTAAAGCAATCATCGCCTACGACCATACCACGTTGCAAGTACCGGTTCTCGTCCGATCACCGCAGTCAAACAACGTAGGGCTCTGTCAGTACTTGACCGAGAGATCGTCTAGGAATACAGGGTGTCGTAGGTTTTAGATTTTACGTCCTTTTTTCAATAGCGGCTATTTGCGAATATTTCAATTAAATATTGGCGACCTAAAGCAATCATCGCCTACGACCATACCACGTTGCAAGTACCGGTTCTCGTCCGATCACCGCAGTCAAACAACGTAGGGCTCTGTCAGTACTTGACCGAGAGATCGTCTAGGAATACAGGGTGTCGTAGGTTTTAGATTTTACGTCCTTTTTTCAATAGCGCCTATTTGCGAATATTTCAATAAAAATATTGGCCATCTAAAGCAATCATCGCCTACGACCATACCACGTTGCAAGTACCGGTTCTCGTCCGATCACCGCAGTCAAACAACGTAGGGCTCTGTCAGTACTTGACCGAGAGATCGTCTAGGAATACAGGGTGTCGTAGGTTTTAGATTTTACGTCCTTTTTTCAATAGCGCCTATTTGCGAATATTTCAATAAAAATATTGGGGATCCAAAGCAATCATCGCCTACGACCATACCACGTTGCAAGTACCGGTTCTCGTCCGATCACCGCAGTCAAACAACGTAGGGCTCTGTCAGTACTTGACCGAGAGATCGTCTAGGAATACAGGGTGTCGTAGGTTTTAATTTTTGCGTCCTTTTTTCAATAGCGCCTATTTGCGAATATTTCAATTAAATATTGGCGATCCAAAGCAATCATCGCCTACGACCATACCACATTGCAAGTACCGGTCCTCGTCCGATCACCGCAGTCAAACAACGTAGGGCTCTGTCAGTACTTGACCGAGAGATCGTCTAGGAATACAGGGTGTCGTAGGTTTTAGATTTTACGTCCTTTTTTCAACAGCGCCTATTTGCGAATATTTCAATTAAATATTGGCCATCTAAAGCAATCATCGCCTACGACCATACCACGTTGCAAGTACCGGTTCTCGTCCGATCACCGCAGTCAAACAACGTAGGGCTCTGTCAGTACTTGACCGAGAGATCGTCTAGGAATACAGGGTGTCGTAGGTTTTAGATTTTTAGTCTTTTTTTCAATAGCGCCTATTTGCGAATATTTCAATTAAATATTGGCGATCCAAAGCAATCATCGCCTACGACCATACCACGTTGCAAGTACCGGTTCTCGTCCGATCACCGCAGTCAAACAACGTAGGGCTCTGTCAGTACTTGACCCAGAGATCGTCTAGGAATACAGGGTGTCGTAGGTTTTAGATTTTACGTCCTTTTTTCAATAGCGCCTATTTGCGAATATTTCAATTAAATATTGGCGACCTAAAGCAATTATCGCCTACGACCATACCACGTTGCAAGTACCGGTTCTCGTCTGATCACCGCAGTCAAACAACGTAGGGCTCTGTCAGTACTTGACCGAGAGATCGTCTAGGAATACAGGGTGTCGTAGGTTTTAGATTTTACATCCTTTTTTCAATATCGCCTATTTGCGAATATTTCAATTAAATATTGGCCATCTAAAGCAATCATCGCCTACCACCATACCACGTTGCAAGTACCGGTTCTCGTCCGATCACCGCAGTCAAACAACGTAGGGCTCTGTCAGTACTTGACCGAGAGATCGTCTAGGAATACAGGGTGTCGTAGGTTTTAGATTTTACGTCCTTTTTTCAATAGCGGCTATTTGCGAATATTTCAATTAAATATTGGCGACCTAAAGCAATCATCGCCTACGACCATACCACGTTGCAAGTACCGGTTCTCGTCCGATCACCGCAGTCAAACAACGTAGGGCTCTGTCAGTACTTGACCGAGAGATCGTCTAGGAATACAGGGTGTCGTAGGTTTTAGATTTTACGTCCTTTTTTCAATAGCGCCTATTTGCGAATATTTCAATAAAAATATTGGCCATCTAAAGCAATCATCGCCTACGACCATACCACGTTGCAAGTACCGGTTCTCGTCCGATCACCGCAGTCAAACAACGTAGGGCTCTGTCAGTACTTGACCGAGAGATCGTCTAGGAATACAGGGTGTCGTAGGTTTTAGATTTTACGTCCTTTTTTCAATAGCGCCTATTTGCGAATATTTCAATAAAAATATTGGGGATCCAAAGCAATCATCGCCTACGACCATACCACGTTGCAAGTACCGGTTCTCGTCCGATCACCGCAGTCAAACAACGTAGGGCTCTGTCAGTTCTTGACCGAGAGATCGTTTAGGAATACAGGGTGTCGTAGGTTTTAATTTTTGCGTCCTTTTTTCAATAGCGCCTATTTGCGAATATTTCAATTAAATATTGGCGATCCAAAGCAATCATCGCCTACGACCATACCACATTGCAAGTACCGGTTCTCGTCCGATCACCGCAGTCAAACAACGTAGGGCTCTGTCAGTACTTGACCGAGAGATCGTCTAGGAATACAGGGTGTCGTAGGTTTTAGATTTTACGTCCTTTTTTCAACAGCGCCTATTTGCGAATATTTCAATTAAATATTGGCCATCTAAAGCAATCATCGCCTACGACCATACCACGTTGCAAGTACCGGTTCTCGTCCGATCACCGCAGTCAAACAACGTAGGGCTCTGTCAGTACTTGACCGAGAGATCGTCTAGGAATACAGGGTGTCGTAGGTTTTAGATTTTTAGTGTTTTTTTCAATAGCGCCTATTTGCGAATATTTCAATTAAATATTGGCGATCCAAAGCAATCATCGCCTACGACCATACCACGTTGCAAGTACCGGTTCTCGTTCGATCACCGCAGTCAAACAACGTAGGGCTCTGTCAGTACTTGACCGAGAGATCGTCTAGGAATACAGGGCGTCGTAGGTTATAGATTTTTAGTCTTTTTTTCAATAGCGCCTATTTGCGAATATTTCAATTAAATATTGGCGATCCAAAGCAATCATCGCCTACGACCATACCACGTTGCAAGTACCGGTTCTCGTCCGATCACCGCAGTCAAACAACGTAGGGCTCTGTCAGTACTTGACCGAGAGATCGTCTAGGAATACAGGGTGTCGTAGGTTTTCATTTTTTCTTTCATTTTTCAATAGCGTCTATTTGCGAAAATTTCAATTAAATATTGGCGATTTAAAGCAATCATCGCCTACGACCATACCACGTTGCAAGTACCGGTTCTCGTCTGATCACCGCAGTCAAACAACGAAGGGCTCTGTCAGTACTTGACCGAGAGATCGTCTAGGAATACAGGGTGTCGTAGGTTTTAGATTTTACGTCCTTTTTTCAATATCGCCTATTTGCGAATATTTCAATTAAATATTGGCCATCTAAAGCAATCATCGCCTACGACCATACCACGTTGCAAGTACCGGTTCTCGTCCGATCACCGCAGTCAAACAACGTAGGGCTCTGTCAGTACTTGACCGAGAGATCGTCTAGGAATACAGGGTGTCGTAGGTTATAGATTTTACGTCCTTTTTTCAATAGCGCCTATTTGCGAATATTTCAATTAAATATTGGCGATCCAAAGCAATCATCGCCTACGACCATACCACGTTGCAAGTACCGGTTCTCGTCCGATCACCGCAATCAAACAACGTAGGGCTCTGTCAGTACTTGACCGAGAGATCGTCTAGGAAAACAGGGTGTCGTAGGTTTTCATTTTTTCTTTCATTTTTCAATAGCGTCTATTTGCGAAAATTTCAATTAAATATTGGCGATTTAAAGCAATTATCGCCTACGACCATACCACGTTGCAAGTACCGGTTCTCGTCCGATCACCGCTGTCAAACAACGTAGGGCTCTGTCAGTACTTGACCGAGAGATCGTCTAGGAATACAGGGTGTCGTAGGTTTTAGATTTTACGTCCTTTTTTCAATAGCGCCTATTTGCGAATATTTCAATTAAATATTGGCGATCCAAAGCAATCATCGCCTACGACCATACCACGTTGCAAGTACCGGTTCTCGTCCGATCACCGCAGTCAAACAACGTAGGGCTCTGTCAGTACTTGACCGAGAGATCGTCTAGGAAAACAGGGTGTCGTAGGTTTTCATTTTTTCTTTCATTTTTCAATAGCGTCTATTTGCGAAAATTTCAATTAAATATTGGCGATTTAAAGCAATTATCGCCTACGACCATACCACGTTGCAAGTACCGGTTCTCGTCTGATCACCGCAGTCAAACAACGCAGGGCTCTGTCAGTACTTGACCGAGAGATCGTCTAGGAATACAGGGTGTCGTAGGTTTTAGATTTTTCATCCTTTTTTCAATATCGCCTATTTGCGAATATTTCAATTAAATATTGGCCATCTAAAGCAATCATTGCCTACGACCATACCACGTTGCAAGTACTGGTTCTCGTCCGATCACCGCAGTCAAACAACGTAGGGCTCTGTCAGTACTTGACCGAGAGATCGTCTAGGAATACAGGGTGTCGTAGGTTTTAGATTTTACGTCCTTTTTTTCAATAGCGGCTATTTGCGAATATTTCAATTAAATATTGGCGACCTAAAGCAATCATCGCCTACGACCATACCACGTTGCAAGTACCGGTTCTCGTCCGATCACCGCAGTCAAACAACGTAGGGCTCTGTCAGTACTTGACCGAGAGATCGTCTAGGAATACAGGGTGTCGTAGGTTTTAGATTTTACGTCCTTTTTTCAATAGCGCCTATTTGCGAATATTTCAATAAAAATATTGGCCATCTAAAGCAATCATCGCCTACGACCATACCACGTTGCAAGTACCGGTTCTCGTCCGATCACCGCAGTCAAACAACGTAGGGCTCTGTCAGTACTTGACCGAGAGATCGTCTAGGAATACAGGGTGTCGTAGGTTTTAGATTTTACGTCCTTTTTTCAATAGCGCCTATTTGCGAATATTTCAATAAAAATATTGGGGATCCAAAGCAATCATCGCCTACGACCATACCACGTTGCAAGTACCGGTTCTCGTCCGATCACCGCAGTCAAACAACGTAGGGCTCTGTCAGTACTTGACCGAGAGATCGTCTAGGAATACAGGGTGTCGTAGGTTTTAATTTTTGCGTCCTTTTTTCAATAGCGCCTATTTGCGAATATTTCAATTAAATATTGGCGATCCAAAGCAATCATCGCCTACGACCATACCACATTGCAAGTACCGGTCCTCGTCCGATCACCGCAGTCAAACAACGTAGGGCTCTGTCAGTACTTGACCGAGAGATCGTCTAGGAATACAGGGTGTCGTAGGTTTTAGATTTTACGTCCTTTTTTCAACAGCGCCTATTTGCGAATATTTCAATTAAATATTGGCCATCTAAAGCAATCATCGCCTACGACCATACCACGTTGCAAGTACCGGTTCTCGTCCGATCACCGCAGTCAAACAACGTAGGGCTCTGTCAGTACTTGACCGAGAGATCGTCTAGGAATACAGGGTGTCGTAGGTTTTAGATTTTTAGTCTTTTTTTCAATAGCGCCTATTTGCGAATATTTCAATTAAATATTGGCGATCCAAAGCAATCATCGCCTACGACCATACCACGTTGCAAGTACCGGTTCTCGTCCGATCACCGCAGTCAAACAACGTAGGGCTCTGTCAGTACTTGACCGAGAGATCGTCTAGGAATACAGGGTGTCGTAGGTTTTAGATTTTACGTCCTTTTTTCAATAGCGCCTATTTGCGAATATTTCAATTAAATATTGGCGACCTAAAGCAATCATCGCCTACGACCATACCACGTTGCAAGTACCGGTTCTCGTCCGATCACCGCAGTCAAACAACGTAGGGCTCTGTCAGTACTTGACCAAGAGATCGTCTAGGAATACAGGGTGTCGTAGGTTTTAGATTTTACGTCCTTTTTTCAATAGCGCCTATTTGCGAATATTTCAATTAAATATTGGCCATATAAAGCAATCATCGCCTACGACCATACCACGTTGCAAGTACCGGTTCTCGTCCGATCACCGCAGTCAAACAACGTAGGGCTCTGTCAGTACTTGACCGAGAGATCGTCTAGGAATACAGGGTGTCGTAGGTTTTAGATTTTACGTCCTTTTTTCAATAGCGCCTATTTGCGAATATTTCAATTAAAAATTGGCGATCCAAAGCAATCATCGCCTACGACCATACCACGTTGCAAGTACCGGTTCTCGTCCGATCACCGCAGTCAAACAACGTAGGGCTCTGTCAGTACTTGACCGAGAGATCGTCTAGGAATACAGGGTGTCGTAGGTTTTAGATTTTACGTCCTTTTTTCAATAGCGCCTATTTGCGAATATTTCAATAAAAATATTGGCGATCCAAAGCAATCATCGCCTACGACCATACCACGTTGCAAGTACCGGTTCTCGTCCGATCACCGCAGTCAAACAACGTAGGGCTCTGTCAGTACTTGACCGAGAGATCGTCTAGGAATACAGGGTGTCGTAGGTTTTAGATTTTACGTCCTTTTTTCAATAGCGCCTATTTGCGAATATTTCAATTAAATATTGGCGATCCAAAGCAATCATCGCCTACGACCATACCACGTTGCAAGTACCGGTTCTCGTCCGATCACCGCTGTCAAACAACGTAGGGCTCTGTCAGTACTTGACCGAGAGATCGTCTAGGAATACAGGGTGTCGTAGGTTTTAGATTTTACGTCCTTTTTTCAATAGCGCCTATTTGCGAATATTTCAATTAAATATTGGCGATCCAAAGCAATCATCGCCTACGACCATACCACGTTGCAAGTACCGGTTCTCGTCCGATCACCGCAGTCAAACAACGTAGGGCTCTGTCAGTACTTGACCGAGAGATCGTCTAGGAATACAGGGTGTCGTAGGTTATAGATTTTACGTCCTTTTTTCAATAGCGCCTATTTGCGAATATTTCAATTAAATATTGGCGATCCAAAGCAATCATCGCCTACGACCATACCACGTTGCAAGTACCGGTTCTCGTCCGATCACCGCAGTCAAACAACGTAGGGCTCTGTCAGTACTTGACCGAGAGATCGTCTAGGAATACAGGGTGTCGTAGGTTTTCATTTTTTCTTTCATTTTTCAATAGCGTCTATTTGCGAAATTTCAATTAAATATTGGCGATTTAAAGCAATTATCGCCTACGACCATACCACGTTGCAAGTACCGGTTCTCGTCCGATCACCGCTGTCAAACAACGTAGGGCTCTGTCAGTACTTGACCGAGAGATCGTCTAGGAATACAGGGTGTCGTAGGTTTTAGATTTTACGTCCTTTTTTCAATAGCGCCTATTTGCGAATATTTCAATTAAATATTGGCGATCCAAAGCAATCATCGCCTACGACCATACCACGTTGCAAGTACCGGTTCTCGTCCGATCACCGCTGTCAAACAACGTAGGGCTCTGTCAGTACTTGACCGAGAGATCGTCTAGGAATACAGGGTGTCGTAGGTTTTAGATTTTACGTCCTTTTTTTAATAGCGCCTATTTGCGAATATTTCAATTAAATATTGGCGATCCAAAGCAATCATCGCCTACGACCATACCACGTTGCAAGTACCGGTTCTCGTCCGATCACCGCAGTCAAACAACGTAGGGCTCTGTCAGTACTTGACCGAGAGATCGTCTAGGAATACAGGGTGTCGTAGGTTATAGATTTTACGTCCTTTTTTCAATAGCGCCTATTTGCGAATATTTCAATTAAATATTGGCGATCCAAAGCAATCATCGCCTACGACCATACCACGTTGCAAGTACCGGTTCTCGTCCGATCACCGCAGTCAAACAACGTAGGGCTCTGTCAGTACTTGACCGAGAGATCGTCTAGGAAAACAGGGTGTCGTAGGTTTTCATTTTTTCTTTCATTTTTCAATAGCGTCTATTTGCGAAAATTTCAATTAAATATTGGCGATTTAAAGCAATTATCGCCTACGACCATACCACGTTGCAAGTACCGGTTCTCGTCTGATCACCGCAGTCAAACAACGTAGGGCTCTGTCAGTACTTGACCGAGAGATCGTCTAGGAATACAGGGTGTCGTAGGTTTTAGATTTTACATCCTTTTTTCAATATCGCCTATTTGCGAATATTTCAATTAAATATTGGCCATCTAAAGCAATCATCGCCTACGACCATACCACGTTGCAAGTACCGGTTCTCGTCCGATCACCGCAGTCAAACAACGTAGGGCTCTGTCAGTACTTGACCGAGAGATCGTCTAGGAATACAGGGTGTCGTAGGTTTTAGATTTTACGTCCTTTTTTCAATAGCGGCTATTTGCGAATATTTCAATTAAATATTGGCGACCTAAAGCAATCATCGCCTACGACCATACCACGTTGCAAGTACCGGTTCTCGTCCGATCACCGCAGTCAAACAACGTAGGGCTCTGTCAGTACTTGACCGAGAGATCGTCTAGGAATACAGGGTGTCGTAGGTTTTAGATTTTACGTCCTTTTTTCAATAGCACCTATTTGCGAATATTTCAATAAAAATATTGGCCATCTAAAGCAATCATCGCCTACGACCATACCACGTTGCAAGTACCGGTTCTCGTCCGATCACCGCAGTCAAACAACGTAGGGCTCTGTCAGTACTTGACCGAGAGATCGTCTAGGAATACAGGGTGTCGTAGGTTTTAGATTTTACGTCCTTTTTTCAATAGCGCCTATTTGCGAATATTTCAATAAAAATATTGGGGATCCAAAGCAATCATCGCCTACGACCATACCACGTTGCAAGTACCGGTTCTCGTCCGATCACCGCAGTCAAACAACGTAGGGCTCTGTCAGTACTTGACCGAGAGATCGTCTAGGAATACAGGGTGTCGTAGGTTTTAATTTTTGCGTCCTTTTTTCAATAGCGCCTATTTGCGAATATTTCCATTAAATATTGGCGATCCAAAGCAATCATCGCCTACGACCATACCACATTGCAAGTACCGGTTCTCGTCCGATCACCGCAGTCAAACAACGTAGGGCTCTGTCAGTACTTGACCGAGAGATCGTCTAGGAATACAGGGTGTCGTAGGTTTTAGATTTTACGTCCTTTTTTCAACAGCGCCTATTTGCGAATATTTCAATTAAATATTGGCCATCTAAAGCAATCATCGCCTACGACCATACCACGTTGCAAGTACCGGTTCTCGTCCGATCACCGCAGTCAAACAACGTAGGGCTCTGTCAGTACTTGACCGAGAGATCGTCTAGGAATACAGGGTGTCGTAGGTTTTAGATTTTTAGTCTTTTTTTCAATAGCGCCTATTTGCGAATATTTCAATTAAATATTGGCGATCCAAAGCAATCATCGCCTACGACCATACCACGTTGCAAGTACCGGTTCTCGTCCGATCACCGCAGTCAAACAACGTAGGGCTCTGTCAGTACTTGACCGAGAGATCGTCTAGGAATACAGGGTGTCGTAGGTTTTAGATTTTACGTCCTTTTTTCAATAGCGCCTATTTGCGAATATTTCAATTAAATATTGGCGACCTAAAGCAATCATCGCCTACGACCATACCACGTTGCAAGTACCGGTTCTCGTCCGATCACCGCAGTCAAACAACGTAGGGCTCTGTCAGTACTTGACCAAGAGATCGTCTAGGAATACAGGGTGTCGTAGGTTTTAGATTTTACGTCCTTTTTTCAATAGCGCCTATTTGCGAATATTTCAATTAAATATTGGCCATATAAAGCAATCATCGCCTACGACCATACCACGTTGCAAGTACCGGTTCTCGTCCGATCACCGCAGTCAAACAACGTAGGGCTCTGTCAGTACTTGACCGAGAGATCGTCTAGGAATACAGGGTGTCGTAGGTTTTAGATTTTACGTCCTTTTTTCAATAGCGCCTATTTGCGAATATTTCAATTAAAAATTGGCGATCCAAAGCAATCATCGCCTACGACCATACCACGTTGCAAGTACCGGTTCTCGTCCGATCACCGCAATCAAACAACGTAGGGCTCTGTCAGTACTTGACCGAGAGATCGTCTAGGAATACAGGGTGTCGTAGGTTTTAGATTTTACGTCCTTTTTTCAATAGCGCCTATTTGCGAATATTTCAATAAAAATATTGGCGATCCAAAGCAATCATCGCCTACGACCATACCACGTTGCAAGTACCGGTTCTCGTCCGATCACCGCAGTCAAACAACGTAGGGCTCTGTCAGTACTTGACCGAGAGATCGTCTAGGAATACAGGGTGTCGTAGGTTTTAGATTTTACGTCCTTTTTTCAATAGCGCCTATTTGCGAATATTTCAATTAAAAATTGGCGATCCAAAGCAATCATCGCCTACGACCATACCACGTTGCAAGTACCGGTTCTCGTCCGATCACCGCAGTCAAACAACGTAGGGCTCTGTCAGTACTTGACCGAGAGATCGTCTAGGAATACAGGGTGTCGTAGGTTTTAGATTTTACGTCCTTTTTTCAATAGCGCCTATTTGCGAATATTTCAATTAAATATTGGCCATATAAAGCAATCATCGCCTACGACCATACCACGTTGCAAGTACCGGTTCTCGTCCGATCACCGCAGTCAAACAACGTAGGGCTCTGTCAGTACTTGACCGAGAGATCGTCTAGGAATACAGGGTGTCGTAGGTTTTAGATTTTACGTCCTTTTTTCAATAGCGCCTATTTGCGAATATTTCAATAAAAATATTGGCGATCCAAAGCAATCATCGCCTACGACCATACCACGTTGCAAGTACCGGTTCTCGTCCGATCACCGCAGTCAAACAACGTAGGGCTCTGTCAGTACTTGACCGAGAGATCGTCTAGGAATACAGGGTGTCGTAGGTTTTAGATTTTTAGTCTTTTTTTCAATAGCGCCTATTTGCGAATATTTCAATTAAATATTGGCGATCCAAAGCAATCATCGCCTACGACCATACCACGTTGCAAGTACCGGTTCTCGTCCGATCACCGCAGTCAAACAACGTAGGGCTCTGTCAGTACTTGACCGAGAGATCGTCTAGGAATACAGGGTGTCGTAGGTTTTAGATTTTACGTCCTTTTTTCAATAGCGCCTATTTGCGAATATTTCAATTAAATATTGGCGACCTAAAGCAATCATCGCCTACGACCATACCACGTTGCAAGTACCGGTTCTCGTCCGATCACCGCAGTCAAACAACGTAGGGCTCTGTCAGTACTTGACCAAGAGATCGTCTAGGAATACAGGGTGTCGTAGGTTTTAGATTTTACGTCCTTTTTTCAATAGCGCCTATTTGCGAATATTTCAATTAAATATTGGCCATATAAAGCAATCATCGCCTACGACCATACCACGTTGCAAGTACCGGTTCTCGTCCGATCACCGCAGTCAAACAACGTAGGGCTCTGTCAGTACTTGACCGAGAGATCGTCTAGGAATACAGGGTGTCGTAGGTTTTAGATTTTACGTCCTTTTTTCAATAGCGCCTATTTGCGAATATTTCAATTAAAAATTGGCGATCCAAAGCAATCATCGCCTACGACCATACCACGTTGCAAGTACCGGTTCTCGTCCGATCACCGCAATCAAACAACGTAGGGCTCTGTCAGTACTTGACCGAGAGATCGTCTAGGAATACAGGGTGTCGTAGGTTTTAGATTTTACGTCCTTTTTTCAATAGCGCCTATTTGCGAATATTTCAATAAAAATATTGGCGATCCAAAGCAATCATCGCCTACGACCATACCACGTTGCAAGTACCGGTTCTCGTCCGATCACCGCAGTCAAACAACGTAGGGCTCTGTCAGTACTTGACCGAGAGATCGTCTAGGAATACAGGGTGTCGTAGGTTTTAGATTTTACGTCCTTTTTTCAATAGCGCCTATTTGCGAATATTTCAATTAAAAATTGGCGATCCAAAGCAATCATCGCCTACGACCATACCACGTTGCAAGTACCGGTTCTCGTCCGATCACCGCAGTCAAACAACGTAGGGCTCTGTCAGTACTTGACCGAGAGATCGTCTAGGAATACAGGGTGTCGTAGGTTTTAGATTTTACGTCCTTTTTTCAATAGCGCCTATTTGCGAATATTTCAATTAAATATTGGCCATATAAAGCAATCATCGCCTACGACCATACCACGTTGCAAGTACCGGTTCTCGTCCGATCACCGCAGTCAAACAACGTAGGGCTCTGTCAGTACTTGACCGAGAGATCGTCTAGGAATACAGGGTGTCGTAGGTTTTAGATTTTACGTCCTTTTTTCAATAGCGCCTATTTGCGAATATTTCAATTAAAAATTGGCGATCCAAAGCAATCATCGCCTACGACCATACCACGTTGCAAGTACCGGTTCTCGTCCGATCACCGCAGTCAAACAACGTAGGGCTCTGTCAGTACTTGACCGAGAGATCGTCTAGGAATACAGGGTGTCGTAGGTTTTAGATTTTACGTCCTTTTTTCAATAGCGCCTATTTGCGAATATTTCAATAAAAATATTGGCGATCCAAAGCAATCATCGCCTACGACCATACCACGTTGCAAGTACCGGTTCTCGTCCGATCACCGCAGTCAAACAACGTAGGGCTCTGTCAGTACTTGACCGAGAGATCGTCTAGGAATACAGGGTGTCGTAGGTTTTAGATTTTACGTCCTTTTTTCAATAGCGCCTATTTGCGAATATTTCAATTAAATATTGGCGATCCAAAGCAATCATCGCCTACGACCATACCACGTTGCAAGTACCGGTTCTCGTCCGATCACCGCTGTCAAACAACGTAGGGCTCTGTCAGTACTTGACCGAGAGATCGTCTAGGAATACAGGGTGTCGTAGGTTTTAGATTTTACGTCCTTTTTTCAATAGCGCCTATTTGCGAATATTTCAATTAAATATTGGCGATCCAAAGCAATCATCGCCTACGACCATACCACGTTGCAAGTACCGGTTCTCGTCCGATCACCGCAGTCAAACAACGTAGGGCTCTGTCAGTACTTGACCGAGAGATCGTCTAGGAATACAGGGTGTCGTAGGTTATAGATTTTACGTCCTTTTTTCAATAGCGCCTATTTGCGAATATTTCAATTAAATATTGGCGATCCAAAGCAATCATCGCCTACGACCATACCACGTTGCAAGTACCGGTTCTCGTCCGATCACCGCAGTCAAACAACGTAGGGCTCTGTCAGTACTTGACCGAGAGATCGTCTAGGAATACAGGGTGTCGTAGGTTTTCATTTTTTCTTTCATTTTTCAATAGCGTCTATTTGCGAAATTTCAATTAAATATTGGCGATTTAAAGCAATTATCGCCTACGACCATACACGTTGCAAGTACCGGTTCTCGTCCGATCACCGCTGTCAAACAACGTAGGGCTCTGTCAGTACTTGACCGAGAGATCGTCTAGGAATACAGGGTGTCGTAGGTTTTAGATTTTACGTCCTTTTTTCA
This sequence comes from Luidia sarsii, assembly GCA_949987565.1. Taxonomy (NCBI): domain Eukaryota; kingdom Metazoa; phylum Echinodermata; class Asteroidea; order Paxillosida; family Luidiidae; genus Luidia; species Luidia sarsii. The sequence continues at coordinate 24,355,387 of OX465102.1, read as the reverse complement.
ATAGCGCCTATTTGCGAATATTTCAATTAAATATTGGCGATCCAAAGCAATCATCGCCTACGACCATACCACGTTGCAAGTACCGGTTCTCGTCCGATCACCGCTGTCAAACAACGTAGGGCTCTGTCAGTACTTGACCGAGAGATCGTCTAGGAATACAGGGTGTCGTAGGTTTTAGATTTTACGTCCTTTTTTTAATAGCGCCTATTTGCGAATATTTCAATTAAATATTGGCGATCCAAAGCAATCATCGCCTACGACCATACCACGTTGCAAGTACCGGTTCTCGTCCGATCACCGCAGTCAAACAACGTAGGGCTCTGTCAGTACTTGACCGAGAGATCGTCTAGGAATACAGGGTGTCGTAGGTTATAGATTTTACGTCCTTTTTTCAATAGCGCCTATTTGCGAATATTTCAATTAAATATTGGCGATCCAAAGCAATCATCGCCTACGACCATACCACGTTGCAAGTACCGGTTCTCGTCCGATCACCGCAGTCAAACAACGTAGGGCTCTGTCAGTACTTGACCGAGAGATCGTCTAGGAAAACAGGGTGTCGTAGGTTTTCATTTTTTCTTTCATTTTTCAATAGCGTCTATTTGCGAAAATTTCAATTAAATATTGGCGATTTAAAGCAATTATCGCCTACGACCATACCACGTTGCAAGTACCGGTTCTCGTCTGATCACCGCAGTCAAACAACGTAGGGCTCTGTCAGTACTTGACCGAGAGATCGTCTAGGAATACAGGGTGTCGTAGGTTTTAGATTTTACATCCTTTTTTCAATATCGCCTATTTGCGAATATTTCAATTAAATATTGGCCATCTAAAGCAATCATCGCCTACGACCATACCACGTTGCAAGTACCGGTTCTCGTCCGATCACCGCAGTCAAACAACGTAGGGCTCTGTCAGTACTTGACCGAGAGATCGTCTAGGAATACAGGGTGTCGTAGGTTTTAGATTTTACGTCCTTTTTTCAATAGCGGCTATTTGCGAATATTTCAATTAAATATTGGCGACCTAAAGCAATCATCGCCTACGACCATACCACGTTGCAAGTACCGGTTCTCGTCCGATCACCGCAGTCAAACAACGTAGGGCTCTGTCAGTACTTGACCGAGAGATCGTCTAGGAATACAGGGTGTCGTAGGTTTTAGATTTTACGTCCTTTTTTCAATAGCACCTATTTGCGAATATTTCAATAAAAATATTGGCCATCTAAAGCAATCATCGCCTACGACCATACCACGTTGCAAGTACCGGTTCTCGTCCGATCACCGCAGTCAAACAACGTAGGGCTCTGTCAGTACTTGACCGAGAGATCGTCTAGGAATACAGGGTGTCGTAGGTTTTAGATTTTACGTCCTTTTTTCAATAGCGCCTATTTGCGAATATTTCAATAAAAATATTGGGGATCCAAAGCAATCATCGCCTACGACCATACCACGTTGCAAGTACCGGTTCTCGTCCGATCACCGCAGTCAAACAACGTAGGGCTCTGTCAGTACTTGACCGAGAGATCGTCTAGGAATACAGGGTGTCGTAGGTTTTAATTTTTGCGTCCTTTTTTCAATAGCGCCTATTTGCGAATATTTCAATTAAATATTGGCGATCCAAAGCAATCATCGCCTACGACCATACCACATTGCAAGTACCGGTTCTCGTCCGATCACCGCAGTCAAACAACGTAGGGCTCTGTCAGTACTTGACCGAGAGATCGTCTAGGAATACAGGGTGTCGTAGGTTTTAGATTTTACGTCCTTTTTTCAACAGCGCCTATTTGCGAATATTTCAATTAAATATTGGCCATCTAAAGCAATCATCGCCTACGACCATACCACGTTGCAAGTACCGGTTCTCGTCCGATCACCGCAGTCAAACAACGTAGGGCTCTGTCAGTACTTGACCGAGAGATCGTCTAGGAATACAGGGTGTCGTAGGTTTTAGATTTTTAGTCTTTTTTTCAATAGCGCCTATTTGCGAATATTTCAATTAAATATTGGCGATCCAAAGCAATCATCGCCTACGACCATACCACGTTGCAAGTACCGGTTCTCGTCCGATCACCGCAGTCAAACAACGTAGGGCTCTGTCAGTACTTGACCGAGAGATCGTCTAGGAATACAGGGTGTCGTAGGTTTTAGATTTTACGTCCTTTTTTCAATAGCGCCTATTTGCGAATATTTCAATTAAATATTGGCGACCTAAAGCAATCATCGCCTACGACCATACCACGTTGCAAGTACCGGTTCTCGTCCGATCACCGCAGTCAAACAACGTAGGGCTCTGTCAGTACTTGACCAAGAGATCGTCTAGGAATACAGGGTGTCGTAGGTTTTAGATTTTACGTCCTTTTTTCAATAGCGCCTATTTGCGAATATTTCAATTAAATATTGGCCATATAAAGCAATCATCGCCTACGACCATACCACGTTGCAAGTACCGGTTCTCGTCCGATCACCGCAGTCAAACAACGTAGGGCTCTGTCAGTACTTGACCGAGAGATCGTCTAGGAATACAGGGTGTCGTAGGTTTTAGATTTTACGTCCTTTTTTCAATAGCGCCTATTTGCGAATATTTCAATTAAAAATTGGCGATCCAAAGCAATCATCGCCTACGACCATACCACGTTGCAAATACCGGTTCTCGTCCGATCACCGCAATCAAACAACGTAGGGCTCTGTCAGTACTTGACCGAGAGATCGTCTAGGAATACAGGGTGTCGTAGGTTTTAGATTTTACGTCCTTTTTTCAATAGCGCCTATTTGCGAATATTGCAATAAAAATATTGGCGATCCAAAGCAATCATCGCCTACGACCATACCACGTTGCAAGTACCGGTTCTCGTCCGATCACCGCAGTCAAACAACGTAGGGCTCTGTCAGTACTTGACCAAGAGATCGTCTAGGAATACAGGGTGTCGTAGGTTTTAGATTTTACGTCCTTTTTTCAATAGCGCCTATTTGCGAATATTTCAATTAAATATTGGCGATCCAAAGCAATCATCGCCTACGACCATACCACGTTGCAAGTACCGGTTCTCGTCCGATCACCGCTGTCAAACAACGTAGGGCTCTGTCAGTACTTGACCGAGAGATCGTCTAGGAATACAGGGTGTCGTAGGTTTTAGATTTTACGTCCTTTTTTCAATAGCGCCTATTTGCGAATATTTCAATTAAATATTGGCGATCCAAAGCAATCATCGCCTACGACCATACCACGTTGCAAGTACCGGTTCTCGTCCGATCACCGCAGTCAAACAACGTAGGGCTCTGTCAGTACTTGACCGAGAGATCGTCTAGGAATACAGGGTGTCGTAGGTTTTCATTTTTTCTTTCATTTTTCAATAGCGTCTATTTGCGAAAATTTCAATTAAATATTGGCGATTTAAAGCAATCATCGCCTACGACCATACCACGTTGCAAGTACCGGTTCTCGTCTGATCACCGCAGTCAAACGACATAGGGCTCTGTCAGTACTTGACCGAGAGATCGTCTAGGAATACAGGGTGTCGTAGGTTTTAGATTTTACGTCCTTTTTTCAATATCGCCTATTTGCGAATATTTCAATTAAAAATTGGCCATCTAAAGCAATCATCGCCTACGACCATACCACGTTGCAAGTACCGGTTCTCGTCCGATCACCGCAGTCAAACAACGTAGGGCTCTGTCAGTACTTGACCGAGAGATCGTCTAGGAATACAGGGTGTCGTAGGTTTTAGATTTTACGTCCTTTTTTCATTAGCGGCTATTTGCGAATATTTCAATTAAATATTGGCGACCTAAAGCAATCATCGCCTACAACCATACCACGTTGCAAGTACCGGTTCTCGTCCGATCACCGCAGTCAAACAACGTAGGGCTCTGTCAGTACTTGACCGAGAGATCGTCTAGGAATACAGGGTGTCGTAGGTTTTAGATTTTACGTCCTTTTTTCAATAGCGCCTATTTGCGAATATTTCAATTAAATATTGGCCATCTAAAGCAATCATCGCCTACGACCATACCACGTTGCAAGTACCGGTTCTCGTCCGATCACCGCAGTCAAACAACGTAGGGCTCTGTCAGTACTTGACCGAGAGATCGTCTAGGAATACAGGGTGTCGTAGGTTATAGATTTTACGTCCTTTTTTCAATAGCGCCTATTTGCGAATATTTCAATTAAATATTGGCGATCCAAAGCAATCATCGCCTACGACCATACCACGTTGCAAGTACCGGTTCTCGTCCGATCACCGCCATCAAACAACGTAGGGCTCTGTCAGTACTTGACCGAGAGATCGTCTAGGAATACAGGGTGTCGTAGATTTTAGATTTTACGTCCTTTTTTCAACAGCGCCTATTTGCGAATATTTCAATTAAATATTGGCCATCTAAAGCAATCATCGCCTACGACCATACCACGTTGGAAGTACCGGTTCTCGTCCGATCACCGCAGTCAAACAACGTAGGGCTCTGTCAGTACTTGACCGAGAGATCGTCTAGGAATACAGGGTGTCGTAGGTTTTAGATTTTACGTCCTTTTTTCAATAGCGCCTATTTGCGAATATTTCAATTAAATATTGGCCATCTAAAGCAATCATCGCCTACGACCATACCACGTTGCAAGTACCGGTTCTCGTCGATCACCGCAGTCAAACAACGTAGGGCTCTGTCAGTACTTGACCGAGAGATCGTCTAGGAATACAGGGTGTCGTAGGTTTTGGATTTTACGTCCTTTTTTCAACAGCGCCTATTTGCGAATATTTCAATTAAATATTGGCGATCCAAAGCAATCATCGCCTACGACCATACCACGTTGCAAGTACCGGTTCTCGTCCGATCACCGCTGTCAAACAACGTAGGGCTCTGTCAGTACTTGACCGAGAGATCGTCTAGGAATACAGGGTGTCGTAGGTTTTAGATTTTACGTCCTTTTTTTAATAGCGCCTATTTGCGAATATTTCAATTAAATATTGGCGATCCAAAGCAATCATCGCCTACGACCATACCACGTTGCAAGTACCGGTTCTCGTCCGATCACCGCAGTCAAACAACGTAGGGCTCTGTCAGTACTTGACCGAGAGATCGTCTAGGAATACAGGGTGTCGTAGGTTATAGATTTTACGTCCTTTTTTCAATAGCGCCTATTTGCGAATATTTCAATTAAATATTGGCGATCCAAAGCAATCATCGCCTACGACCATACCACGTTGCAAGTACCGGTTCTCGTCCGATCACCGCAGTCAAACAACGTAGGGCTCTGTCAGTACTTGACCGAGAGATCGTCTAGGAATACAGGGTGTCGTAGGTTTTAGATTTTACATCCTTTTTTCAATATCGCCTATTTGCGAATATTTCAATTAAATATTGGCAATCTAAAGCAATCATCGCCTACGACCATACCACGTTGCAAGTACCGGTTCTCGTCCGATCACCGCAGTCAAACAACGTAGGGCTCTGTCAGTACTTGACCGAGAGATCGTCTAGGAATACAGGGTGTCGTAGGTTTTAGATTTTACGTCCTTTTTTCAATAGCGGCTATTTGCGAATATTTCAATTAAATATTGGCGACCTAAAGCAATCATCGCCTACGACCATACCACGTTGCAAGTACCGGTTCTCGTCCGATCACCGCAGTCAAACAACGTAGGGCTCTGTCAGTACTTGACCGAGAGATCGTCTAGGAATACAGGGTGTCGTAGGTTTTAGATTTTACGTCCTTTTTTCAATAGCGCCTATTTGCGAATATTTCAATAAAAATATTGGCCATCTAAAGCAATCATCGCCTACGACCATACCACGTTGCAAGTACCGGTTCTCGTCCGATCACCGCAGTCAAACAACGTAGGGCTCTGTCAGTACTTGACCGAGAGATCGTCTAGGAATACAGGGTGTCGTAGGTTTTAGATTTTACGTCCTTTTTTCAATAGCGCCTATTTGCGAATATTTCAATAAAAATATTGGGGATCCAAAGCAATCATCGCCTACGACCATACCACGTTGCAAGTACCGGTTCTCGTCCGATCACCGCAGTCAAACAACGTAGGGCTCTGTCAGTACTTGACCGAGAGATCGTCTAGGAATACAGGGTGTCGTAGGTTTTAATTTTTGCGTCCTTTTTTCAATAGCGCCTATTTGCGAATATTTCAATTAAATATTGGCGATCCAAAGCAATCATCGCCTACGACCATACCACATTGCAAGTACCGGTTCTCGTCCGATCACCGCAGTCAAACAACGTAGGGCTCTGTCAGTACTTGACCGAGAGATCGTCTAGGAATACAGGGTGTCGTAGGTTTTAGATTTTACGTCCTTTTTTCAACAGCGCCTATTTGCGAATATTTCAATTAAAGATTGGCCATCTAAAGCAATCATCGCCTACGACCATACCACGTTGCAAGTACCGGTTCTCGTCCGATCACCGCAGTCAAACAACGTAGGGCTCTGTCAGTACTTGACCGAGAGATCGTCTAGGAATACAGGGTGTCGTAGGTTTTAGATTTTTAGTCTTTTTTTCAATAGCGCCTATTTGCGAATATTTCAATTAAATATTGGCGATCCAAAGCAATCATCGCCTACGACCATACCACGTTGCAAGTACCGGTTCTCGTCCGATCACCGCAGTCAAACAACGTAGGGCTCTGTCAGTACTTGACCGAGAGATCGTCTAGGAATACAGGGTGTCGTAGGTTTTAGATTTTACGTCCTTTTTTCAATAGCGCCTATTTGCGAATATTTCAATTAAATATTGGCGACCTAAAGCAATCATCGCCTACGACCATACCACGTTGCAAGTACCGGTTCTAGTCCGATCACCGCAGTCAAACAACGTAGGGCTCTGTCAGTACTTGACCAAGAGATCGTCTAGTAATACAGGGTGTCGTAGGTTTTAGATTTTACGTCCTTTTTTCAATAGCGCCTATTTGCGAATATTTCAATTAAATATTGGCCATATAAAGCAATCATCGCCTACGACCATACCACGTTGCAAGTACCGGTTCTCGTCCGATCACCGCAGTCAAACAACGTAGGGCTCTGTCAGTACTTGACCGAGAGATCGTCTAGGAATACAGGGTGTCGTAGGTTTTAGATTTTACGTCCTTTTTTCAATAGCGCCTATTTGCGAATATTTCAATTAAAAATTGGCGATCCAAAGCAATCATCGCCTACGACCATACCACGTTGCAAGTACCGGTTCTCGTCCGATCACCGCAGTCAAACAACGTAGGGCTCTGTCAGTACTTGACCGAGAGATCGTCTAGGAATACAGGGTGTCGTAGGTTTTAGATTTTACGTCCTTTTTTCAATAGCGCCTATTTGCGAATATTTCAATAAAAATATTGGCGATCCAAAGCAATCATCGCCTACGACCATACCACGTTGCAAGTACCGGTTCTCGTCCGATCACCGCAGTCAAACAACGTAGGGCTCTGTCAGTACTTGACCGAGAGATCGTCTAGGAATACAGGGTGTCGTAGGTTTTAGATTTTACGTCCTTTTTTCAATAGCGCCTATTTGCGAATATTTCAATTAAATATTGGCGATCCAAAGCAATCATCGCCTACGACCATACCACGTTGCAAGTACCGGTTCTCATCCGATCACCGCTGTCAAACAACGTAGGGCTCTGTCAGTACTTGACCGAGAGATCGTCTAGGAATACAGGGTGTCGTAGGTTTTAGATTTTACGTCCTTTTTTCAATAGCGCCTATTTGCGAATATTTCAATTAAATATTGGCGATCCAAAGCAATCATCGCCTACGACCATACCACGTTGCAAGTACCGGTTCTCGTCCGATCACCGCAGTCAAACAACGTAGGGCTCTGTCAGTACTTGACCGAGAGATCGTCTAGGAATACAGGGTGTCGTAGGTTTTCATTTTTTCTTTCATTTTTCAATAGCGTCTATTTGCGAAAATTTCAATTAAATATTGGCGATTTAAAGCAATCATCGCCTATGACCATACCACGTTGCAAGTACCGGTTCTCGTCTGATCACCGCAGTCAAACAACGTAGGGCTCTGTCAGTACTTGACCGAGAGATCGTCTAGGAATACAGGGTGTCGTAGGTTTTAGATTTTACGTCCTTTTTTCAATATCGCCTATTTGCGAATATTTCAATTAAAAATTGGCCATCTAAAGCAATCATCGCCTACGACCATACCACGTTGCAAGTACCGGTTCTCGTCCGATCACCGCAGTCAAACAACGTAGAGCTCTGTCAGTACTTGACCGAGAGATCGTCTAGGAATACAGGGTGTCGTAGGTTTTAGATTTTACGTCCTTTTTTCAATAGCGGCTATTTGCGAATATTTCAATTAAATATTGGCGACCTAAAGCAATCATCGCCTACGACCATACCACGTTGCAAGTACCGGTTCTCGTCCGATCACCGCAGTCAAACAACGTAGGGCTCTGTCAGTACTTGACCGAGAGATCGTCTAGGAATACAGGGTGTCGTAGGTTTTAGATTTTACGTCCTTTTTTCAAAAGCGCCTATTTGCGAATATTTCAATTAAATATTGGCCATCTAAAGCAATCATCGCCTACGACCATACCACGTTGCAAGTACCGGTTCTCGTCCGATCACCGCAGTCAAACAACGTAGGGCTCTGTCAGTACTTGACTGAGAGATCGTCTAGGAATACAGGGTGTCGTAGATTTTACGTCCTTTTTTCAATAGCGCCTATTTGCGAATATTTCAATTAAATATTGTCGATCCAAAGCAATCATCGCCTACGACCATACCACGTTGCAAGTACCGGTTCTCGTCCGATCACCGCAGTCAAACAACGTAGGGCTCTGTCAGTACTTGACCGAGAGATCGTCTAGGAATACAGGGTGTCGTAGGTTTTAGATTTTACGTCCTTTTTTCAATAGCGCCTATTTGCGAATATTTCATTTAAATATTGGCGACCTAAAGCAATCATCGCCTACGACCATACCACGTTGCAAGTACCGGTTCTCGTCCGATCACCGCAGTCAAACAACGTAGGGCTCTGTCAGTACTTGACCGAGAGATCGTCTAGGAATACAGGGTGTCGTAGGTTTTAGATTTTACGTCATTTTTTCAATAGCGCCTATTTGCGAATATTTCATTTAAATATTGGCGACCTAAAGCAATCATCGCCTACGACCATACCACGTTGCAAGTACCGGTTCTCGTCCGATCACCGCAGTCAAACAACGTAGGGCTCTGTCAGTACTTGACCGAGAGATCGTCTAGGAATACAGGGTGTCGTAGGTTTTAGATTTTACGTCCTTTTTTCAATAGCGCCTATTTGCGAATATTTCAATTAAATATTGGCCATCTAAAGCAATCATCGCCTACGACCATACCACGTTGCAAGTACCGGTTCTCGTCCGATCACCGCAGTCAAACAACGTAGGGCTCTGTCAGTACTTGACCGAGAAATCGTCTAGGAATACAGGGTGTCGTAGGTTATAGATTTTACGTCCTTTTTTCAATAGCGCCTATTTGCGAATATTTCAATTAATCATTGGCGATCCAAAGCAATCATCGCCTACGACCATACCACGTTGCAAGTACCGGTTCTCGTCCGATCACCGCAGTCAAACAACGTAGGGCTCTGTCAGTACTTGACCGAGAGATCGTCTAGGAATACAGGGTGTCGTAGTTTTTCATTTTTTCTTTCATTTTTCAATAGCGTCTATTTGCGAAAATTTCAATTAAATATTGGCGATTTAAAGCAATTATCGCCTACGACCATACCACGTTGCAAATACCGGTTCTCGTCTGATCACCGCAGTCAAACAACGTAGGGCTCTGTCAGTACTTGACCGAGAGATCGTCTAGGAATACAGGGTGTCGTAGGTTTTAGATTTTACGTCCTTTTTTCAATAGCGCCTATTTGCGAATATTTCAATTAAATATTGGCGATCCAAAGCAATCATCGCCTACGACCATACCACGTTGCAAGTACCGGTTCTCGTCCGATCACTGCAGTCAAACAACGTAGGGCTCTGTCAGTACTTGACCGAGAGATCGTCTAGGAATACAGGGTGTCGTAGGTTTAAATTTTTGCGTCCTTTTTTCAACAGCGTCTATTTGCGAATATTATGATTAAATATTGGCGATCCAAAGCAATCATCGCCTACGACCATACCACGTTGCAAGTACCGGTTCTCGTCCGATCACCGCTGTCAAAGAACGTAGGGCTCTGCCAGTACTTGACCGAGAGATCGTCTAGGAATACAGGGTGTCGTAGGTTTTAGATTTTACGTCCTTTTTTCAATATCGCCTATTTGCGAATATTTCAATTAAAAATTGGCCATCTAAAGCAATCATCGCCTACGACCATACCACGTTGCAAGTACCGGTTCTCGTCCGATCACCGCAGTCAAACAACGTAGGGCTCTGTCAGTACTTGACCGAGAGATCGTCTAGGAATACAGGGTGTCGTAGGTTTTAGATTTTACGTCCTTTTTTCAAAAGAGCCTATTTGCGAATATTTCAATTAAATATTGGCCATCTAAAGCAATCATCGCCTACGACCATACCACGTTGCAAGTACCGGTTCTCGTCCGATCACCGCAGTCAAACAACGTAGGGCTCTGTCAGTACTTGACTGAGAGATCGTCTAGGAATACAGGGTGTCGTAGATTTTACGTCCTTTTTTCAATAGCGCCTATTTGCGAATATTTCAATTAAATATTGGCGATCCAAAGCAATCATCGCCTACGACCATACCACGTTGCAAGTACCGGTTCTCGTCCGATCACCGCAGTCAAACAACGTAGGGCTCTGTCAGTACTTGACCGAGAGATCGTCTAGGAATACAGGGTGTCGTAGGTTTTAGATTTTACGTCCTTTTTTCAATAGCGCCTATTTGCGAATATTTCAATAAAAATATTGGCGATCCAAAGCAATCATCGCCTACGACCATACCACGTTGCAAGTACCGGTTCTCGTCCGATCACCGCAGTCAAACAACGTAGGGCTCTGTCAGTACTTGACCGAGAGATCGTCTAGGAATACAGGGTGTCGTAGGTTTTAGATTTTACGTCATTTTTTCAATAGCGCCTATTTGCGAATATTTCATTTAAATATTGGCGACCTAAAGCAATCATCGCCTACGACCATACCACGTTGCAAGTACCGGTTCTCGTCCGATCACCGCAGTCAAACAACGTAGGGCTCTGTCAGTACTTGACCGAGAGATCGTCTAGGAATACAGGGTGTCGTAGGTTTTAGATTTTACGTCCTTTTTTCAATAGCGCCTATTTGCGAATATTTCAATTAAATATTGGCCATCTAAAGCAATCATCGCCTACGACCATACCACGTTGCAAGTACCGGTTCTCGTCCGATCACCGCAGTCAAACAACGTAGGGCTCTGTCAGTACTTGACCGAGAGATCGTCTAGGAATACAGGGTGTCGTAGGTTTTAGATTTTACGTCCTTTTTTCAATAGCGCCTATTTGCGAATATTTCAATAAAAATATTGGCGATCCAAAGCAATCATCGCCTACGACCATACCACGTTGCAAGTACCGGTTCTCGTCCGATCACCGCAGTCAAACAACGTAGGGCTCTGTCAGTACTTGACCGAGAGATCGTCTAGGAATACAGGGTGTCGTAGGTTTTAGATTTTACATCCTTTTTTCAATATCGCCTATTTGCGAATATTTCATTTAAATATTGGCCATCTAAAGCAATCATCGCCTACGACCATACCACGTTGCAAGTACCGGTTCTCGTCTGATCACCGCAGTCAAACAACGTAGGGCTCTGTCAGTACTTGACCGAGAGATCGTCTAGGAATACAGGGTGTCGTAGGTTTTAGATTTTACGTCCTTTTTTCAATATCGCCTATTTGCGAATATTTCAATTAAAAATTGGCCATCTAAAGCAATCATCGCCTACGACCATACCACGTTGCAAGTACCGGTTCTCGTCCGATCACCGCAGTCAAACAACGTAGAGCTCTGTCAGTACTTGACCGAGAGATCGTCTAGGAATACAGGGTGTCGTAGGTTTTAGATTTTACGTCCTTTTTTCAATAGCGGCTATTTGCGAATATTTCAATTAAATATTGGCGACCTAAAGCAATCATCGCCTACGACCATACCACGTTGCAAGTACCGGTTCTCGTCCGATCACCGCAGTCAAACAACGTAGGGCTCTGTCAGTACTTGACCGAGAGATCGTCTAGGAATACAGGGTGTCGTAGGTTTTAGATTTTACGTCCTTTTTTCAAAAGCGCCTATTTGCGAATATTTCAATTAAATATTGGCCATCTAAAGCAATCATCGCCTACGACCATACCACGTTGCAAGTACCGGTTCTCGTCCGATCACCGCAGTCAAACAACGTAGGGCTCTGTCAGTACTTGACTGAGAGATCGTCTAGGAATACAGGGTGTCGTAGATTTTACGTCCTTTTTTCAATAGCGCCTATTTGCGAATATTTCAATTAAATATTGGCGATCCAAAGCAATCATCGCCTACGACCATACCACGTTGCAAGTACCGGTTCTCGTCCGATCACCGCAGTCAAACAACGTAGGGCTCTGTCAGTACTTGACCGAGAGATCGTCTAGGAATACAGGGTGTCGTAGGTTTTAGATTTTACGTCCTTTTTTCAATAGCGCCTATTTGCGAATATTTCAATAAAAATATTGGCGATCCAAAGCAATCATCGCCTACGACCATACCACGTTGCAAGTACCGGTTCTCGTGCGATCACCGCAGTCAAACAACGTAGGGCTCTGTCAGTACTTGACCGAGAGATCGTCTAGGAATACAGGGTGTCGTAGGTTTTAGATTTTACGTCATTTTTTCAATAGCGCCTATTTGCGAATATTTCATTTAAATATTGGCGACCTAAAGCAATCATCGCCTACGACCATACCACGTTGCAAGTACCGGTTCTCGTCCGATCACCGCAGTCAAACAACGTAGGGCTCTGTCAGTACTTGACCGAGAGATTGTCTAGGAATACAGGGTGTCGTAGGTTTTAGATTTTACGTCCTTTTTTCAATAGCGCCTATTTGCGAATATTTCAATTAAATATTGGCCATCTAAAGCAATCATCGCCTACGACCATACCACGTTGCAAGTACCGGTTCTCGTCCGATCACCGCAGTCAAACAACGTAGGGCTCTGTCAGTACTTGACCGAGAGATCGTCTAGGAATACAGGGTGTCGTAGGTTTTAGATTTTACGTCCTTTTTTCAATAGCGCCTATTTGCGAATATTTCAATTAAATATTGGCGATCCAAAGCAATCATCGCCTACGACCATACCACGTTGCAAGTACCGGTTCTCGTCCGATCACCGCTGTCAAACAACGTAGGGCTCTGTCAGTACTTGACCGAGAGATCGTCTAGGAATACAGGGTGTCGTAGGTTTTAGATTTTACGTCCTTTTTTCAATAGCGCCTATTTGCGAATATTTCAATTAAATATTGGCGATCCAAAGCAATCATCGCCTACGACCATACCACGTTGCAAGTACCGGTTCTCGTCCGATCACCGCAGTCAAACAACGTAGGGCTCTGTCAGTACTTGACCGAGAGATCGTCTAGGAATACAGGGTGTCGTAGGTTATAGATTTTACGTCCTTTTTTCAATAGCGCCTATTTGCGAATATTTCAATTAAATATTGGCGATCCAAAGCAATCATCGCCTACGACCATACCACGTTGCAAGTACCGGTTCTCGTCCGATCACTGCAGTCAAACAACGTAGGGCTCTGTCAGTACTTGACCGAGAGATCGTCTAGGAATACAGGGTGTCGTAGGTTTTAGATTTTACGTCCTTTTTTCAATAGCGCCTATTTGCGAATATTTCAATAAAAATATTGGCGATCCAAAGCAATCATCGCCTACGACCATACCACGTTGCAAGTACCGGTTCTCGTCCGATCACCGCAGTCAAACAACGTAGGGCTCTGTCAGTACTTGACCGAGAGATCGTCTAGGAATACAGGGTGTCGTAGGTTTTAGATTTTACGTCCTTTTTTCAATAGCGCCTATTTGCGAATATTTCAATTAAATATTGGCGATCCAAAGCAATCATCGCCTACGACCATACCACGTTGCAAGTACCGGTTCTCGTCCGATCACCGCTGTCAAACAACGTAGGGCTCTGTCAGTACTTGACCGAGAGATCGTCTAGGAATACAGGGTGTCGTAGGTTTTAGATTTTACGTCCTTTTTTCAATAGCGCCTATTTGCGAATATTTCAATTAAATATTGGCGATCCAAAGCAATCATCGCCTACGACCATACCACGTTGCAAGTACCGGTTCTCGTCCGATCACCGCAGTCAAACAACGTAGGGCTCTGTCAGTACTTGACCGAGAGATCGTCTAGGAATACAGGGTGTCGTAGGTTATAGATTTTACGTCCTTTTTTCAATAGCGCCTATTTGCGAATATTTCAATTAAATATTGGCGATCCAAAGCAATCATCGCCTACGACCATACCACGTTGCAAGTACCGGTTCTCGTCCGATCACCGCAGTCAAACAACGTAGGGCTCTGTCAGTACTTGACCGAGAGATCGTCTAGGAATACAGGGTGTCGTAGGTTTTCATTTTTTCTTTCATTTTTCAATAGCGTCTATTTGCGAAAATTTCAATTAAATATTGGCGATTTAAAGCAATTATCGCCTACGACCATACCACGTTGCAAGTACCGGTTCTCGTCTGATCACCGCAGTCAAACAACGTAGGGCTCTGTCAGTACTTGACCGAGAGATCGTCTAGGAATACAGGGTGTCGTAGGTTTTAGATTTTACGTCCTTTTTTCAATATCGCCTATTTGCGAATATTTCAATTAAATATTGGCCATCTAAAGCAATCATCGCCTACGACCATACCACGTTGCAAGTACCGGTTCTCGTCCGATCACCGCAGTCAAACAACGTAGGGCTCTGTCAGTACTTGACCGAGAGATCGTCTAGGAATACAGGGTGTCGTAGGTTTTAGATTTTACGTCCTTTTTTTAATAGCGGCTATTTGCGAATATTTCAATTAAATATTGGCGACCTAAAGCAATCATCGCCTACGACCATACCACGTTGCAAGTACCGGTTCTCGTCCGATCACCGCAGTCAAACAACGTAGGGCTCTGTCAGTACTTGACCGAGAGATCGTCTAGGATTACAGGGTGTCGTAGGTTTTAGATTTTTAGTCTTTTTTTCAATAGCGCCTATTTGCGAATATTTCAATTAAATATTGGCGATCCAAAGCAATCATCGCCTACGACCATACCACGTTGCAAGTACCGGTTCTCGTCCGATCACCGCAGTCAAACAACGTAGGGCTCTGTCAGTACTTGACCGAGAGATCGTCTAGGATAACAGGGTGTCGTAGGTTTTAGATTTTACGTCCTTTTTTCAATAGCACCTATTTGCGAATATTTCAATAAAAATATTGGCCATCTAAAGCAATCATCGCCTACGACCATACCACGTTGCAAGTACCGGTTCTCGTCCGATCACCGCAGTCAAACAACGTAGGGCTCTGTCAGTACTTGACCGAGAGATCGTCTAGGAATACAGGGTGTCGTAGGTTTTAATTTTTGCGTCCTTTTTTCAATAGCGCCTATTTGCGAATATTTCGATTAAATATTGGCGATCCAAAGCAATCATCGCCTACGACCATACCACGTTGCAAGTACCGGTTCTCGTCCGATCACCGCAGTCAAACAACGTAGGGCTCTGTTAGTACTTGACCGAGAGATCGTCTAGGAATACAGGGTGTCGTAGGTTTTAGATTTTACGTCCTTTTTTCAAAAGCGGCTATTTGCGAATATTTCAATTAAATAATGGCCATCTAAAGCAATCATCGCCTACGACCATACCACGTTGCAAGTACCGGTTCTCGTCCGATCACTGCAGTCAAACAACGTAGGGCTCTGTCAGTACTTGACCGAGAGATCGTCTAGGAATACAGGGTGTCGTAGGTTATAGATTTTACGTCCTTTTTTCAATAGCGCCTATTTGCGAATATTTCAATTAAATATTGGCGATCCAAAGCAATCATCGCCTACGACCATACCACGTTGCAAGTACCGGTTCTCGTCTGATCACCGCAGTCAAACAACGTAGGGCTCTGTCAGTACTTGACCGAGAGATCGTCTAGGAATACAGGGTGTCGTAGGTTTTCATTTTTTCTTTCATTTTTCAATAGCGCCTATTTGCGAATATTTCAATTAAATATTGGCGATCCAAGGCAATCATCGCCTACGACCATACCACATTGCAAGTACCGGTTCTCGTCCGATCACCGCAGTCAAACAACGTAGGGCTCTGTCAGTACTTGACCGAGAGATCGTCTAGGAATACAGGGTGTCGTAGGTTTAAGATTTTAGGTCCTTTTTTCAACAGCGCCTATTTGCGAATATTTCAATTAAATATTGGCCATCTAAAGCAATCATCGCCTACGACCATACCACGTTGCAAGTACCGGTTCTCGTCCGATCACCGCAGTCAAACAACGTAGGGCTCTGTCAGTACTTGACCGAGAGATCGTCTAGGAATACAGGGTGTCGTAGGTTTTAGATTTTACGTCCTTTTTTCAATAGCGCCTATTTGCGAATATTTCAATAAAAATATTGGCGATCCAAAGCAATCATCGCCTACGACCATACCACGTTGCAAGTACCGGTTCTCGTCCGATCACCGCAGTCAAACAACGTAGGGCTCTGTCAGTACTTGACCGAGAGATCGTCTAGGAATACAGGGTGTCGTAAGTTTTAATTTTTGCGTCCTTTTTTCAATAGCGCCTATTTGCGAATATTTCAATTAAATATTGGCGATCCAAAGCAATCATCGCCTACGACCATACCACATTGCAAGTACCGGTTCTCGTCCGATCACCGCAGTCAAACAACGTAGGGCTCTGTCAGTACTTGACCGAGAGATCGTCTAGGAATACAGGGTGTCGTAGGTTTTAGATTTTACGTCCTTTTTTCAACAGCGCCTATTTGCGAATATTTCAATTAAATATTGGCCATCTAAAGCAATCATCGCCTACGACCATACCACGTTGCAAGTACCGGTTCTCGTCCGATCACCGCAGTCAAACAACGTAGGGCTCTGTCAGTACTTGACCGAGAGATCGTCTAGGAATACAGGGTGTCGTGGGTTTTAGATTTTTAGTCTTTTTTTCAATAGCGCCTATTTGCGAATATTTCAATTAAATATTGGCGATCCAAAGCAATCATCGCCTACGACCATACCACGTTGCAAGTACCGGTTCTCGTCCGATCACCGCAGTCAAACAACGTAGGGCTCTGTCAGTACTTGACCGAGAGATCGTCTAGGAATACAGGGTGTCGTAGGTTTTAGATTTTACGTCCTTTTTTCAATAGCGCCTATTTGCGAATATTTCAATAAAAATATTGGCGATCCAAAGCAATCATCGCCTACGACCATACCACGTTGCAAGTACCGGTTCTCGTCCGATCACCGCAGTCAAACAACGTAGGGCTCTGTCAGTACTTGACCGAGAGATCGTCTAGGAATACAGGGTGTCGTAGGTTTTAGATTTTACGTCATTTTTTCAATAGCGCCTATTTGCGAATATTTCATTTAAATATTGGCGACCTAAAGCAATCATCGCCTACGACCATACCACGTTGCAAGTACCGGTTCTCGTCCGATCACCGCAGTCAAACAACGTAGGGCTCTGTCAGTACTTGACCGAGAGATCGTCTAGGAATACAGGGTGTCGTAGGTTTTAGATTTTACGTCCTTTTTTCAATAGCGCCTATTTGCGAATATTTCAATTAAATATTGGCCATCTAAAGCAATCATCGCCTACGACCATACCACGTTGCAAGTACCGGTTCTCGTCCGATCACCGCAGTCAAACAACGTAGGGCTCTGTCAGTACTTGACCGAGAGATCGTCTAGGAATACAGGGTGTCGTAGGTTTTAGATTTTACGTCCTTTTTTCAATAGCGCCTATTTGCGAATATTTCAATAAAAATATTGGCGATCCAAAGCAATCATCGCCTACGACCATACCACGTTGCAAGTACCGGTTCTCGTCCGATCACCGCAGTCAAACAACGTAGGGCTCTGTCAGTACTTGACCGAGAGATCGTCTAGGAATACAGGGTGTCGTAGGTTTTAGATTTTACGTCCTTTTTTCAATAGCGCCTATTTGCGAATATTTCAATTAAATATTGGCGATCCAAAGCAATCATCGCCTACGACCATACCACGTTGCAAGTACCGGTTCTCGTCCGATCACCGCTGTCAAACAACGTAGGGCTCTGTCAGTACTTGACCGAGAGATCGTCTAGGAATACAGGGTGTCGTAGGTTTTAGATTTTACGTCCTTTTTTCAATAGCGCCTATTTGCGAATATTTCAATTAAATATTGGCGATCCAAAGCAATCATCGCCTACGACCATACCACGTTGCAAGTACCGGTTCTCGTCCGATCACCGCAGTCAAACAACGTAGGGCTCTGTCAGTACTTGACCGAGAGATCGTCTAGGAATACAGGGTGTCGTAGGTTATAGATTTTACGTCCTTTTTTCAATAGCGCCTATTTGCGAATATTTCAATTAAATATTGGCGATCCAAAGCAATCATCGCCTACGACCATACCACGTTGCAAGTACCGGTTCTCGTCCGATCACTGCAGTCAAACAACGTAGGGCTCTGTCAGTACTTGACCGAGAGATCGTCTAGGAATACAGGGTGTCGTAGGTTTTAGATTTTACGTCCTTTTTTCAATAGCGCCTATTTGCGAATATTTCAATAAAAATATTGGCGATCCAAAGCAATCATCGCCTACGACCATACCACGTTGCAAGTACCGGTTCTCGTCCGATCACCGCAGTCAAACAACGTAGGGCTCTGTCAGTACTTGACCGAGAGATCGTCTAGGAATACAGGGTGTCGTAGGTTTTAGATTTTACGTCCTTTTTTCAATAGCGCCTATTTGCGAATATTTCAATTAAATATTGGCGATCCAAAGCAATCATCGCCTACGACCATACCACGTTGCAAGTACCGGTTCTCGTCCGATCACCGCTGTCAAACAACGTAGGGCTCTGTCAGTACTTGACCGAGAGATCGTCTAGGAATACAGGGTGTCGTAGGTTTTAGATTTTACGTCCTTTTTTCAATAGCGCCTATTTGCGAATATTTCAATTAAATATTGGCGATCCAAAGCAATCATCGCCTACGACCATACCACGTTGCAAGTACCGGTTCTCGTCCGATCACCGCAGTCAAACAACGTAGGGCTCTGTCAGTACTTGACCGAGAGATCGTCTAGGAATACAGGGTGTCGTAGGTTATAGATTTTACGTCCTTTTTTCAATAGCGCCTATTTGCGAATATTTCAATTAAATATTGGCGATCCAAAGCAATCATCGCCTACGACCATACCACGTTGCAAGTACCGGTTCTCGTCCGATCACCGCAGTCAAACAACGTAGGGCTCTGTCAGTACTTGACCGAGAGATCGTCTAGGAATACAGGGTGTCGTAGGTTTTCATTTTTTCTTTCATTTTTCAATAGCGTCTATTTGCGAAAATTTCAATTAAATATTGGCGATTTAAAGCAATTATCGCCTACGACCATACCACGTTGCAAGTACCGGTTCTCGTCTGATCACCGCAGTCAAACAACGTAGGGCTCTGTCAGTACTTGACCGAGAGATCGTCTAGGAATACAGGGTGTCGTAGGTTTTAGATTTTACGTCCTTTTTTCAATATCGCCTATTTGCGAATATTTCAATTAAATATTGGCCATCTAAAGCAATCATCGCCTACGACCATACCACGTTGCAAGTACCGGTTCTCGTCCGATCACCGCAGTCAAACAACGTAGGGCTCTGTCAGTACTTGACCGAGAGATCGTCTAGGAATACAGGGTGTCGTAGGTTTTAGATTTTACGTCCTTTTTTTAATAGCGGCTATTTGCGAATATTTCAATTAAATATTGGCGACCTAAAGCAATCATCGCCTACGACCATACCACGTTGCAAGTACCGGTTCTCGTCCGATCACCGCAGTCAAACAACGTAGGGCTCTGTCAGTACTTGACCGAGAGATCGTCTAGGAATACAGGGTGTCGTAGGTTTTAGATTTTTAGTCTTTTTTTCAATAGCGCCTATTTGCGAATATTTCAATTAAATATTGGCGATCCAAAGCAATCATCGCCTACGACCATACCACGTTGCAAGTACCGGTTCTCGTCCGATCACCGCAGTCAAACAACGTAGGGCTCTGTCAGTACTTGACCGAGAGATCGTTTAGGATAACAGGGTGTCGTAGGTTTTAGATTTTACGTCCTTTTTTCAATAGCACCTATTTGCGAATATTTCAATAAAAATATTGGCCATCTAAAGCAATCATCGCCTACGACCATACCACGTTGCAAGTACCGGTTCTCGTCCGATCACCGCAGTCAAACAACGTAGGGCTCTGTCAGTACTTGACCGAGAGATCGTCTAGGAATACAGGGTGTCGTAGGTTTTAGATATTACGTCCTTTTTTCAATAGCGCCTATTTGCGAATATTTCAATTAATTATTGGCGACCTAAAGCAATCATCGCCTACGACCATACCACGTTGCAAGTACCGGTTCTCGTCTGATCACCGCAGTCAAACATCGTAGGGCTCTGTCAGTACTTGACCGAGAGATCGTTTAGGATTACAGGGTGTCGTAGGTTTTCATTTTTTCTTTCATTTTTCAATAGCGCCTTTTTGCGAATATTTTTTAATTAAATGTTGGCGATCTAAAGCAATCATCGACTACGACCATACCACGTTGCAAGTACCGGTTCTCGTCCGATCATCGCTGTCAAACAACGTAGGGCTCTGTCAGTACTTGATAGAGAGATCGTCTAGGAATACAGGGTGTCGTAGGTTTTAGATTTTACGTCCTTTTTTCAATAGCGGCTATTTGCGAATATTTCAATTAAATATTGGCGATCCAAGGCAATCATCGCCTACGACCATACAACATTGCAAGTACCGGTTCTCGTCCGATCACCGCAGTCAAACAACGTAGGGCTCTGTCAGTACTTGACCGAGAGATCGTCTAGGAATACAGGGTGTCGTAGGTTTTAATTTTTGCGTCCTTTTTTCAACAGCGCCTATTTGCGAATATTTCGATTAAATATTGGCGATCCAAAGCAATCATCGCCTACGACCATACCACGTTGCAAGTACCGGTTCTCGTCCGATCACCGCTGTCAAACAACGTAGGGCTCTGTCAGTACTTGATCGAGAGATCGTCTAGGAATACAGGGTGTCGTAGGTTTTAGATTTTACGTCCTTTTTTCAATAGCGGCTATTTGCGAATATTTCAATTAAATATTGGCGATCCAAGGCAATCATCGCCTACGACCATACCACATTGCAAGTACCGGTTCTCGTCCGATCACCGCAGTCAAACAACGTAGGGCTCTGTCAGTACTTGACCGAGAGATCGTCTAGGAATACAGGGTGTCGTAGGTTATAGATTTTACGTCCTTTTTTCAATAGCGCCTATTTGCGAATATTTCAATTAAATATTGGCGATCCAAAGCAATCATCGCCTACGACCATACCACGTTGCAAGTACCGGTTCTCGTCCGATCACCGCCATCAAACAACGTAGGGCTCTGTCAGTACTTGACCGAGAGATCGTCTAGGAATACAGGGTGTCGTAGATTTTAGATTTTACGTCCTTTTTTCAACAGCGCCTATTTGCGAATATTTCAATTAAATATTGGCCATCTAAAGCAATCATCGCCTACGACCATACCACGTTGCAAGTACCGGTTCTCGTCCGATCACCGCAGTCAAACAACGTAGGGCTCTGTCAGTACTTGACCGAGAGATCGTCTAGGAATACAGGGTGTCGTAGGTTTTAGATATTACGTCCTTTTTTCAATAGCGCCTATTTGCGAATATTTCAATTAATTATTGGCGACCTAAAGCAATCATCGCCTACGACCATACCACGTTGCAAGTACCGGTTCTCGTCTGATCACCGCAGTCAAACAACGTAGGGCTCTGTCAGTACTTGACCGAGAGATCGTTTAGGATTACAGGGTGTCGTAGGTTTTCATTTTTTCTTTCATTTTTCAATAGCGCCTTTTTGCGAATATTTTTTAATTAAATGTTGGCGATCTAAAGCAATCATCGACTACGACCATACCACGTTGCAAGTACCGGTTCTCGTCCGATCATCGCTGTCAAACAACGTAGGGCTCTGTCAGTACTTGATAGAGAGATCGTCTAGGAATACAGGGTGTCGTAGGTTTTAGATTTTACGTCCTTTTTTCAATAGCGGCTATTTGCGAATATTTCAATTAAATATTGGCGATCCAAGGCAATCATCGCCTACGACCATACCACATTGCAAGTACCGGTTCTCGTCCGATCACCGCAGTCAAACAACGTAGGGCTCTGTCAGTACTTGACCGAGAGATCGTCTAGGAATACAGGGTGTCGTAGGTTTTAATTTTTGCGTCCTTTTTTCAACAGCGCCTATTTGCGAATATTTCGATTAAATATTGGCGATCCAAAGCAATCATCGCCTACGACCATACCACGTTGCAAGTACCGGTTCTCGTCCGATCACCGCTGTCAAACAACGTAGGGCTCTGTCAGTACTTGATCGAGAGATCGTCTAGGAATACAGGGTGTCGTAGGTTTTAGATTTTACGTCCTTTTTTCAATAGCGGCTATTTGCGAATATTTCAATTAAATATTGGCGATCCAAGGCAATCATCGCCTACGACCATACCACATTGCAAGTACCGGTTCTCGTCCGATCAACGCAGTCAAACAACGTAGGGCTCTGTCAGTACTTGACCGAGAGATCGTCTAGGAATACAGGGTGTCGTAGGTTATAGATTTTACGTCCTTTTTTCAATAGCGCCTATTTGCGAATATTTCAATTAAATATTGGCGATCCAAAGCAATCATCGCCTACGACCATACCACGTTGCAAGTACCGGTTCTCGTCCGATCACCGCCATCAAACAACGTAGGGCTCTGTCAGTACTTGACCGAGAGATCGTCTAGGAATACAGGGTGTCGTAGATTTTAGATTTTACGTCCTTTTTTCAACAGCGCCTATTTGCGAATATTTCAATTAAATATTGGCCATCTAAAGCAATCATCGCCTACGACCATACCACGTTGCAAGTACCGGTTCTCGTCCGATCACCGCAGTCAAACAACGTAGGGCTCTGTCAGTACTTGACCGAGAGATCGTCTAGGAATACAGGGTGTCGTAGTTTTTCATTTTTTCTTTCATTTTTCAATAGCGTCTATTTGCGAAAATTTCAATTAAATATTGGCGATTTAAAGCAATTATCGCCTACGACCATACCACGTTGCAAATACCGGTTCTCGTCTGATCACCGCAGTCAAACAACGTAGGGCTCTGTCAGTACTTGACCGAGAGATCGTCTAGGAATACAGGGTGTCGTAGGTTTTAGATTTTACGTCCTTTTTTCAATAGCGCCTATTTGCGAATATTTCAATTAAATATTGGCGATCCAAAGCAATCATCGCCTACGACCATACCACGTTGCAAGTACCGGTTCTCGTCCGATCACTGCAGTCAAACAACGTAGGGCTCTGTCAGTACTTGACCGAGAGATCGTCTAGGAATACAGGGTGTCGTAGGTTTAAATTTTTGCGTCCTTTTTTCAACAGCGCCTATTTGCGAATATTATGATTAAATATTGGCGATCCAAAGCAATCATCGCCTACGACCATACCACGTTGCAAGTACCGGTTCTCGTCCGATCACCGCTGTCAAACAACGTAGGGCTCTGCCAGTACTTGACCGAGAGATCGTCTAGGAATACAGGGTGTCGTAGGTTTTTAGATTTTACGTCCTTTTTTCAACAGCGGCTATTTGCGAATATTTCAATTAAATATTGGCCATCTAAAGCAATCATCGCCTACGACCATACCACGTTGCAAGTACCGGTTCTCGTCCGATCACCGCAGTCAAACAACGTAGGGCTCTGTCAGTACTTGTCCGAGAGATCGTCTAGGATTACAGGGTGTCGTAGGTTATAGATTTTACGTCCTTTTTTCAATAGCGCCTATTTGCGAATATTTCAATTAAATATTGGCGATCCAAAGCAATCATCGCCTACGACCATACCACGTTGCAAGTACCGGTTCCCGTCTGATCACCGCAGTCAAACAACGTAGGGCTCTGTCAGTACTTGACCGAGAGATCGTCTAGGAATACAGGGTGTCGTAGGTTTTCATTTTTTCTTTCATTTTTCAATAGCGCCTATTTGCGAATATTTCAATTAAATATTGGCGATCCAAGGCAATCATCGCCTACGACCATACCACATTGCAAGTACCGGTTCTCGTCCGATCACCGCAGTCAAACAACGTAGGGCTCTGTCAGTACTTGACCGAGAGATCGTCTAGGAATACAGGGTGTCGTAGGTTTTAGATTTTACGTCCTTTTTTCAATAGCGCCTATTTGCCAATATTTCAATTAAATATTGGCGACCTAAAGCAATCATCGCCTACGACCATACCACGTTGCAAGTACCGGTTCTCGTCCGATCACCGCAGTCAAACAACGTAGGGCTCTGTCAGTACTTGACCGAGAGATCGTCTAGGAATACAGGGTGTCGTAGGTTTTAGATTTTACGTCCTTTTTTCAATAGCGCCTATTTGCGAATATTTCAATTAAATATTGGCCATCTAAAGCAATCATCGCCTACGACCATACCACGTTGCAAGTACCGGTTCTCGTCCGATCACCGCAGTCAAACAACGTAGGGCTCTGTCAGTACTTGACCGAGAGATCGTCTAGGAATACAGGGTGTCGTAGGTTTTAGATTTTACGTCCTTTTTTCAACAGCGCCTATTTGCGAATATTTCAATTAAATATTGGCCATCTAAAGCAATCATCGCCTACGACCATACCACGTTGCAAGTACCGGTTCTCGTCCGATCACCGCAGTCAAACAACGTAGGGCTCTGTCAGTACTTGACCGAGAGATCGTCTAGGAATACAGGGTGTCGTAGGTTTTCATTTTTCCTTTATCTTTCAATAGCGTCTATTTGCGAAAATTTCAATTAAATATTGGCGATTTAAAGCAATTATCGCCTACGACCATACCACGTTGCAAGTACCGGTTCTCGTCTGATCACCGCAGTCAAACAACGTAGGGCTCTGTCAGTACTTGACCGAGAGATCGTCTAGGAATACAGGGTGTCGTAGGTTTTAGATTTTACGTCCTTTTTTCAATATCGCCTATTTGCGAATATTTCAATTAAATGTTGGCCATCTAAAGCAATCATCGCCTACGACCATACCACGTTGCAAGTACCGGTTCTCGTCCGATCACCGCAGTCAAACAACGTAGGGCTCTGTCAGTACTTGACCGAGAGATCGTCTAGGAATACAGGGTGTCGTAGGTTATAGATTTTACGTCCTTTTTTCAATAGCGCCTATTTGCGAATATTTCAATTAAATATTGGCGATCCAAAGCAATCATCGCCTACGACCATACCACGTTGCAAGTACCGGTTCTCGTCCGATCACCGCAATCAAACAACGTAGGGCTCTGTCAGTACTTGACCGAGAGATCGTCTAGGAATACAGGGTGTCGTAGGTTTTAGATTTTACGTCCTTTTTTTAATAGCGGCTATTTGCGAATATTTCAATTAAATATTGGCGACCTAAAGCAATCATCGCCTACGACCATACCACGTTGCAAGTACCGGTTCTCGTCCGATCACCGCAGTCAAACAACGTAGGGCTCTGTCAGTACTTGACCGAGAGATCGTCTAGGAATACAGGGTGTCGTAGGTTTTAGATTTTTAGTCTTTTTTTCAATAGCGCCTATTTGCGAATATTTCAATTAAATATTGGCGATCCAAAGCAATCATCGCCTACGACCATACCACGTTGCAAGTACCGGTTCTCGTCCGATCACCGCAGTCAAACAACGTAGGGCTCTGTCAGTACTTGACCGAGAGATCGTTTAGGATAACAGGGTGTCGTAGGTTTTAGATTTTACGTCCTTTTTTCAATAGCACCTATTTGCGAATATTTCAATAAAAATATTGGCCATCTAAAGCAATCATCGCCTACGACCATACCACGTTGCAAGTACCGGTTCTCGTCCGATCACCGCAGTCAAACAACGTAGGGCTCTGTCAGTACTTGACCGAGAGATCGTCTAGGAATACAGGGTGTCGTAGGTTTTAGATATTACGTCCTTTTTTCAATAGCGCCTATTTGCGAATATTTCAATTAATTATTGGCGACCTAAAGCAATCATCGCCTACGACCATACCACGTTGCAAGTACCGGTTCTCGTCTGATCACCGCAGTCAAACATCGTAGGGCTCTGTCAGTACTTGACCGAGAGATCGTTTAGGATTACAGGGTGTCGTAGGTTTTCATTTTTTCTTTCATTTTTCAATAGCGCCTTTTTGCGAATATTTTTTAATTAAATGTTGGCGATCTAAAGCAATCATCGACTACGACCATACCACGTTGCAAGTACCGGTTCTCGTCCGATCATCGCTGTCAAACAACGTAGGGCTCTGTCAGTACTTGATAGAGAGATCGTCTAGGAATACAGGGTGTCGTAGGTTTTAGATTTTACGTCCTTTTTTCAATAGCGGCTATTTGCGAATATTTCAATTAAATATTGGCGATCCAAGGCAATCATCGCCTACGACCATACCACATTGCAAGTACCGGTTCTCGTCCGATCACCGCAGTCAAACAACGTAGGGCTCTGTCAGTACTTGACCGAGAGATCGTCTAGGAATACAGGGTGTCGTAGGTTTTAATTTTTGCGTCCTTTTTTCAACAGCGCCTATTTGCGAATATTTCGATTAAATATTGGCGATCCAAAGCAATCATCGCCTACGACCATACCACGTTGCAAGTACCGGTTCTCGTCCGATCACCGCTGTCAAACAACGTAGGGCTCTGTCAGTACTTGATCGAGAGATCGTCTAGGAATACAGGGTGTCGTAGGTTTTAGATTTTACGTCCTTTTTTCAATAGCGGCTATTTGCGAATATTTCAATTAAATATTGGCGATCCAAGGCAATCATCGCCTACGACCATACCACATTGCAAGTACCGGTTCTCGTCCGATCACCGCAGTCAAACAACGTAGGGCTCTGTCAGTACTTGACCGAGAGATCGTCTAGGAATACAGGGTGTCGTAGGTTATAGATTTTACGTCCTTTTTTCAATAGCGCCTATTTGCGAATATTTCAATTAAATATTGGCGATCCAAAGCAATCATCGCCTACGACCATACCACGTTGCAAGTACCGGTTCTCGTCCGATCACCGCCATCAAACAACGTAGGGCTCTGTCAGTACTTGACCGAGAGATCGTCTAGGAATACAGGGTGTCGTAGATTTTAGATTTTACGTCCTTTTTTCAACAGCGCCTATTTGCGAATATTTCAATTAAATATTGGCCATCTAAAGCAATCATCGCCTACGACCATACCACGTTGCAAGTACCGGTTCTCGTCCGATCACCGCAGTCAAACAACGTAGGGCTCTGTCAGTACTTGACCGAGAGATCGTCTAGGAATACAGGGTGTCGTAGGTTTTAGATATTACGTCCTTTTTTCAATAGCGCCTATTTGCGAATATTTCAATTAATTATTGGCGACCTAAAGCAATCATCGCCTACGACCATACCACGTTGCAAGTACCGGTTCTCGTCTGATCACCGCAGTCAAACAACGTAGGGCTCTGTCAGTACTTGACCGAGAGATCGTTTAGGATTACAGGGTGTCGTAGGCTTTCATTTTTCAATAGCGCCTTTTTGCGAATATTTTTTAATTAAATGTTGGCGATCTAAAGCAATCATCGACTACGACCATACCACGTTGCAAGTACCGGTTCTCGTCCGATCATCGCTGTCAAACAACGTAGGGCTCTGTCAGTACTTGATAGAGAGATCGTCTAGGAATACAGGGTGTCGTAGGTTTTAGATTTTACGTCCTTTTTTCAATAGCGGCTATTTGCGAATATTTCAATTAAATATTGGCGATCCAAGGCAATCATCGCCTACGACCATACCACATTGCAAGTACCGGTTCTCGTCCGATCACCGCAGTCAAACAACGTAGGGCTCTGTCAGTACTTGACCGAGAGATCGTCTAGGAATACAGGGTGTCGTAGGTTTTAATTTTTGCGTCCTTTTTTCAACAGCGCCTATTTGCGAATATTTCGATTAAATATTGGCGATCCAAAGCAATCATCGCCTACGACCATACCACGTTGCAAGTACCGGTTCTCGTCCGATCACCGCTGTCAAACAACGTAGGGCTCTGTCAGTACTTGATCGAGAGATCGTCTAGGAATACAGGGTGTCGTAGGTTTTAGATTTTACGTCCTTTTTTCAATAGCGGCTATTTGCGAATATTTCAATTAAATATTGGCGATCCAAGGCAATCATCGCCTACGACCATACCACATTGCAAGTACCGGTTCTCGTCCGATCACCGCAGTCAAACAACGTAGGGCTCTGTCAGTACTTGACCGAGAGATCGTCTAGGAATACAGGGTGTTGTAGGTTATAGATTTTACGTCCTTTTTTCAATAGCGCCTATTTGCGAATATTTCAATTAAATATTGGCGATCCAAAGCAATCATCGCCTACGACCATACCACGTTGCAAGTACCGGTTCTCGTCCGATCACCGCCATCAAACAACGTAGGGCTCTGTCAGTACTTGACCGAGAGATCGTCTAGGAATACAGGGTGTCGTAGATTTTAGATTTTACGTCCTTTTTTCAACAGCGCCTATTTGCGAATATTTCAATTAAATATTGGCCATCTAAAGCAATCATCGCCTACGACCATACCACGTTGCAAGTACCGGTTCTCGTCCGATCACCGCAGTCAAACAACGTAGGGCTCTGTCAGTACTTGACCGAGAGATCGTCTAGGAATACAGGGTGTCGTAGTTTTTCATTTTTTCTTTCATTTTTCAATAGCGTCTATTTGCGAAAATTTCAATTAAATATTGGCGATTTAAAGCAATTATCGCCTACGACCATACCACGTTGCAAATACCGGTTCTCGTCTGATCACCGCAGTCAAACAACGTAGGGCTCTGTCAGTACTTGACCGAGAGATCGTCTAGGAATACAGGGTGTCGTAGGTTTTAGATTTTACGTCCTTTTTTCAATAGCGCCTATTTGCGAATATTTCAATTAAATATTGGCGATCCAAAGCAATCATCGCCTACGACCATACCACGTTGCAAGTACCGGTTCTCGTCCGATCACTGCAGTCAAACAACGTAGGGCTCTGTCAGTACTTGACCGAGAGATCGTCTAGGAATACAGGGTGTCGTAGGTTTAAATTTTTGCGTCCTTTTTTCAACAGCGCCTATTTGCGAATATTATGATTAAATATTGGCGATCCAAAGCAATCATCGCCTACGACCATACCACGTTGCAAGTACCGGTTCTCGTCCGATCACCGCTGTCAAACAACGTAGGGCTCTGCCAGTACTTGACCGAGAGATCGTCTAGGAATACAGGGTGTCGTAGGTTTTTAGATTTTACGTCCTTTTTTCAACAGCGGCTATTTGCGAATATTTCAATTAAATATTGGCCATCTAAAGCAATCATCGCCTACGACCATACCACGTTGCAAGTACCGGTTCTCGTCCGATCACCGCAGTCAAACAACGTAGGGCTCTGTCAGTACTTGTCCGAGAGATCGTCTAGGATTACAGGGTGTCGTAGGTTATAGATTTTACGTCCTTTTTTCAATAGCGCCTATTTGCGAATATTTCAATTAAATATTGGCGATCCAAAGCAATCATCGCCTACGACCATACCACGTTGCAAGTACCGGTTCCCGTCTGATCACCGCAGTCAAACAACGTAGGGCTCTGTCAGTACTTGACCGAGAGATCGTCTAGGAATACAGGGTGTCGTAGGTTTTCATTTTTTCTTTCATTTTTCAATAGCGCCTATTTGCGAATATTTCAATTAAATATTGGCGATCCAAGGCAATCATCGCCTACGACCATACCACATTGCAAGTACCGGTTCTCGTCCGATCACCGCAGTCAAACAACGTAGGGCTCTGTCAGTACTTGACCGAGAGATCGTCTAGGAATACAGGGTGTCGTAGGTTTTAGATTTTACGTCCTTTTTTCAATAGCGCCTATTTGCGAATATTTCAATTAAATATTGGCCATCTAAAGCAATCATCGCCTACGACCATACCACGTTGCAAGTACCGGTTCTCGTCCGATCACCGCAGTCAAACAACGTAGGGCTCTGTCAGTACTTGACCGAGAGATCGTCTAGGAATACAGGGTGTCGTAGGTTTTAGATTTTACGTCCTTTTTTCAACAGCGCCTATTTGCGAATATTTCAATTAAATATTGGCCATCTAAAGCAATCATCGCCTACGACCATACCACGTTGCAAGTACCGGTTCTCGTCCGATCACCGCAGTCAAACAACGTAGGGCTCTGTCAGTACTTGACCGAGAGATCGTCTAGGAATACAGGGTGTCGTAGGTTTTCATTTTTCCTTTATCTTTCAATAGCGTCTATTTGCGAAAATTTCAATTAAATATTGGCGATTTAAAGCAATTATCGCCTACGACCATACCACGTTGCAAGTACCGGTTCTCGTCTGATCACCGCAGTCAAACAACGTAGGGCTCTGTCAGTACTTGACCGAGAGATCGTCTAGGAATACAGGGTGTCGTAGGTTTTAGATTTTACGTCCTTTTTTCAATATCGCCTATTTGCGAATATTTCAATTAAATGTTGGCCATCTAAAGCAATCATCGCCTACGACCATACCACGTTGCAAGTACCGGTTCTCGTCCGATCACCGCAGTCAAACAACGTAGGGCTCTGTCAGTACTTGACCGAGAGATCGTCTAGGAATACAGGGTGTCGTAGGTTATAGATTTTACGTCCTTTTTTCAATAGCGCCTATTTGCGAATATTTCAATTAAATATTGGCGATCCAAAGCAATCATCGCCTACGACCATACCACGTTGCAAGTACCGGTTCTCGTCTGATCACCGCAGTCAAACAACGTAGGGCTCTGTCAGTACTTGACCGAGAGATCGTCTAGGAATACAGGGTGTCGTAGGTTTTCATTTTTTCTTTTATTTTTCAATAGCGCCTATTTGCGAATATTTCAATTAAATATTGGCGATCCAAGGCAATCATCGCCTACGACCATACCACAATGCAAGTACCGGTTCTCGTCCGATCACCGCAGTCAAACAACGTAGGGCTCTGTCAGTACTTGACCGAGAGATCGTCTAGGAATACAGGGTGTCGTAGGTTTTAGATTTTACGTCCTTTTTTCAATAGCGCCTATTTGCGAATATTTCAATTAAATATTGGCGACCTAAAGCAATCATCGCCTACGACCATACAACGTTGCAAGTACCGGTTCTCGTCCGATCACCGCAGTCAAACAACGTAGGGCTCTGTCAGTACTTGACCGAGAGATCGTCTAGGAATACAGGGTGTCGTAGGTTTTAGATTTTACGTCCTTTTTTCAATAGCGCCTATTTGCGAATATTTCAATTAAATATTGGCCATCTAAAGCAATCATCGCCTACGACCATACCACGTTGCAAGTACCGGTTCTCGTCCGATCACCGCAGTCAAACAACGTAGGGCTCTGTCAGTACTTGACCGAGAGATCGTCTAGGAATACAGGGTGTCGTAGGTTTTAGATTTTACGTCCTTTTTTCAACAGCGCCTATTTGCGAATATTTCAATTAAATATTGGCCATCTAAAGCAATCATCGCCTACGACCATACCACGTTGCAAGTACCGGTTCTCGTCCGATCACCGCAGTCAAACAACGTAGGGCTCTGTCAGTACTTGACCGAGAGATCGTCTAGGAATACAGGGTGTCGTAGGTTTTCATTTTTCCTTTATCTTTCAATAGCGTCTATTTGCGAAAATTTCAATTAAATATTGGCGATTTAAAGCAATTATCGCCTACGACCATACCACGTTGCAAATACCGGTTCTCGTCTGATCACCGCAGTCAAACAACGTAGGGCTCTGTCAGTACTTGACCGAGAGATCGTCTAGGAATACAGGGTGTCGTAGGTTTTAGATTTTACGTCCTTTTTTCAATATCGCCTATTTGCGAATATTTCAATTAAATATTGGCCATCTAAAGCAATCATCGCCTACGACCATACCACGTTTCAAGTACCGGTTCTCGTCCGATCACCGCAGTCAAACAACGTAGGGCTCTGTCAGTACTTGACCGAGAGATCGTCTAGGAATACAGGGTGTCGTAGGTTATAGATTTTACGTCCTTTTTTCAATAGCGCCTATTTGCGAATATTTCAATTAAATATTGGCGATCCAAAGCAATCATCGCCTACGACCATACCACGTTGCAAGTACCGGTTCTCGTCCGATCACCGCAGTCAAACAACGTAGGGCTCTGTCAGTACTTGACCGAGAGATCGTCTAGGAATACAGGGTGTCGTAGGTTATAGATTTTACGTCCTTTTTTCAATAGCGCCTATTTGCGAATATTTCAATTAAATATTGGCGATCCAAGGCAATCATCGCCTACGACCATACCACATTGCAAGTACCGGTTCTCGACCGATCACCGCAGTCAAACAACGTAGGGCTCTGTCAGTACTTGACCGAGAGATCGTCTAGGAATACAGGGTGTCGTAGGTTTTAGATATTACGTCCTTTTTTCAATAGCGCCTATTTGCGAATATTTCAATTAATTATTGGCGACCTAGAGCAATCATCGCCTACGACCATACCACGTTGCAAGTACCGGTTCTCGTCTGATCACCGCAGTCAAACAACGTAGGGCTCTGTCAGTACTTGACTGAGAGATCGTCTAGGAATACAGGGTGTCGTAGGTTTTAGATTTTACGTCCTTTTTTCAATAGCGCCTATTTGCGAATATTTCAATTAAATATTGGCCATCTAAAGCAATCATCGCCTACGACCATACCACGTTGCAAGTACCGGTTCTCGTCCGATCACCGCAGTCAAACAACGTAGGGCTCTGTCAGTACTTGACCGAGAGATCGTCTAGGAATACAGGGTGTCGTAGATTTTAGATTTTACGTCCTTTTTTCAATAGCGCCTATTTGCGAATATTTCAATTAAATATTGGCGACCTAAAGCAATCCTCGCCTACGACCATACCACGTTGCAAGTACCGGTTCTCGTCCGATCACCGCAGTCAAACAACGTAGGGCTCTGTCAGTACTTGACCGAGAGATCGTCTAGGAATACAGGGTGTCGTAGGTTTTAGATTTTACGTCCTTTTTTCAATATCGCCTATTTGCGAATATTTCAATTAAATATTGGCCATCTAAAGCAATCATCGCCTACGACCATACCACGTTTCAAGTACCGGTTCTCGTCCGATCACCGCAGTCAAACAACGTAGGGCTCTGTCAGTACTTGACCGAGAGATCGTCTAGGAATACAGGGTGTCGTAGGTTATAGATTTTACGTCCTTTTTTCAATAGCGCCTATTTGCGAATATTTCAATTAAATATTGGCGATCCAAAGCAATCATCGCCTACGACCATACCACGTTGCAAGTACCGGTTCTCGTCTGATCACCGCAGTCAAACAACGTAGGGCTCTGTCAGTACTTGACCGAGAGATCGTCTAGGAATACAGGGTGTCGTAGGTTTTAGATTTTACGTCCTTTTTTCAATAGCGGCTATTTGCGAATATTTCAATTAAATATTGGCCATCTAAAGCAATCATCGCCTACGACCATACCACGTTGCAAGTACCGGTTCTCGTCCGATCACCGCAGTCAAACAACGTAGGGCTCTGTCAGTACTTGACCGAGAGATCGTCTACGAATACAGGGTGTCGTAGGTTATAGATTTTACGTCCTTTTTTCAATAGCGCCTATTTGCGAATATTTCAATTAAATATTGGCGATCCAAGGCAATCATCGCCTACGACCATACCACATTGCAAGTACCGGTTCTCGACCGATCACCGCAGTCAAACAACGTAGGGCTCTGTCAGTACTTGACCGAGAGATCGTCTAGGAATACAGGGTGTCGTAGGTTTTAGATATTACGTCCTTTTTTCAATAGCGCCTATTTGCGAATATTTCAATTAATTATTGGCGACCTAAAGCAATCATCGCCTACGACCATACCACGTTGCAAGTACCGGTTCTCGTCTGATCACCGCAGTCAAACAACGTAGGGCTCTGTCAGTACTTGACTGAGAGATCGTCTAGGAATACAGGGTGTCGTAGGTTTTAGATTTTACGTCCTTTTTTCAATAGCGCCTATTTGCGAATATTTCAATTAAATATTGGCCATCTAAAGCAATCATCGCCTACGACCATACCACGTTGCAAGTACCGGTTCTCGTCCGATCACCGCAGTCAAACAACGTAGGGCTCTGTCAGTACTTGACCGAGAGATCGTCTAGGAATACAGGGTGTCGTAGATTTTAGATTTTACGTCCTTTTTTCAATAGCGCCTATTTGCGAATATTTCAATTAAATATTGGCGACCTAAAGCAATCCTCGCCTACGACCATACCACGTAGCAAGTACCGGTTCTCGTCCGATCACCGCAGTCAAACAACGTAGGGCTCTGTCAGTACTTGACCGAGAGATCGTCTAGGAATACAGGGTGTCGTAGGTTTTAGATTTTACGTCCTTTTTTCAATAGCGCCTATTTGCGAATATTTCAATTAAATATTGGCCATCTAAAGCAATCATCGCCTACGACCATACCACGTTGCAAGTACCGGTTCTCGTCCGATCACCGCAGTCAAACAACGTAGGGCTCTGTCAGTACTTGACCGAGAGATCGTCTAGGAATACAGGGTGTCGTAGGTTTTAGATTTTACGTCCTTTTTTCAATAGCGCCTATTTGCGAATATTTCAATTAAATATTGGCCATCTAAAGCAATCATCGCCTACGACCATACCACGTTGCAAGTACCGGTTCTCGTCCGATCACCGCAGTCAAACAACGTAGGGCTCTGTCAGTACTTGACCGAGAGATCGTCTAGGAATACAGGGTGTCGTAGGTTTTAGATTTTACGTCCTTTTTTCAACAGCGCCTATTTGCGAATATTTCACTTAAATATTGGCCATCTAAAGCAATCATCGCCTACGACCATACCACGTTGCAAGTACCGGTTCTCGTCCGATCACCGCAGTCAAACAACGTAGGGCTCTGTCAGTACTTGACCGAGAGATCGTCTAGGAATACAGGGTGTCGTAGGTTTTAATTTTTGCGTCCTTTTTTCAATAGCGCCTATTTGCGAATATTTCGATTAAATATTGGCGATCCAAAGCAATCATCGCCTACGACCATACCACGTTGCAAGTACCGGTTCACGTCCGATCACCGCTGTCAAACAACGTAGGGCTCTGCCAGTACTTGACCGAGAGATCGTCTAGGAATACAGGGTGTCGTAGGTTTTAGATTTTACGTCCTTTTTTCAATAGCGGCTATTTGCGAATATTTCAATTAAATATTGGCCATCTAAAGCAATCATCGCCTACGACCATACCACGTTGCAAGTACCGGTTCTCGTCCGATCACCGCAGTCAAACAACGTAGGGCTCTGTCAGTACTTGACCGAGAGATCGTCTAGGAATACAGGGTGTCGTAGATTTTAGATTTTACGTCCTTTTTTCAAAAGCGCCTATTTGCGAATATTTCAATTAAATATTGGCGATCCAAAGCAATCATCGCCTACGACCATACCACGTTGCAAGTACCGGTTCCCGTCTGATCACCGCAGTCAAACAACGTAGGGCTCTGTCAGTACTTGACCGAGAGATCGTCTAGGAATACAGGGTGTCGTAGGTTTTCATTTTTTCTTTCATTTTTCAATAGCGCCTATTTGCGAATATTTCAATTAAATATTGGCGATCCAAGGCAATCATCGCCTACGACCATACCACATTGCAAGTACCGGTTCTCGTCCGATCACCGCAGTCAAACAACGTAGGGCTCTGTCAGTACTTGACCGAGAGATCGTCTAGGAATACAGGGTGTCGTAGGTTTTAGATTTTACGTCCTTTTTTCAATAGCGCCTATTTGCCAATATTTCAATTAAATATTGGCGACCTAAAGCAATCATCGCCTACAACCATACCACGTTGCAAGTACCGGTTCTCGTCCGATCACCGCAGTCAAACAACGTAGGGCTCTGTCAGTACTTGACCGAGAGATCGTCTAGGAATACAGGGTGTCGTAGGTTTTAGATTTTACGTCCTTTTTTCAATAGCGCCTATTTGCGAATATTTCAATTAAATATTGGCCATCTAAAGCAATCATCGCCTACGACCATACCACGTTGCAAGTACCGGTTCTCGTCCGATCACCGCAGTCAAACAACGTAGGGCTCTGTCAGTACTTGACCGAGAGATCGTCTGGGAACGGCTCATGACCCCTCCAGGGACCTTCCGGGTTGAGGAACTCCCGGGCCGCTTCCCCTCAGCGCGCGCGGCTGTTCCCCCGCCAGGAGGTGAAATGGGACGCCGTTGCTCTGCCTGGTTTGGTCTATCTCTTGGTTTGGTCACTTTGTTGTTTAGGTTAAGTCTGGATTTGGTAAATTGGTTTTAAAAGATCTGATTCTAAGGTTTTTGGTCATGGGTTGGTTTGGTCATGGAACGTGTCAGTTGGATTTTGTTTTCATAGGATTTTTTTAGGTTAAATTAAGTTAGTCGGATCGTGTTTGGTTGAGTCATTTCATTTTTTTGGAACTTGTATTTTTTTACATATTTTTTAAGTTGAATAAAGTAGCTAGTGAGAAGAGGGGGTAAGATCAAAGAGAAGGGCAAGGAGTAGGGTAGGGATTAGTCCCTACTAATCCCTACCCTACTCCTTGCCCTTCCCTCTGATCTCTCCCTACCAGCTTCACTCTTTGTCCTTTGTTTCTCATCCGTGTCCTATTCACTCTCTCCTTCCTTCGTGTTCATGCATCTGTTTTGTCCTTGTCACTCTGCCTTTGAGAAAGGTCCTGCTAGGATCGAAACGTCAGGCCCACTAAATTTTAAGATTTACATTTTGGTAATTTTAGTCAGTAAGCAGTTTGCAATATTTTTGTATATCACTAGTAAAAAGTAGCAGTAGTAGTAGTAGTAGTACAACTACGACGAGTTCAAAAGTTGCCGCTGTGCATGTGGAGTTGCTTGTATGCACAGCTGACTTAGTATCGGCGGTGACGTGCTCATGTATGTAATCCAAGATGGCCGATAAACAAAACCGTGACGTCATCGAAGACGGGTCTATATGTTGCGTTACGAGAGTTAATTGGGATTTCTTGTGGAGCGGCGGAATACGATTGGCTGTTGTTGAATAGGAGCTATAGTATAGGTAGTTGGTCACAAAAATGCAAGTCTTGTACTGAATTGCAAAGCACTATAGCTGTTGTTGAAATGTACCGTTGAGATTTTGTGACGTATAGTCTCTTTTCAAGCGCGAATTTGCACTCGGGACCACAGAGGAAAAACGCTAGGGTGCGGTCTGAATACAAAAACTGAATACGCGCGCTGCATGCCTTTCAGAACTGAAGCCATTGTCCGTCTGAAATCGGTGGCGCCTGCGCCTCCGGACTCCCGCCCACTTATGTGCGATTTGAATTCTTGGCATTCCTCCTAGAGCAGGGAGGGCTGCACGAGACCTCACCGCGGTTGTGAGCGGCCAGTCGGCGGTTCGCGAACCAGCAGGACGACTCCTCGGCCTCCTACTATACGGGCCGTTATCACCGCACCTCCGTCCCCGGACCCACCCAGTCGATTCATCCTTCAGGAGGGGATATAATCATCTCAACCCGAAGGTAGAGTTTGTATTCTAGTTACGGAACGATTTTGCTCTCTGCCTTTGAGAAAGGTTGATCCTGCTAGGATCGAAACGTCAGGCCCACTAGATTTTGAGCATTTTTGGTAATTTTTAGTCAGTAAGAAGTTTGCAACATTTGTGTATATCACTTTAAAGATTTTAGTTTAAAACCCTCACTACCGGTACTAAGTCTGGGGGAAAACCCACTTGCTGAAAAAATGGACTTATTTGTTATAGTTACAGTTTTCCAAAAAGTCATGATTTTGTGGCGCGTAACTATGTGTGGTTTGGCGCGTATTGTAGGAATAGTGAAGTGCATTTTATGTACACATACAGCGCATACCTGCTGTCACTGCTGATGACCGTCGTCCAGCCGGTTGACGAATACACGGCACAAAATCGTGATTTTACAGAATGCTGCAAACACAATTTTGGGCGTTAGTGGTTGTGCAAGACAGTGTCGTTTCTCTTCATAATAATAGTTGGTATTTTGTGGATTTAGGGGTTATCCACGGCTTTTACGGTGAGGGTATAAA
The DNA here is from genome assembly GCA_949987565.1 of Luidia sarsii. NCBI lineage: Eukaryota > Metazoa > Echinodermata > Asteroidea > Paxillosida > Luidiidae > Luidia > Luidia sarsii. Next base: position 24,317,053 of record OX465102.1, on the reverse strand, counting down.
CCATAATCTTTCGTCTGGGGCATTCACATTAATTCTGCGCATGATCTGAATGCGAGCCTGGAAGAACTTTGACTCCCGTACATGTACCTGATCGGACATTTCACGGCCAAGGGTACACGCCCCATCCACTGAACAGGCGATAGAGATCGGTTGTGAACATAGTCTAAAAGTAGGGCCTAATACAGTATAATCCTCTGCAAGAAATATTCGAAAGAGACGTTTAGAGCACGCCCAGGTCTTTATCACTTGGGGAAAGACGACGGCAAGATTTTTACCCACGCCGTCAAAAGTCAAAATCCACGATAGACCACATAATTATTGTTATGCAGACAGTCGACAACCCGACTTGCCGAAAAAAATTTATGGACTCACAGTCTTCCCTAAAAACCCTGATTTTCAAGTGGCACGTATGTCGGAATAGTGATCGAAGTGCATGTTTTGTACACAGCCGCGTATTGTCTGTACGGGCGCACCTATATCGGTGAGATGACAATAGACGGTCCGATTGTGCGACCACTGTTTACATGCCTTCACGTGACTTTAGTGGGTATTTTTGCATCTCATTTGGCACAGAGCAGCGATGGAAACGTACAAAGAAGATAGTGTGCAGTATGATAGTGTTCTTTGCTCATTTCCACTCCTGTTCAGCACCAAATGATGCGAAAATACCCACTACAAGTCACATGATGGCATGTAAACCGTTTGGTCTCACAATTTGTCTATTCCGATCCGACACTGCGGACCGATTGATTTTTACAAGAACCATTAGTCCCTGACAGCATGGTCCAATTGATAATGTAGCTTTAATCTATATGCTTGTCTTCTGCAACCACTCCAGTTCCATTTTTTTTTCAACTTTATTCTCTTAATTACTTCACTTCGCGCATAGGTTTTATCACGGCGTTAGCCGATGATATAGGAGTCTCAATTTCGGCATTCAGAAATACTGTATATTAATAATTGCTTTGCGCAATACCGTTGCGAGTGAAATGCAAACCCATTCTCTGCTCATACTACTTGCGCAAGCCAGATCCCCGCCCGAAGTTTGCATGCGTGCATATTGAGTGAGGGCCTTTTCCTGGGATCCTGGTGAGCGAGGGCTGCCAGGACGACTGCGTACACGCCCGTATACACATTATGTTCTGCGTGGGATGGCAGCGGCGCGCGCGGTCCTAGTGCGAGCTAGCTGTGTACAGCTCGGATCCGGAGTGGTAGTGCCGTACGCGTTGTGCCGTGGTTTGGATGCGTTTGGCCTGGATCTCTGCCTGGGGCCGCGCGCACCGGAGAGACCGCCTTGGACTGGCTGCCGCCGGTGGTGTTGCCATGGGCGCCGCGCCGGCCTCCGAATCCGGGCACCGCGATTGTCCAATTTTAAACAAAGACTTGTTTTAACATATCACACACACATTTCTAGTGACCATCGAGGGAAATCTTGGCCAATAAGCACTTAGCAACACTTGAAATTGCCTGTCAGGTGTTCTTTTTTTTATTGACTTTTGGAATACCTTTATGTCTCATAACCTTTTCAGTTCCCACTTATCCTGCCTGCAGTGATTCCATTATTTTTAAGTCACTTTACGATTGGGGCTCAGGCTTCATCTCCGTCTGACAAAACATCCTGAGGTTGTAAGTTTGGTTTGTCGCCGAATCTGAAGGCAGTTGCTGGCCTGTTAATTGTAAAGAGTATTCACCAATCGCCAAGAAACTGGGACCAAACGCTTGCTGCTATAAGATGCCTGTGACACTCAAACGGATCAGAGCAATGTCACCGATGCCCAAGCCCGAGCATGAATCATTCATTTCGTAAGCAGCCTAGGGCCAATTGAAAAAGTCATACAGATTGTTTGTGCGTTAAACCATTAAACATTCCAAAGATGAAATTTTGCGAAGGTTTTAGCTCAAATGGTAAGTAGAAAAAGTGAAGAAAAAACACGTCACGGTTTCGCACCGTTCTGTAGTGTAAGAAATAGTTTATTACTCGGGAGTAATAAACTATTTGTGAGTGTTTGAGTTAAGATTTCTAAGAAGTACAGCATCCAAGACCGTGGATTTCAACATGAGGATTCTATCATGACCATCTACAAACTGTGAATATGAAGAAAATATGTGGACATCGATGTTTTCCGATCCCCCATTGCTAATAGCTAGAAAGAGAATGTCTTTCCTGGTTCAAACGAGATTGCATATTAAAATTTATTTGAATCTTGTTGTCTACTTGACTTGTATTCTAATTATGATTGCTACACATGAAATACAGGTGGAACGTCAGCTGCCAATGTGATTATTTTGAGGACGCCATTTGGCAAATTGGCCCCTATACTACTTCAGTCTTCACTAATCTCACGCCGAAGGAGTTGGTTTGCGGTGACACCAAGCAAAATTATCTTTTGTGAGTAGGGGTGATTCTGAAAAGAACTGGAGGAAATCGACGTTTCGAACAGTATACTCTCGTCTTCAGGAAATGTCTCCTAAAGACTCCTGAAGACCAACAGAGTATTGGTGCCACCGCAAACCTACTCCATCTGCTAGTCTAACCATAACAACCTTCACATCTCATTAGTCTCACGATCTTCCTCTTTCCGTTCAGACATATCATTAACGAGATGGCCACCGTGACTGCCCTAACCTTGCTCATCGCCCTCCAACTCGGCACGGCGTGGGGTACGTCTGACGCTCGCGACCGCCGGCCGCCGACCGACGCCGGCACGGAGGAGAGCCTGAGCAGACTGCTGAGGTCTGCTGACGAGCTGCTGGGCCGGAGACTGCAGAGGGCGAGGGAGGTGTACCAACTGGACGGTGCCGCAGGCAGCAGCAGCCCGCACAGGACTAGACGGGCGATCCCGGATCAACTCACTCCAGCGTATGAAGGCAAGTTTTGAAGGTTTTCATGTTGAGAATAGCAGGAGTACCAGGTTTGCGGTAACACCAGGCAAAATTCTCTTTTGTAGAGAATGTTCCCCCGATTATCAATTTTTCAGAACCACACATTCTCACAAACGTCTGCCGTAATTACAATGGCACTCTGAAACTCGTTCGTCTGTTAGTTCATGCATGGGTTTATAGAGGAATATGGTTGGTTCGTGTGAGGGCTAACGGGGGCCATTACAAATACATAGACTAGGCTCAGGCTTCGTCTACGTCTGACAAAATCTGAAAATCCAGGTTGTGGTTTGAAGCCGAATTTGAAGTTTTGCTGGCCTGATAAGTCCGGAGTATTCACCAAGCAACTGGGGCCAAACGCTTGTTTTTTTAGATGCCTGTGACATTATAACAGGTTAGATAAATATGACCGAAGCCTAAACGCGAGCCTAAGCCTTCATTTCTAGGAGTACAATGCTATCAATATACACTCATCTAAACGGGGTAGCCATTGTGTAAGACAAACACTGTGTAGGACAATTGATCTCCTTACTCTGAAACTACGATGTTCATAGAAAGAGTACAATTCAACAAGGCATGTCGATTGAATCATTTATTAAAATTCCACTGATCCCTCCCACTAAAAATAGATCTTTGAAAAAGTATATAATTATAAATATTCATCATATTATTCCATTTTCAAGACAGGCCACCTAAAGTCAAACAAGTAAATGTACATGTACAAGAAAAAAATTACTGGGAACCTAAAGCAAAATGGCAGGGAAAACTTTGACTGGACTGGGACTTCAGATCTCTGGTTTTGCCTAGATGAACTACCTTGCAAAGACTAGTTGGCTATTTGGTAAGGCTACAGCTACCACATAAGGGCTGGAGTGGATGGCTCAGATGGTAAGAGTGCTTGAATGCCAAATGAGAGGTCTCGGGTTGAAGTTCCGGCCCTCCGGGTCTATCATCTTTTTCATTGTTATTTTTAAATAAGGATTGATGCAAAAATTAGAAGGGCCTGACATTTTTATCCTAGCAGTAGCAGGGCCTCTAGGAGGCAGATTTTGGCCCTCCTAATTTTGGATATTCGCATTTTGATCATTTTGGTCGGTAAGCAGTTTGCAATATTTGTGCAAGTTCTTGTAAGGATTAACGCTTAATCCGGGCACCACTGGTATTGTCCGAGTTTTATATGGAGACTCTTTTCAGCCTACCATAAAGCAATACCGTATGTAGCATGAAAAAAGCCACACAGACGTCCGATTGTGCCAGGTTTGACTCGAACATGTACACATAGAGTACATGCACTTATTTAACTTATTTTCACAGGTAAATTGTTCCAGATGGCTATGACTCCACATCCCCCACATTTTCAAATTTGACGTTCCCTCCCGGCTCCACTCGGGGGGGGGGGGGGGGGGGAACAGTCCGAGCGTCATTCCGCCTTGGATGCCGATACTTTGCCGTCCACTCCGAGCAGTATTTTGAACACAGCTCCACAGTTGTGGTCCTCCAGAAACTTGAAGAACAGCCCCAGGTCCATGTGGTAGTCGCGGCCTCCGCGGACCGCAAAGGCCTTCTCCTCGAAGCCGGCGAACTGCCTGAGGTCGGCCGCGGGGCTGGCCGGCCCGCCGCTACCGAGAGGGAAGTCCTCCCGATGCTTGCACGAGATCTTCTTCCAGTTCATGCGTCGGAGCCGATTCCAGAACTCCTCTGCCTCGCCTTTCTCGCCCTCCACGCAGATGATCCCCGGCTTGCCCGGCAGGCAGAAGCCAGTGACCCGCAGCTCGGCGCCCCAGTCTAGGATGTCGCGCCGCTTGAACTTGCTGTAGATGTGGTGGCTGTGGATCCAGAGTCTGGTGAAGGTACTCTCGCCCTCTCCTCCCATTTTCTTGATGGATGGCGGGGCCGGAACGCTCCCCGTCGGTGGAGGCTCGGCGTACTCAGAGGCGTTCTCGCGAATCCACTGGACGGCTTCCCCGATGCACAGCTCGCCCCGCTCGAGGGCGAAGACGTGCTCGGCTACGTCGTCATTGAGGCGCTTCTGTTGCTGGCGCGAGAAAAGCGGCGTGTCGGATCTCACGTAAACCTCCGGAGTGGCGTCGGGATAAGTCGCTGGAAGGCTACAGATCACTTGCAAGTCACACTGAAAGTGGGAGAGAAAAGAAAGAAAAATTGTTTGAAATAACAAAGAAAAAACAAAAGAGGCATTAGCTATCAGTGTGAATGATTTGCAACAAGTTGAACAATGCTGCTAGAGAATTAGCCCACTTGACATGTACCGTTTGCTCAGTAGTCAGTGCTTTGCCAGATTGCCAACCTAAAATAAACGCAAGCAGCTGCCTGTTGATAAGTGGTATTGTGTCAAAGTGTAAGACAAATCCCTTTTGAATTACAGTAGTCTGGTAGATTATCTATCACATCAACCATTGATGCCTAAAATTATGTCGAAGATACCATTTTATATTTCATGGGACAAATGGACAGGAATATTTAATTCCTAAAAAAAGGATTTAGCCCCTACACAACATTGGTCGAGGTCAATGAACAACATTCACACGTTGTCTGATCCAACATATATGCATGAAATAGCACACCTGTGAACATTTCAGCTCAATCCGACTACCGAGTCTCGAGAAAATTGTGAAAACCAGTTCGCGAAAATGTGTTTCGCGAAAATGCCGCATTCAACGCCATACTGTTCCGAAAAATAGTTCAGATCTTGGTGAGACGTAAACGATTTCTTTTACTCTTTTCTCCAAAAATACAGCAATTTAGTCAGAAATATTTCAGTGTGAGGTTTCTACCATAACCATCTTCAATCTGTATAAGTTTCATGTAAATCTGTGAACATTTCTGTTTTTCGATCTTACCAATGTTGTGTAGGGGGCTTTAATGTTTGTCCGACTGACCTGATTCATGCATCATTTTACTACATTTTCAGGGCTCTTTCCAATGACTAGTAATTTATTTTCATTACTCACACTTAAACATTTAATTTCACACCTAATGACTAACGTCAGTAATGTCTAATGAGTAACTGTAAAGGTGATACAAAAATGTTGCAAACTGCTTACTGACTAAAATTACCAAAATGTAAATCTTGTAATGTAACTCTCGTAAAAATGTAACTCTTAAAATTGAGTGGGCCTGACGTTTCGATTCTAGCAGGACCTTTCTCAAAGGCAGAGAAAGGTCCTGCTATGATCGAAACGTCAGGCCCACTCAATTTTAACTTAGTAACTGTAAAGTGCAATGTCGTAATGAATGATGTAGAACAAAGTTACGAACAAATCAAACTAATGTGGAACTTGGAAGATTACGTGAGACTGAGAGGTCTTTAATATCAAAAGGACCGTGAGCTTCCAATCTGAAGTCATCCAACCTTTGGGTCTGTGATCTTTATCTTGATCCTGAACGATATTGGGCGAAATTCAAATAGACCGCAGGAAGCGCTGTCGTCGTGTTCACCGTCCACGATAGTCCGAGCTTCCGAGATCACGCTGGGATCGTCCACGCAAAATTCTTCGTTCGGAAACATGCTCTGGAGCATTTCCACCTCGGTGAGCTGCAGCTCGATCAGCTCCTTGGTCTCCATTATCCCCCTTCATTTAATAAAAAAAGGGCGGAGGTAGAGATGGAATTTAGATTTAGATAGTCGAGACGATCCAAACGTCATCACTCCCCAAGCCATGGGCGCAGCCATCTTGTCACTGGCCATCCTTGTCCAGAATATATAAATTCTTTAGCTCCGTTTTGCTCATGAAAAAAATGATTTTCTTTGTAGATCGTAATCTAAATAATTATTCTTATAGGTGTAATGTGTGTATATTTATGATTGAGATAAAAAATTAAATCAAAATTAAATCAAAATCAAAATGTTGTAAAATATAAAACACTATTACACCCGTGACAGAGTACAGGTAAGGCGCCACCAATAGACGAAAAGTAATCATAACAAGAGCGGTGTGCTTTAAAAAAATAAGTCACACACGTCCGGCCGTATGTCCACGCCAGTATGGTAATTCGTCTAGTATTTATTTTTTTAAAGGGCGTTGTAAGGGTACCAGTTACTCGGACTACATGCCTTCCTAATCCTAGTTCCTCCATGGTTGTACCGAGCTGCCATATTTACATTTGAGGAACAAACTGTAACTGTAAACTGTAGTGTAAGTCCATTAATTTACCGCAGTCAGTATCACATCACTACCTCCCCTCCCCTCTTCTTGATGTATTTTATTTCTTTCGGTAGAAGAAACAAGGACCCCTTTGTATTCCCCTTTACTCTTTAGACCACCTTGGTGTGTGTCTATTGGACAGTCAATGACCTGTGATTTTCTTTAGCATGCCAGGTGGGGTGCCCCAATAGCAGCGGGCATTTATGCAACATAATCCTGGGTTCTTGGGTTTACCATGTTTACATTTAACCTGCCTTTGAGAAAGGTCCTGCTAGGATCGAAACGTCAGGCCTACTAAATTTTGATATTTGCATTTTGTTTTTGGGTAATTTTAGTCAGTAAGCAGTTTGCAACATTTTTGTATAGGCCTATCACTATCAGTATCACTCTATGTTTACATTTACTGTAATTGCAAGTATCCGGATACACATTAATTTCAAAATTTGGTTACCCTGTTCCCGAAGAAAGCCTGATTTTTGCCCAGGCCTGGAATGATGTATAATTATGCGTTCATGATTCATCACACAAGATTATATCTACAGCTGCTTCTTTTGTCCGCAGCTTTCTACGAACTGACCTCCATTCAGAATCTGACGGATGTCCACTTACCGGGACTCGTTGATGTGGAGCACTTCACGGCTGACAGTCGGCACTACCTCGTCACGATTCAGGATGACTTCCCCGATGCCCGGACGGTGTTGTACCGGTTCAACACATCTCCAGTAAGTATCCAGGCAAATGCCAGGAGATGAGATTTGAGTTTTCATGGTGACTGGAATAGCAGGAGTAATAAGTTTGCAGTAACACCATGCAATTTTTTTTTTGTGAGTATGTGACATGTTCTGAATTGAACCAGAGGAACTCAATCGTATTTAAACATTTAACATTTATTTCAATGCTGCCACTGGTTTACAAAATACACTGCAATTGAATACAATACAAGAATGTGATAAAAATGTAAATATGTGCTAATTAATACAGAAATGTATTTGATAAATAAGTATAAACAAGTTGGCAATGTTTCGAATAGTATACTCTGTTTGTCCTCAGGAGATTGCTGAATTCTAACTGGGAGTGGGGCTTATGTAGTGTAGAGAGGGATCCTGATGTGGAGATTAATTAGCCCAGTGAAGGGTAAAGGCGGGAACAAAGGGTGCTGTACTGGATCTTGGGTCTTGGTATGCTGGGCGTGTGCTCACTCTGGTGTGTCATTTGGAGTGGGCACCTTGTATCCTGGATCTGGTCGTTTCATCCATTAGATTTGAATAGCCCCCTGACAGAAACTATTTTTTTTTTTAGGCAGTCCTACGGGAGTGAATCGGATGTTGTTGTTTTTGGGGGTTTTTTTTGGTCGACAACTTTAGCCCCTGAAGCAATTCCAGCAATTGCAAAAAGTCCACACTCAGAGACAGTATGCAATGTTCTCCTTCTGTGAGCATATGGGGGTTCTTTTTTTGTTCTGAGTTTTAGGGGGTGCCCCTATTTATGACACTTTTATGACTTAAAAAAAAAGGACTTTTTTATCCTCCCCTATTTTCCACTACATCTGTCGACAACCCATTTTTAATTTTTTTTTTTTGGTCAGGATTCTACGAATGCCACCGAGATCCAGGTCGTTGACACAGGGGGCGCCACAGATCTGGCCATCTTCCAGGCTGATGGTAAAACACTCTTGCTCCTCATGGACAGCACTTCTGGTAAGCACCCTTGTAGCAACAAGCCCCACTGATATGAATGGCGTACACTGATACGAACAGCCTCAACACTTACAGATATCTTGTTGCCAACTGCTAATATACTGACTAAAACGACCAAAATGCGAATATCAAAAATTAGGAGGGGTTGACGTTTTGTTTCTAGCAGGACCTTTCTCAAAGGCCCTCTGCCTTCTACACAAAACCAAAGGTTTGTCTCAGGTTCAAGTCCCAGTCTAGTGAAAAATGTCTTTGCCATTTTACCCAATTATTTTTCTGCCTTTGAGAAAGGCCTCCCTGATTTTTTAATTTGAAAAATAACAGAATCTTTGACTGCACTGTGGCTTGAACCCGAAGACCTCTCTTCCCTTTATTTCATTGAAAATAATTTCTTGTACCTCCTCATCCTCACTTTTTTGGTTGATGTCTTAAGCAGAGCAAGGACCAATGTTTTTCCACCATGTGAAATGTTTTTCCACCACTTTTTTTTTATGTGTGGCGAATGATAAATTCAAATTCAAATCCAAATCATTTTTTGTTCTCGCCCTTCTAATCGTAGAAATGGCGGGGGTGCCGACCGGCACTGTAGTCTACCAGTTTGACAAAGCCTCGGCGCAGTTTCATTACATCCAACGCATCCAGACCCACCACCCCACCAAGGTGGAAGTGTTCGGCATCGACGGGCGGCACTATGCCATTTTCGTGGGGGCCTTGACGGAGACGTTTATTCCTGGCATCCAGCGGCGAGTTTCGGCACTGTACAAATGGAGAGGTGAGCGAGGGGACGAGGAGCCTGGGGTCTCTAACCAGCAGAAGCACAGACTCCATTGAGCAGGATTTTGGTATACAGTGGAACGTCGCTATATAACGAACGCCGAGCATACCGAACATTTGGCTATAACGAACATGCCCTTTGGCTCACAATTTCTGTGTGTACAGAACATGTGGCCGCAACTGCTATAACGAACGACCACTATACCGAACAATTTTCATGGATCCCGGGATGTTAGTTATTATAGCGACATTCCACTTTAATACCTACACCATGGAATGGTTTAAACAAAAAATTCACAATAGACCACCTGTTGTTATTGTTACGGGTACAACGCTCCTGTTCTGAACACTGTGTCATAATTGGATTGCAATGGAATTCCTCCTTTCCCCCCTTATATTTGCTGAACTTTATGTTATGTTAATTTCTTCTTAACCCTTTCCTTACCATGGGCGACTTTCGTCGACAGCGCTTAACGTATGTTTCCTTACCAAGGGCGACTTCAGTTGACAAGCGTGATGCACATTTTCTATGGAGATTAAAATAATAATTCTGTGTGCGCCCTCTGTATACATGTACAGTTGGAAAGCTCTTGCTTTAAACTTTACAATGGTGTTAAGGTCAATGTGCGTCACCATTGACATTTTCGGAGTAATGGCCGCGTAAACTTTTTCAAAACTCGTCAACATTTTCCTCCGATTCTGCTGCCATGAATGACCTATTATACTTGACTACTGCGTGGATTTCTTGCATATATACTGATTCTGAGAATGATTCCATGTACCGTATTCTGACGATAATTTGGAAGGGAAATCCTTGAAATTGTCGTCGTTCAGCTGTTTATTTGACAACGATAACGGGTTCAGTCAAAGTGGGACCGTGCAGCGTGCTTGGTCAGCGGGTCAGGCCGTCTTTTCCCTGCATGTTCACAAAGGGCAACATAAGCGTAGAAACAAACCAACTTGTTGATCGGCAAGTTGTTATGAGTAAAAGTGCTCATATGATGTGGCTCTAACTGAAAGAGTTCATTTTGTCTCGCTGCTGTCAGGTGGTCACATGGACAAGATTTCCACGTTTGTCACTGGCAATGCGAGGGACGTACATCCGTTCACCATTCACGGCCAAGTCTTCCTGGCCCTGGCCAATGCCACTGACTCCCACATCCTGGTCTTTGACCCACACACGGAAACTTTCGCCAGATATCAGGTATTGTTTGCTGGACATGCTCGGGTCATTTGGGGGGGGGGAGGAGGGTTTGCCCCACAAAAGGTATACAAAGCACTGCATGCTCGATGCTTTGCCTGATTGCCTGCTGAAACAAATCACAGGAAGCTCGGGGGTGGGATTCGAACACATGACTCCTGCTCTCTAGTGCAGATAATGATACATGTAATCTCAAAAGAGATAATTTACATGGTGTCTGGTGGCAAGGCTTCCACTTGACACTGAATTGAGGAATTGAGGGATTTAGGGGGAGTGGGCGAGACCTGACAGATCGGTGAGATTGGAGAGTTAAAAAAACAAAACTTGTAAGGATCTTTAGAATGACACATGGAATTTGAAAGCTGCATCGCAGCACCCTACCATAATCCACTGGGTTTTTTTTTTTTTGAGAATTGGTGTCTCCTTGAATTTGCCGCCCTCTGTTGGACGTCTGTGAATCCTCCGTGTCCGCTTCTAACATTTTGGACTTGGCCTTGGTCCTGCCAGGATGTCGCAGTGGTGGATGCAGTGGACTGGGAGCACTTCTACCTGGGCGATGAAAGCACAGATCAGGACCACTTTCTCGCTGTGGCGAGCGGTAAAGGTAGGCCCCCCCCCCCCCCCGCCACCTCCTCCGCCATCTGATTTGTTCCAAATTCAGACAGGGGTGCATCCGGTGTGCGGCTTCCTTGTTCCAACCGCCAAGGGAAAGCGTTATTTACCACAGCTCTCAATAATCTAGAGGGCCTCATCTTTTTCGTTCCCGGCAGGACCTTTAATTTTATCGACGTCACAATCTGCATTTGAGAAAGGCCCTGCTGTGAGTGGCCTTGATCAAGGTGTTGGCTGACGATACCGAAATCTAAATCCGGCCTTCAGAAATACTGTATGTTAAATGAAAGCGAAGTCAGTGAGCAATTTGCAACAATTTTGGTTTTACTCCCGACACCTGCCCATTCATGGAATCAGTGTGTAAGCCACTACTTTTACGTATTTGTTGACCATCGTCTCGACGGACAGAGTACACACTACCCGAAATGTTGAGTTACCAGCTCTTTTCATAGCCACAGTCCTTCTTGAAAGAGATGTTGACTAGTTGTTGAGTACATGTTGGAGGCTATCATCTAAGGGCTGGGTAGCTGAGATAGGAAGAGCGCTGGTATGCAAAACGGATCCCAGGTTCAAATCCCAGTCGAATCGAAGTTTTCTTTGTCATATTTTAAATTTTGTCCAAAAGTTGCCAGTCAGTTTCTCATTGATTTGTTGATGGTGTCACCGCAAACCTGCAAAACCCTTCACAAATTAACTTATCTGACCTTTTGTGATTTTGTTGTCTTATGAAATGGCAGATGGTAGTCAGTCGGTTATCTACAAGTACCACCGCAACGAGTTTGTGCCCTTCCAGAGTGTGCAGACCTCAGGCGCCAGGCTGTGGCACGCCGTGACCGATGTAGTCGGCCGCCTGAGAGTCCTGGCTCTGGCCGGACCGGCCGGCCTGACCTTCCTCCAATACGACGGCTGGCAGTTCCAGGAGTCGTCCCTGGCAGTAGACACCCCCTCTGCCGGCCCGATCGGCCCCCTGGCCATGACCTCGGCCCTCGTCGACGGTGGGCGGACGCTGCTGTTTGTTGCCGACAATGCCACGTGGGGGGTGGAGAATGTGTTTGCGTTGGCCTTCGGCGAGCAGCGGGCTGTTTGGCGACTGCACGCCGATGCTGCGGCCTCCTGTCTCATGCTGCGTTCAGAGGTCACCCGGTTAGTCCTGTCATTGTATCGTCGCCGAATCAATCAACAATCCCCCATTTGTCTGAATTGTCTGAATATTCTGAATTTTCTGAATTTTTGAAATTTTTGAAATTTTCTAAATTTTTCTATATTTTTCTAAATGTTTCTAAATGTTTCTATATTTTTCTAAATGTTTCTTTCTATATTTTTCTAAATGTTTCTTTCTATATTTTTCTAAATGTTTCTTTCTATATTTTTCTAAATGTTTCTATATTTTTCTAAAATTTCTATTTGTTTAAATTTTTTCTGATTTTTTTTTCTTTCTATTTTTACATTTTTCTTTGCTCTTTTTCAAATTGTTGAGGACATTTTTCCAGCCAGATTTATTTATTCTTTATTTGATACTGTTTGTCGGTTCTGTTATTGATATCTTCTTGCTTCTGAAACAGCTTGAACCAGAGACTTGAAAGTCTGGAAAGTGACTCGGAGAACCTGGTGTATGCCAACTCACTGGAGGAGCAGGTTGTCACAGGAAACAAGACTTTCCTTCAGAACATCACCATGGACACTGTGCAAGTGAATGAAAGTAAGGCAGGACTGATATGACGTGGAGCCCTATAGCTGCAGCTAAAGCTGCTGCCTTGGCCATTTTCTATATGCAGCCCAGTTCGACTGATCATGCCCGAGTGCATACTGACAGGCCGCTGTCCATAGTCACAAATGATAACTGTGAAGTCAGATCTTGTCATGCTGGTGGCAAACTTCATACAGCTGCTGCTGAAGCATCCCCGAAATACCAGGGGCCCATTTTATAGAGCTGCATAACCATGGAAACATTCTGAGCTTGGAAATCACTCCTGCCTTTGGAAAAGGACTTCCCAGAATCCAAATGGCAGGCCCTCTACATTCCGGCCATTTAAGTCAGGAAGCCGTTTGCAACATTTGCACTTTTAGATATTACATTTAATCAGCCTTTGAGAAAAGGTCCTGCTAGGATTGCCATGTCATCAGGCCCTCTACATTGTTCAGATTTGTAGTGAGCAGTTTGCAACATCTGTTCCATGCTTTTAAGTCATTTAGGAGAGAATCACTGTTATTTTCTAGGTAGCAGCACTAACTTGAAATCCCCCAGCAATGCTTGGCTGTTCCGTCTCTTATATCTGCTCTCCTATACCCGTCACCTCTACTAGTCCACGCTGAGAAAGGCATGATACTGGATGCCTGGGAGAAGCTGGAGTTCTCTGAGGTGAAGGCCAACCAGTCCCAGAGCTTCCGGGACATCCGGGAGATTGAGGAACGTCTGGCACGGACCGTCAGGAAAACGGGTCCCCAGCAAATCATCACAGGTACACGATCCTCTTGCCTTGTGCCATAACCAAATCAGGCTTTGTTTCGAGTATTTCGTCCATCTACAAACCGACTCCATGAAACATGCGATTTGTTTGGGGTACAAAAGACCTCTGGCTTTGCGTAACAACGCTCTTACCATCTGAGTTACACAAACCTCTTGCCTTGTTCCGTATTAACCAAATAAGGCTTTGTTTCGATTTTTCGTCCATCTACAAACTGACTCCATGAAACATACAATTTGTTTGGGGTACAAAAGACCTCTGGCTTTGCATACCAGTGCTCTTATCCTCAGAGCTACCCAGTCCTTAGACGCTGGCCTTCCAAAATGGACTAGTCTTTTCCGAGGTGGGGCGCAAGTCAGAGGCATGATCCCAAGAGATATAAGCATACGGAAGTTAATGCTTGAATGCTTCTGACTGGTGCCCCCATCCCGGCAAAGACTAGCTGACTATTTGGGAAGACTGCGATCTAAGGGCTGGATAGCTCAGACGGTAAGAGCACTGGTACGCAAAACATACCAGCGGCTTCTTTGTTGAATTACTTATGTATACCGGTACTTAAAGCTTGTCATTCCATACCATAAGACAATGCTCAGATGGTTAGAAAGGTAATGAAACTTATGTGTATGCAAACCTTGCTGTATAGGACAGAAGACGTTTGAGGTGATCACTGCTGCGACCGTCCGAGCCGACACAGTCCACGTCCCTGGAGATGTGATCAACAGTAACATCAACCTGACTGAGCTCCTCACCAATGTGTGGTACAAACACGTTGACCAGGTCTGCCAGAAATTCTTCCCCTCCCCCCTCTTCACGCTGAAATTGAAGCCCCAAGATTAGATCATAGCAAGACCTTTTTCAAAAGGCAGAGTGACAGGGACAAAGCAGGAAGGGCCTCATCAACATCTGTTGCTTCACCCTCTTCCTGTCTGCGTCGGTCCTTCTCATTCTGCCTTTGAGGAAGGTCCCGCTAGGATGGAAGCGTCAGGCCCCCTGACATGTTTGAGGTTTTGCATTTGTGTCATCTGAGTCAGCAAGCAGTTTGCCATTCTAGAGCCGTCCCCACTGTCTCCCCACAATGTAATTATTTGGATCACGATTCAAATTGCGATTCACAATCCACTTTCCTTTGTGTGTGTGTGGACCATACACACAGCCTATAGACAGATAAGACGGACAATAGCCGGCGCCAGAAATGCCATGGAGGCTGCCAACTTGACAAAAGTATGGGCGGAAGTAAGCGCCACCATGCTCGTATATAGAGTAACCATGTACTACGTGCGTGACCGTCGTCATGTAGCGTCATGGAACTACAGGCAAATGTGAACGCGTGTCACGTCAGTGACGTCACACGACATACCGTACAAATGTATGGTGGTGCTGTTTAATTTGACACTTTGATGCGGGTCTGGTCCCCCGTGGCATTGCAGTATCCTGACATCGTTTCTAATAGACGCTGACCGTTTGTAGGTTATAATTATATGTCTATACATGTATGTCTATGTTGTGGACACAACAAATGTGATCATAAGTGTAACTTGAGTCGCAATTTGAACTGAGTCGCATTTTTTGTAAGACTTTTCTAAAAAAATCTTCTTCTTTTTTCTGCATTTAGGAACACTCCTCTAAATCGTACTATTTTTTAAATCCCACAATGCACCACTCACAATCTGACTGACAGGAAGTGCCGTGCTTGTTTATATGTCTCCCTGCGTGGGCCATCCTCAAGGACACGACCACCATTTGACCACAACTGCTGACCACAATATGATTGTGACTGTTTTTGAATCACGATTCAAATTGTGATTATTTGCACAGTGGGAATGGGCCCTACCTTGTTTCCATGTAAACATTGGATTTTGTTTCTTTGGTCTGCAAACAGACAGTAGGCGTTGCATTCAGCATTGCCGGCCATGTCACCATGAAGAAAAACCTGAATGTGGCACACACTGTGGACGGTATCAGGCCATCCGACATTGTCACCTTGTCCGGTGACCACTCCATATATGGCAGTAAAACCTTCTCCCAGCCAGCCCACTTCAAAGGCATGTAGAGGCTAGCTCTGTCTGTCTGCCTCTCTCTCTCTCCCTCTCTCTCCCCACTTCCATCTTTCCATCTCTCTCTCTCTCCCTCCCCTCCCTCTCTCTCCATCCCTCCCCTCCCTCCCCCTCCCTCCCCTCCCCTCCCTCTCTCTCCATCCCTCCCCTCCCTCCCCCTCCCTCCCCTCCCCTCCCTCGCTCTCTCCCTCCCTCTCCCTCTTTCTCTCTCCCCCTCTCTCTCTCCCTGCTCTATCTCTCTATCTCTCTTCCTCTCTCCCTCGATCACAATCTCTATCTCTCCTTCCTCTCCCTCTCTCGCCCTCCCTCCCTCTCACTCCCTCCCTCCCTCTCTCTCCCTCCCTCCCCTCCCCTCCCTCACTCTCTCCCTGCCTCTTCCTCTTTCTCTCTCCTCTCTCTCTCTCCCCGCTCTATCTCTCTATCTCTCTCCCTCTCTCCCTCTCTCCCTCGATCTAAATCTCTATCTCTATCTCTCCTTCCTCTCCCTCTCTCTCCCTCCCTCCCTCCCTCTCTTTCTCTCCCCCCTCTCCTTCTCTCCCCCCCCTCCCTCCCTCTCTCTCCCTCCCTCTCTCCCTCCCTCTCTCTCCCCACTTCCATCTTTCCATCTCTCTCTCTCTCCATCTCTCATTGTATATTGTGTACAGTGTTAGGGTCATGGTTTGGGATTGGGGTAGGGTCAGGGTATGGTCAGGATATGGGTAGGGTCAGCGTTAGTTGGATTTCATTCTGATTGCTTAGTGTGTACAGGGTTAGTGTTATGGTTTAATGGTCAGAGTTCAGTCTAATCGCTTGGTGTGTGCAAGGTTAGGGTTACAGTTTTGGTCAGGGTTTGGGTCAGGGTCAGCTGGTTTTCAGTCTGAACCTTAAACCTGTGTGTACAGGGTTAAGGTCAGGGTTAGAGTTAGGGTTGGATATCGTTCTAATCGTATAATGTATACAGTTAACATTCTGTCTAAACTCTTGGTGTGTTTAGGCGACCTGTCTGTATCGCAGACCATCGACGGCGTAGGTTTCAGCGAGGACAACCTCCTCCTGACCTACAGTGTCCAGACGCTGCTGGGACACCTGAACGTGAGCGGGACGGCCGTCCTCAACGACAATGTAGCCGTGGACGGACTGGTGGACGGCTGTGACCTGTCCACCGTTAGCCAAGAGGTCGTCCTGACGGGGGGCGACTTTGTAGTGACCGGTATGTCTCTTCCCTCCCCCTCCCCCTCCCCCTTTCCCCCTCTTCCCCTCCCTCTCCCCTGCCTCTCCCTCTCCCTCTCCCTCTCCCTATCCCTCTCTCTCCCCCTGCCTCTCCCTCTCCCTCTCCCTCTCCCTATCCCTCTCTCTCTCCCTCTCCCTCTCCCTCTCCCTCTCCCTCTCCCTCTCCCTCTCCATCTCCCTCTCCCTCTCCCTCTCCCTCTCCCTCTCCCTCTCCCTCTCCCTCTCCCTCTCCCTCTCCCTCTCCCTCTCCCTCTCCCTCTCCATCTCCCTCTCCCTCTCCCTCTCCCTCCCTCTCTCTCTCCCTCTCTCTCTCTCTCTCTCTCTCTCCCTCTCCCTCTCTCTCCCTCTCCCTCTCCCTCTCCCTCTCCCTCTCCCTCTGCCTCTGCCTCTGCCTCTGCCTCTCCCTCTCCCTCTCCCTCTCCCTCTCCCTCTCCCTCTCCCTCTCCCTCTCCCTCTCCCTCTCCCTCTCCCTCTGCCTCTGCCTCTGCCTCTCCCTCTCCCCTTGCTCCTCCCTCTCCCCCTCCTCCTCCCTCTCCCTATTTTTTCAGGTGCGGGAATTATCGGCATAGAATCTTGTTAATTTTTTTTCCGGAGTCACCTTTTTATTTCTCTTTTGCCAACACAAACTAAACAGCAATTAATACATTGATAATAAGCCATACTTTTGTTTGTGCCAAACCAAGATTGTATTACTTAAACAAAGTGCAGAGGATATTTCCAATCTCAACCAAAATTTCAGTAAGGCACCGTTGACAACGGCAATGATAATACCTCCTGAATATCCTTCTTCCAAACTTCTAATGAAGGACATTTGCTGTTCATTTCCATTTTAAGAATGTGGAATTGTGCACATATGTAGGCTTGTGCGTTGTAGCAATTTACCACCAAGTAAACACGGTGAAGAAAGTTGGGGATGTTGAAATTGCTGTGAATGTTTCGTTTCGCGGCTACACAACTTTTTCAACTGATTTTCACAGGTCTGGATCGTTCACAGTATGAGTTACTGACTACTGAGGACTGTTTTTTGTTTTTGTACTCTTTGGTTATGCAGGGAATAAGACCTTGGCCGGGGATGTCACGTCGCGACTGGGCGTCCTACTTGGCTGGAACCACACCATCGATGGCGTCAACATCCTGTCCTTGAACGCTACGGCAATGATGACCACCGGCGTCCAGACACTCACAGGTGCCCAGCATCTTTACCTTATTGTCACACTGGTACCCTGTACTCCCTTGCTCCCATCAGGGTGCAGTTGGGCGGCACTTGGTGCACACATACAAGGCCGTGTCCAAATGCAGCGGCTATGGCTCCAGTTTGTGCATGAGTCTATGAAAGCCATAAGCTAGTGGCTACTGGCAAACCCCATAGCGGTTTAGCTTTACACACCAGTCTATGGAAGTCACAAGCTACATGTAGCAGCCACAAAGACGTGTAAAGATGGCAGCCTCCATGGCATTTCAGTCTGGCACCAACTATTGTCCATCTAAAGGTTCTATATGTCTATGTAAAGATGGCAGCCTCCACGGCATTTCAGTCTGGCACCAACTATTGTTCATCTAAAGGTTCTATATGTCTATGTAAAGATGGCAGCCTCCACGGCATTTCAGTCTGGCACCCACTGTTGTCCATCTATATGTTCTATATGTCTATGTAAAGATGGCAGCCTCCATGGCATTTCAGTCTGGCACCCACTGTTGTCCATCTATAGGTTATAAATAATTATATGTCTACGTAAAGATGGCAGCCTCCATGGCATTTCAGTCTGGCACCCACTATTGTCCATCTATATGTTCTATATGTCTATGTAAAGATGGCAGCCACCATGGCATTTCAGTCTGGCACCAACTATTGTCCATCTATAGGTTATATATGTCTATGTAAAGATGGCAGCCTCCACGGCATTTCAGTCTGGCACCCACTGTTGTCCGTTGATAGGTTATATATGTCTACATTATGTAAAGACGGCAGCTTCCATGGCATTTCAGTCTGGCGCCCTATGTTTTCCGTCTATAAGTTATTTATGTCTACGCATGACGCTTTCCTTTTCACACAAGGGGATTACCACTTTTCCAACGTGAGCATGGTGTACAACATCGACGTCACCGGCTACATGGACGGCCTGAGCATCCCGTACGACATCCTGCTGGAGAACTCGCCCATGGAAGCCACGCTGAGTGGGACCTGGACCTTCAGCGACACTGTCAGCGCAGTGAATGTCACAGCTCAGACGAGTGTGGACGGTATCCAGGCCACTGGTAGGAGGCCCGCAGTTGGTGCGGGATAATATACAGTAGGCCGTTTCACGAATTGAAGGCTTAGGCTCGGACTTATAGCGTTGGTCACATTTCTCATACCCTGAATTCGCGAAGTAAATTTTAAAAAACTGTTGCAAACTGTTCACTGACTGAAGTGACCTGCAAAATATACATCAATCTCAAAAGTTAGAGGGACTGACGTTTTGATCCTAGCGTGACTTTTCTCAAAGGCAAAGAGAAAGGTCCTGCTAGGATCAAAACATCATACCCTCCAACGTTTGAGATTTCTCTTACTCGTTATCTAGAAACAAGCACTTGGCCCCGGCTTCTTGGTGATTACTTGGTGAATACTCCCTTATTCACTTAATACGCACTTAACAAGCCAAGAAACCTTCAAATTCGGCGATGTTATTTCTCATGACATGGTTGACAGATTGAGCCAAAACTTATGCAGATGTGTTTGATATACAATGTAGTGTTGACAGCTATGGTATTCTTCGGTAATTCCAAAGGGGTGCCTTACAATTAAACCACTGATTGGGGTTCAAGCCCTGGTCCAGTCCAAGTTTCTTTCCTATTTTGATAAAGTGAGTTTAAAATTTGAAAGAAACTTGTCTCCGTGTTTCAGATGTCTTTCTCATTCAATGCTAGCCATCTAGATTCCATGCTCGATTTTGACATTGATTTGGTGTCAGTAAAAGAAAGAATAAAAGATGAAAAAAATAAAAATTCATTACTTTGTGTGCAGGGGGTGGCACAGGGCTGGATGTCCTCCTCAAAGATGCCCCAGGCCAAACTGTAGAGGGCGGTATCACCTTTGCCGGCGGCCTCAATCTCCAGGCAGCAGCAGTGGTCGTCTCCGGGGTCGTTGACGGGGTGGACATTGCAGCGGCGCTGGCTGATGCCGTTCTGACGACAGAAACCCAAGAGATAACGGGTAAGGCCAGTGTCGCGCGAGTTTGTGCCGTGGTTTTTACTCTTGCCTTTGTATAGCGCCGCAGGGTATCTGTTGCTTGAGTGGATTGCATTTGACAACCACCTCATAGCTGAGCACATCTGGACACTGACCTGTAAAAAGGCCCCCCTAGATCTTTAAACAATTTTATGGAGCAATACTTTGAATGCTGTATTTTCGCGGAACAAATGAAGCAGTTTTCTCCAGACTCGGTTGGCGGATTGAGCTGAAATTTTACGGTTTGCTATTTCGTGCATATGTTGGATCAGACAACATACGGATGCTATTCTTTGACCTTGACCAATGTTGTGTTATTAAGTACTCACGCTGAGAACACCAGGCAGCATCCCAACCACACAGTCCTTGCTGTTCTCCGAAAAATTTGAAGAAAAACTAACTTTGTCCACTCGTGTACATTTTCTGAGGTTTAACGGTAAACTGGCTCCACAGACATTGTATCCAGTCTCCTTAAAAGAAACTCTGCGTGAGGTAAAAGGTACAGAAACCTTTTTAAGTTTGCGATCAGGACAAGGGCCCAGTATCAGAGCGTACCGACAAACTGGGTTATCACTTTGGCTTTTTCCTCTGTCCCCCCAAAATGCGATTCAAACTCCACTTATTCTTTTTTCATGTGGACTCAATTAGCGCGATTATTAGCCGGATTTTGAATTGCGATTATTTGGACTCCACAATCTGCGAGACTTTTCAAAAGAATCGTACTTTTTTGCCACGCGTTGCATGCGGGAAAGCTCCGCTAAATCACACTTTTTTCTTTCCTTTTTTAAAAATCCCACAATGCTCCACTTGCTCTCTGACTGACAGGAAGTGCCGTGCTTGTTTATAATTATGTCTTTCCCTACAATGAACTCACAGTGGCTTGGATAAAGTTCCCTTCTGGCTGGCAAGGCCGCTAGCAGCGGCTCGTTGTAAACCTTTTAAGAAGTCACTTATAAACTACGTAGTGAAAGAGTTAATCCAGAGGACAAAGTCCTGGTCCAGTCAAAGTTTTTTCTTTGCCAATGTTTCAATTTGTTCAGGTTTTCCTTTGTTTGTGTGACTTCACATAATTTTTTGCCTCAGAGATGGTTGAGCAATGAGTCCCATGGTAAATAAGTCCTTTTTTTTAATCGTTTTCCTTCCTGTCTGTCTTTGTGTGAAGGGGAGAAAACGTTTGTGTCGGACGTGACCTTCAGGGGCGATCTCCTCACGGCTGGCTACGTAAATGGAATCAGGGTGCCGGACTACGGGTCTAACGCAGTCAAGCTCTTCGGTGACGGGATCGCCCTGGTCTTCACTGGGCGCACGGAGATCACTGCACCGGAAACCAAGGTGAGCGGGCAGCACTCTCGTCGGGGCCGCGTTTTGATGATTAATTTCATCTATGGAGGTAAAGCAACACCGTTAGGGGTTGGGAACTACCGGTATACCTCGCCCAAACCTGCGTAGGTGAAAAATATTTAATGCGGTCGGCATTTAAATTTAGGTTGTCGAATTCAACGAACGACTGCCATTTTCCTCAGCTGTTGCGTAGGCAAAATCCAGCAGATTAGGATGATCAAGCTGGGCTTCCTCTCTATATTAAACTGTGAGGCTGCCCATCTCACACTTTTCATTGAGCACCTCAGATTTTTAGATGTCTTTTTTTTTTTAATGCAAATTCGCCCCAAAGATCTAGAAGGCTATAAATCCACTCAAGGTTAAGGGCTGAGGAAAGAAGGAGACACCGGTAGAGAGGTACTCAGGAAGGCTGGAGAGAGGAATTGTCATTCCTCTTAAACAGGGCAAGATCAGGCAGGGGGAAAACAAGAACCAGGGAGGGAATTCCAGATGGAGGCAGAACAAGGGAAGAAGCTCCTCCGATACCTCTCTGTTCTACACCTACATGTAGTGTGCGGTTGAGAGGAGGCAAACAGCCTGGTTGCTTGCTTCAATGTCCTGACTGGGGGACCATGTCGAGAAGAGCAGAGGAACACCTTCAATTTTCTCGGGCCAATCTTCAACTTTTTGGGTTTGTTTTGTGTGGACCCAATCAACTTGATTATTAGTGTGATTTAAATCGGTGTTCAGACTTTTACTGAATAGTGCTTTGTTTGTTCTACACCTCGCGGGATAGTTAGAGTGAACGGGTGGGAGGAGGCAAACAGCGTGGTTGATTTGTCCAGAGAGGTTTTCGGGGGAAGGCTGCATCCAAGGGGGAGGTGGGGGATTTGAATGGCCATTCTTCCATATATGTTTAAGCTCAGGAACAGCAGGCTCTGCAGGGTCTCCATTTTCTAGGTTTCCTAAGGGGCATGTTTGTCCCCAGGCTGAGGCCAACCCTTTCTCAAAGGTATAGAGAAAGGCCATTTGGGAAAAGGCCATGTCAGAATTGAAAAACATCTAACACTTGTCTACATTGGAATAGTCTGGATAACTCTTTTAAATCTGCACCAACTCTCTCTATTTTTGCTTGAATTGTTTTTCTTTTCTAAACAATCTGGCAATAACGCCCTTGGTTAGGTACTGTCTTATACCGGTGATTATACTCTTATTTTGATGCTGCATATAATGGACTGTATATAGTGATATTAAATTTGAAGTACATGTACATAATTATCTAAACTTTATATACAGTAGTTAATATTATCACGCACTGACACACACAAAACTTAAGTTACAAGATGGCAGCATCTACATGTTCTGTAGGTCCAGGTGAAGCATACGCTTTTGTTCCCCAGCCTATGGACAGATAAAAACAATTTAATTGTAATTAAAATTAATTTGAAAAAAAGAAAGGTTCTGCATCGATCGTACCCTCTATTAAATTTTGTTTTTCAGTATTGCTCCCATGAAGAAATGGGAAATCACGGACTCTGACCTCTGTCCATGTGGACAAATACAAACCCATTCATGAGCATGTCATTAACGAGTGCCCTGCGATGAGACCCCCATGCCCACTCACAGGAGTAGAACTGGTCACCTACCTCAGTAACTGCCAATGTTGACTGCTGTGAGTGACATACGAGAGAAGAAGAAGAAGAAGTATTGCTCAAATGGTATTACGGTATTTGTGTCTTGCCCGGTGCTCTCGCCCAATCCAGATGGCTGGTCCCCTCACCACCGGTAACAGGCACTCCTTCCCCTACAGACGCACCGTCCGGGACCTCGTCCACCAAGGGGAGCGCGACGTCATCCGCGGCGTCAAGTCCTTTGCCGGGGTGACCTCAGAGGCCGATGTCACGGCGACCGTTGTCAACGGCATCGACGTCGCCCAGTACTACGTGTACTCATTGCGAGTGGTGCCGGGGCAGATGCTGGTCATTGACAGGAACGTCACCTTCTGGGACGGCGTGACAATAGAGAAAGATCTGACAGTGGTATCCCAGTACGTAGACGGTGAGAAACTATTTTTTATTTTTTTTTATTTTTATAAATCAAACAAATGAATCAATCAAAGGAAAAACTTACTGGGAACTTTTCAACGTTTGATTCTGGTTAGCAATTTTGGTCAAGTGTTGTACATGTATGTGTCCTTGAGGGTGACCCATACAGAGACATAATTATAAACAAGCATGGCACTCCCTGTCAGTCAGAGCACGAGTGGTGCATTGTGAGTTGGAGCGTTCCCACATGCCCAGTGTGGCAAATAAACACAATTATTTGGAAAAGTCTCATTCTTAATAGTGGAGTCCAAATCACGATTCAAATCCCACTACTAATAATTGCGTTAATTGTGTCTATGCACACACACACAAAAATGTGGAGTTTGAATCGCAATCCAATTTGCGGTTTTGGGGGACAGTGGAAACGGCCCTACAGGCCTAGCGTGAACGGCCCTCTTGGCATAATATTGTACAGGCACGGTTCTACGGAGGGGGGGGGGATTTGGGAGCTTAACCCCCCCCCCCAAAAAAAAAGGAATAAAAAATGTTCATCCAAGGTCCCCCCCAAAAAACTGTTTTTTTAATTCCTAGGGTGCATGTTATGTTTGAGAGATTTGGCTACCCTTGTAAGGCCCCCCCAAAAAACAAAAAAAACACCAACTTAAAGAATTATGATTCCACGAAACTTCAAATTTGTTGCTTAACTTTCGTAACATTTTGCTGCCTTTTCTAAATATTGCTGAAAAAGTAATTGTGGCGCAAGACTTATGCAACATTTGTATGTTGCAATACTTCCCCAACTTTTCTTGAAATCGGCGGCTGAACTACACCTAATGTTGTATTTTAAATGAAGTAGGTATTGTTGTTTTTTCCCCCAATCAACAGACGTCTACATCCTGGACATTGTAACACTCACCAAGGATGCCCACATCCGTTCCACGACCACGTTTACCAGGAACGTGACGGCCGGCGACTTATACCTCCAAGTCCTGGAGCTGTCAGGATTCCTGAGTGGGTATGATGTGGATGAGGTGGACAGAGACACTCTCAAGACGTCCAGCGGCGGTGAGACTTGGATTGATCCCCAAGGATACAGGATTTTGATTTGGGATGATGCAGGCATCCAATTGTCTTAAGCCTTACCAATAGAGGCATTCAGAAACATCCACATTATTTCTCCTTAGAGTAATTTTCCCCAAAACCAGAGGACTCTGGTTTATGAATCCTTTTCCGTCCGTTCAAGGTTTTCTTTGCCAATTTTTTTTTTCAAAGTTGTTAAAAAGTTACAGTAACTCGGCCTGTACTTGAACCTGTGACTCAACATGTTTGGTCAAGGTATATTCTGCCTGTCGTAAGGAGACTGCTGGATTCCAACTTCCGGTATCATCAGTGCTTGCATGTGTTGTGGAGGGAGCTGGAGTGTGGAGCGTTCCAGACCTCCGTCTGTTTGAAAAGGATCTCAAAATGTTCGAGGGTCTGACGTTTTGATTCCAGGAGGACCTTTCTCAAAGGCAAATTTAAGTGACAAGGACATACACATACAGTCAGGGGAAGGAAAGCCCTGACACACAGGACAGAGGAAGGGAGTGGGATGCAGATGTACACACAAAGGGAGGGGAGATCAAAGGGAATACAAACAAAAGGGGGGAGTATCAAAGGGACAGGAGCAGGGTGGGAGATCAAAGGGGAAAGGGACAGGGAAGATGAAAGAAAAGAGGGATTAACGAAGTGAGGATTAGTCATTCCCTTCCTGGATGTTGAGGCCATGAGGTTGGATAGTGCGGAGACGCTTAATCCACAGTTTCTCCCTGTAAGGCGGTCTGCATCTTTCTGATGGCCGAGAGACTCTTTGCAAGATTGAATTCACCATGTGACATCATCCACAATGTGCAGGGAGCCAGGCGGTTACCGGGGAGAAGACATTCCTGGCCGGCCTCACTCTGGGCGATGACCTCGTCGTCACAGGAAACACCAACTCCCACGACCTCTCGGCCGTGGCCGGAGACGCTGTTTACGCTAACAATGCTCACACCAACATCAGTGCCATCAAAATCTTTGCTGGTCTGATGACTGTGGGGAATCTCAATGCTCAAGGTGAGAGGACAAGGGAGGTAGATGAGGCTTCAGTGGAAAATGGAGAGAAAAATAAAAAGTCGTAATTGCTGCGGTAAACCTATTAGCTGTATACTACTACGGTAGAACACAGTGACATTAAGCCAAAAAGAAATCAACTATCAACAATCAACAATCAACATAATTGTTACTATATACAAAAACACTGGAAAAGAGATAGGACCGGACTTCTGTCGTTACTGCTGCTGCTACTGTTGCTGCTGCTGCTGTTGCTGTCAATACTGCTGCTGTTGCTGCTGTTGCTGTCGCTACTGCTGCTGTTGCTGCTGCTGCTGTCTTTGCTACTGCTACTGCTACTGCTGCTGTCGTTGCTGCTTCTATTGCTGTTGCTGCTGCTGCTGCTTCTTCTGCTGCTGCTATGCCGGCAAACATCTGAACGAAGGAAAAATGAAGGAGTCTAGAAAACGTGCAGTCAGCCTTTATATGCACATTTAGTCCAATGGTGTTACGTAATCACGCAACAAAAACGTGTCGGCCGACGTGGCCCATCATCTGAACAAGAGCTGAACCTAAAATAGAACTTATTGGGTCAATGGCTGCATGATTCCTGCCAGCAGCCGATTTCAAGAAAAGTTGTGAAAGTTACGCAACGTACAAATGTTGCGTAAGTCTTGCGCCACAATTGCTCTTTTCTGCACTATTTAGAAAAGGCAGCAAAATGTTGCGTAAGTTATGCAACAAAATGTTGTGTACAGAACATTTGAAGTTTCGTGAAATCGGCTGCAGGCTACTAATACTACTGGGCCCAATTTCATAGAGCCACTTGAAATCCGCTAAGCATGGAAAGTCTTCCTCTTGTAAACAGGATAACAAACCACATTAGGATGCAATCGCTATTGCTTTGGACTGATATTCCACTCGTTATTTCTTCGCATGTAACATTTTGGTGCTAAAGTTCCCCAGTCCAGTCAAAGTTTCATTCCTATTTTTCACCGATTGTTTTTAAGTTTTCCCAGTCAGTTGTTCTGTTTGTTTTTCCTGTCCTCCGTCCTGTCGAAGATCGTGTGGACGGCGTTCACCTGCCCTCATTTAGCAAGCGCGTGGTCAAGCAGGGCGTCGCCCAGACAATAGAGGGCGCCCTGCAGTTTGGCCAGGACGTCAGCTTTGACGGGGACGTGACTGTCGCCGGTACGGTCAACGGCTACAACATTAGCAAGGACCTGCTGAGAGTTCTGGACATTGGGGACCCCTGGTTCGATGGTGAGTCCGAGTCCAGCCGATGTTTTCTTTGCCTTTCATTTTTCAAATGTGTTCAAACGTTTCCCAGTCTGTTTTTTGTGTGTTATTTGTTTGACTTGACAGTAAATTTAAGAGAAAAAAGAAAAAGCTTCATCCACTTTGCGCGATCTGCGAGCTGCTGTAGCCAGGTTTACAACAATTGATTGTTTTGCATCTGAATGAAAGCGGTTTGTGATCCCTGGAGATACATGGCAGGTCGTTGAACGCTTCTGACTATTGTCCCCCCCCCCACCCTGGCAAACACTAGTTGACTATTTGGGAAGGCCACAAAGGGCTGGATAGCTGAGATGATAAGAGTGCTGGCAGGCGGGTACGCAAAACCAAAATTTGGGTTCAAGTCAGTTTTCTTTGCCATTTGTCAACATACAAATCTCATAGCAGTATTCCCCATTTCATGCAATGATGCCCCCCAGGTGACATGAGGTTCTCCGCGGTCTTCACCGGAGGTTACGTATCTCTCACTGGCTACATTGACGGCCACAGAATTGAAGACTTGGTTCTGAAGGAGGGACTGGTAAGTCCTTGATGAAGTGTGAAGACTTGATCCATTGCCAAAACGCGGCATTTGGAGGTATCCATGCACAATTGTTATCGTTGGCCCAAGACTTTGGGGGGTTATTTGTTCAGAAACGTTTAGTATTTACCAGTTTGTTTTTGAGGTGTATGGCATATAGAACCAAACAAGCATGAGGCCGTCCATATTCCGTTTTTTTTTATTCACACGAAAACTTTACTTTTTTTTCTGTGCTTCTCATTTGTTTTTAGACATAATAAAAATTAATCTCTACAACATCATATTAGATTGTTTGTACCCCTAAAATTATTATTACTTTTTTTTTTAAATATTGTAGTATTCCAGACTGTACATATGTAGGTATCTACATGTACACTGTACCTTCAAATCATGTATGGCCGACACATGTACATTTTGATGATACCTTGCCATCCATTCTCAACCCTACCCAACATTATTGAAAAGTGGGTTCGTTTACGTTTATGTCAAAACAAACAATTTATGTGCTGGTTCTCTGTTCTAGCCAAACAGTTTTCTTAGCTAATTTGGGTTTTCACCAAATTTAGTGGGCTTGACGTTTCAATCCTAGAAGGACCTTTCTCAAAGGCAGAGAAAGGTCCTGCTAGGATCGAAACGTCAGGCCCACTGAATATCGAGATTTGCATTTTGGTGATTTCAGTCAGTAAGCAGTTTGCAACATTTTTGTATATCACTTTAATTTGGGTTTTTTATTTGCTTTGAAGAGGGAAAAAAAAAAAAAAAGATGACACAAACTCTGTGTCTTTTTTTTTTGGGGGGGAGAAGTGCATCAACTCTGGGGGCGTTTTTTTTTCTTCTGGCTACAGTTTCAGGTGATATCCGGCAGGAAACGGTTCATTGGGACGCTGTCCTCCATGTCCAGCATGGTGGCACTGTTGATTAACGGCGTGTCCATTGATGACCTCAACGCCATCGCCGCCAAGCACGGAGAGCCGGAGACCATCGAGGGAAACATCACATTTGCCGGTAAATGCCAGCTGCGGCCTGCGCGTATCTCAGTCTCACTCTCTTCAATCCTTGTGATGCTCCTCATCATCACGTATTTCAATTGGATATCGATATGTTTTTTATAGTCGTAGTCCATGAGCTGATGGCTCTGGCCCTGTATGAGGGAGTGTGAACTCCTCAGGGATGTAAGACGTCCAGAAAATTCCCGGAAAAAATGCCGTGATTTTTTTTCTTCTAATTTCTTTTAATCTTATGTCAAACGGGTATCTCAACCCGCTCATTTTTATCTGTTAAAACCCTAAAAACTGAAGGGTGCCTACACTCAATCATGCTCACTCGTGGTCGCATTAATTTATTGGCATTCAGTGATTTGTCTGTCACATCCCCGGTACATCCCTGACTCCTTCTTGGTATTCCTTGGGGCCAGATGTGGATTTTTTCCCGTTAGCTGGACAAACTCTGGGGACTGTGTGCACCGGCCGCCGCTGTACTGCTAGAGAGAGTGAGGAAGCACTGCATAGGACCCCCAGTTTGGGGGAAGGGTTCTTTCTTTTTTTAGCGTTTTATATTTATGAGCATTTTGGTCATTTTTGGCCAAATTTTTGTGTGCATATTGCTGTCCGGAGTATCACAACTTTTAAAGAGAGTGATATACAAAAATGTTGCACACTACTGACTGACTAAAATTACCAAAATGCAAATTTCTAAATTATTTAGTGGGCCTGGCGTTTCGATCCTAGCAGGACCTTTCTCAAAGGCAGAGTGGCAAGGACAAAACACATACAAGAAGCTTCTAGGATCCAAACGTCAGGCCCACTTAAATTTTGAGTTGGCGCAAAACTGTATTCCTTTTAGATGGTCTATCTCTGGAGAAGGACTTGAATGTTACCACCCTGGTTGACACCGTGGACGTCCGGGATCTAGAGGGCAACGTCCTCTTGAACGACGGCCGGGTGAAGATCTTCGAAGGCAGCGGAACCCTCAGCGATATCATTGTGAACGGTGTAAGCTTTTCTCCCATAAAAGGAATGAATAAAGAAGAGTTTACAGCAACACTGTGCGCCTATAATGTATATATTTTTAGGGGGGTGGGGAGAGTGATTTTTTGGGGGGTTAGGCTATTTTGTTTTAGTCTTCTTTCTCCTGTTGCTCTCTACCAGTATCTCTGGCTGTCTCTGTATCTGTCTCTGTCTCTCTCTGGCTGTGTAACTGTCTCTGTATCTGTCTCTCTCTGTTTCTCTCTGCCTCTCTCTGTCTCCCTCTGTCTCTCTCTTTCTCTTTCTCTGCCTCTCTCTCTCTGTCTCTCTCTTTCTCTTTCTCTGCCTCTCTCTCTGTCTCTCTCTCTCTTTCTGTCTCTCACTGTCTCTCTAACTGTCTCTCTAACTGTCTCTCTAACTGTCTTTATCTGTCTCTCTCTGTCTCTCTATTTGTCTCTCTCTGGTGCTCTCTGTCTCTGTCTATATCTGTAACTCTCCGTTTCTCTGTCTCTCTCCCTGTCTCTCTCACTGTATCCTTATATGTCTCTCTCTCCTGATCTATGTGGGTGTTTATCTCTCCCTCTCTCTTCCCCTCTCCCCTCCCTCTCCCTCTCCCTCTCCCTCTCCCTCTCCTTCTCCATGTCCCTCTCCCTCTCCCTCTCCCTCTCCTTCTCCATGTCCCCCTCCCTCTCCCTCTCCCTCTCCCTCTCCCTCTCCTTCTCCATGTCCCTCTCCCTCTCCTCCATGTCCCTCTCCCTCTCCCTCTCCCTCTCCCTCTCCCTCTCCCTCTCCCTCTCCCTCTCCCCCAACCCTCTCCCTCTCCCTCTCCCTCTCCCTCTCTCTCTCCCTCTCCCTCTCCTTCTCCCTCTCCCCCAACCGTCTCCCTCTCCCTCTCCATCTCCCTCTCCCTCTCCCTTCTCCCTTCTCCCTCTCCCTCTCCCTCTCCCTCTCCCTCTCCCTCTCCCTTCTCCCTCTCCCTCTCCCTCTCCCTCTCCCTCTCCCTCTCCCTCTCCCTCTCCCTCTCCCTCTCCCTCTCCCTCTCCCTCTCCCTCTCCCTCTCCCTCTCCCTCTCCCTCTCCCTCTCCCTCTCCCTCTCCCTCTCCCTCTCCCTCTCCCTCTCCCTCTCCCTCTCCCTCTCCCTCTCCCTCTCCCTCTCCCTCTCCCTCTCCCTCTCCCTCTCCCTCTCCCTCTCCCTCTCCCTCTCCCTCTCCCTCTCCCTCTCCCTCTCCCTCTCCCTCTCCCTCTCCCTCTCCCTCTCCCTCTCCCTCTCCCTCTCCCTCTCCCTCTCCCTCTCCCTCTCCCTCTCCCTCTCCCTCTCCCTCTCCCTCTCCCTCTCCCTCTCCCTCTCCCTCTCCCTCTCCTTCTCCCTCTCCCTATCCCTCTCCCTTTTCATCTCCCTCTCCCTTTTCATCTCCCTCTCCATCTCCATCTCCCTCTCCCTCTCCCCAGGACATGATCTTCAACGGCACACTGGACGGAGTGGACCTGAGCGAGTTGCAGCGCACCTACATGAGCCGCTCCCTGGCCCAGACCGTCACCGGCAACAAGAGCTTCCTGGGGGTGGTCACCGTGGCCCCGCCCGGCTTCCTGGATGCCCGCCTCATCCAGCTGGCCGGCCGGCTGAACGGTGTGGACCTGGAGAGGTTCGGCCGGACCTCGTGGGTGGATGGCAGGGGTGATGTGGTGGCTGGGGTCAAAACCTTCACCAAGAAGGTCACGCTGGGTGAGCCGTTGATCTCTCGAGCCCTTTTTTCAATGGCGCTTTGAGCACGACATTTTCAATTTTAAAGGGCCCATACAACATTGGCAAAGGTCAAAAGATTGACACAATTTGTGTGTTAAACCATTAAACATTCCAAAAAAAGAAATCCTCCGAAGGTTTTAGCTCAAATGGTAGCCTGAGAAAGTAGAAAAAGGCACCGTTCCGTAGTGTAAGAAATACCGGTAGTTTATTACTCGCGGGTAATAAAACTATTTGTCATCGTTTGAGTGAAGATTTCTCGAGAAATACAGTATCCCAGACAGTACTATTTCAACATGACGATTCTGTCATGACCATCTACTATTTACTGTGTAAATAAGAAGGAAATCTGTGGACATCAAAGTTTTCCCATCTTCCCAATGCTGTATTGGGCCTTTTACCCATTTGAATGTTACCCACGGGCTCAGTAAAAAATAAGTCCAGTACGGCCAAGACGGCTTGAAAGTACACACAAGCCCATGGAAGTCATCAACAGGTGGCTGCAACCAGGTCCCATAGGGTTACGTGTCACTTCTAGTCGCATCCAATATATTCGAACACAGACTTATACACTGCAATTTGAAAAAAATAATCCAAAGCTTCAACTTGAACGAAGAACTTTTATGGAAATCCTCCTCGACAGCCTCTCTCAGTATCGGAGACACCATCAACGGACTAGACCTTGCAGACGAGGCAATGCTCACCGACGGGAATAACAAGGTCACCGGCCGGAAGACCTTCACCGGTAGCTTGCTGGCGGTCACCGGTGACATAATCATGGCCGGCGGGAAGGAGGTGGACGGTGTGGACCTGTCCGAGTACCGGCGCACTGCGGTTAACCTCCAGGACAACTACAATATGACATGGGACACCAGCTTTGTCGCCCTGACTCTGCAGAATGATCTCTTGTGAGTTGAAATTTATCTTAGAAAGAAACTTCAATCTCTTTTTAGTCACTCCATTCTTGACATGTCTGTACGGGGCAGAGTCTCTTGACGATTGGAAAGATGCTGTCTGCCTCAGCAGGGAGAAACTGTGGATTAAGTGTCTCCGCACTATCCAACATCGAGGCCTCAACATCCAGGAAAGGAATGACTTCCGTGCTTCTCACTTCATTAACACCTCTTTTCTTTCATCTTCTCTGTCCCTATCCCCTATGATCCCCCCACCTCCCTCCTGTCCCTTTAATCCTCCCCACCCTTTTGTTTGTTTTCCCCTTTAATCTCCCCTCTCTTGGTGTACATCTGCATCCCACTCCCTTCATCTTTGTCCTTCCTCTGCCATGTGTGTCACTTTGCCTTTGAGAAAGATCCTGCTAGGATCAAAACGTCAGACCCTCTTACTTTTTAAAGATTTATGTACCCCAGTACTGCAGGTCATTTTAGTCAGTGAGCAGTTTGCAACATTTTTTTTGCGTTAAAAAGAAACTCTTAAAAGAGGGCATAACGTTCAGGACCTTTCTCAGAGATATTTATTAACCCTTTTTGTTGCAGCGGGCGACTTTACTCAACAGCATGGAATGTGTGCCTCCTTACCATGGGTGACTTAAGTCGACAAACCCGAAGCACGTTTTCTATGGAGGATAAATAATTATGTGTCCGCCCCGTGTTGTTTATACTTACCGGTATAAGCTTTACAATGTCCTGCAGCTGTTCGGGCATGCTCTCTCAAGTCTTAAGCCCCTTTCCAAAAAGACATTTGTTTAATTTCAATTTCATCATGTTCGTACCGTACATAAACCGTACATTTCAATTGATAATTAGACAAATAACAATTTTAGGTGGGTTCCCCAGCATGAAAAATCGTAATCCACTTTTTATTTCCCGTGTGTAAATAGTGAAATGTCATAAACACTGGCATTTCAGGCATTTGCAGTTCGACCTGCAGAAGAAAAAAAAATTGAGTTGTGATTCACCATTTGACTAGTTGACTATTTGGAAGCCACCATCCAAGGGCTGGATTGCTCAGATGAAAGAGCACTTCAGCCGATTTCAAGTAGTCTTTCCTTTGTTTGTTTGACAAGTATTATTGCTAAAGTGATATACAAAAATGTTGCAAACTGCTTACTGACTAAAATTACCAAAATGCAAATCTTAAAATTTAGTGGGCCTGACGTTTCGATCCTACCAGGACCTTTCTCAAATGCAGAGTGACAAGGACAAAACAGATACATGTACACGAAGGAAGGGGGAAGAGAGTGAATAGGACACGGATGAGAAACAAAGGACAAAGAGTAAAGCTGGTACAGAGAGATCAAAGGGAAGGGCAAGGAGTAGGGTAGGGATTAGTGAGAAGAGGGGGAAAGATCAAAGAGAGAAGTGAACACAAGGGGATTTAACACAAATGAAGGATTATCAGAAAGCTGCATGGTGTTAGTCATTACCCTCCTGGATGTTGAGACCATGTGGTTGAATAGTCCGAAGACGCTTCATCCACATTTTCTCACGGCTAAGACGGACAGCATACTACGGTGACCAAGGGATTCTATGCCCAGTACACTCATATCTGATATCGAATGATCGGGGTGATTGAAGTGATACCCAACAGGGGTGTCCATTTTACCGGTTTTGATAGTAGACCTATGGCCATAGATGAGGGTGTTTTTTGAGGGTATTTTTGGTCTTGGTATTATTGCTGTGCACTTCTTTCCTGGATGCAGTGTGGACGGAGACATTGATGGGGTGAGGGTGGACAGGGATTCCTTGCTGCTGACCGTCGGACCTCAAGAAATCAGTGGTGACAAGACGTTCCTCTCGGACGTGACGATCACCCTGAATATCACCATCAGCGGCCTGCTGAATGGAGTGGACTTGGTGGACTTATTCCAAAATACAGTATGTGTTCCCTTAACCACTTCGCGCCGGGGGGGGGGGGGGGGGGGTCAGTGCCGATGACTGCCATACAGGTTTTTTTTATCAATACGTCTTTTTCAAATCTCGCTAAAACAATCGGAACGATATATTTCTGTGAAATAAATCAATAAATTCTTTTTCAGCCTTTTGAGGGAAAGTTTCACATTTCAATTGTTCACTCAGGAGGGCCATTTTCACCGTCATTATTATTATTATTTATTCGACCAAAACAAAAAAGACAAAAACGAAGGAAGCAACAAGTCAAAGCAATAAATAAACTTGGATAAAGTACCGTAAAGAAAACAAAAAGTGCATGGGGCCAAGAGCACAAACGAGAATCCGAATACGAGAACACAACAAAGAAGGATAAGTGGGTCGGGGATGCAAAAGTGAAATGAACTACTATTACCCACAGGTATGCATCCCCGCACTTAGCCTAGATGCTGATGGGTACATAACTAACAAACAAAACAAACAAACACAAAATGGCCCCACTGGTGGCGAACAAAACAAAATGAAGTATGTCCCCCAAATAGACGCGATTATCTGGATCGCGATTTAAATCGCGATTCAAACTTCACTTTTGTTTGTGTGTGTTTGTGTGTGTGGACACATTAAATGCGATTATTAGTGGGATTTGAATTGCAATTCGGACTCCAATTCGCACACGTTTGTTTAATCATTAAACTGCCGTACAGTATATCTCCAAACGAAAATCCTACGAAAGTTATAGCTCAAATTGTAATCTGAGAAAGTAGAAAAAGGAAAAACGTACGTCACGGTTTTCGCACCGGCCTGTAGTTTAAGAAATAGTTTATTACTCGCGAATAAATATACTATTTGTTGATGTTTGAGTAAAGATTTCTCTGGAAGTACAGCATTCCACACCATAAGATTTCAACATGAGGATTCTATCATGACCATCTACAAACTGTAAATTAGAAGGAAATCTGTGAACATAGATTGTTTTCTGATCTTCCTAATATTGTATTGGGCCTTTGAGACAGGTTGGCATCTATGCAAATGTCTCTCAAGGATCGTGGCCTAGTTTTTCATGCTTTCTTCATTGCGATTCCCGTCAGCTTCTGATGAGCCCCGTGCAGACGGTCCGGGGCAAGTACGTCTTTGCGTCGGCGCTGACCTTGGCCGATGTCACCACCGAGGCTGACGTGGACGGTCTGAGCGTGCCCGAACTCTACCGCCACGTCTACACCTATCCGTCCTTCAGGAAATTCAACCAGAGCCTCCAGCTGCGATGCGACATCATCAACGGGATGCATGGAGCCCAGGAATGTGAGTCAGACTGCTTCACCAACAATTTAACAAAACCAAAATTACGCAATTTTTTTTTGTTCACATTTTTTTAAGTGGACCTGACTTTTCGATCCTAGCAGGACCTTTCTCAAAGGCAGAGTGACAAGGGAAAAAAACTGATACAAGAAGGAAGGAAGGACACAGAGGAAACTGGTAGGGTGGGATCAAAGGGAAGGGCAAGGACTAGGGTAGGGATTAGTGAGAAGAGGGGGAAAGATCAAAGAGAGACGTGTGGAGGAGTGAACTGTTGAATGCAAAAGAAGGATTGTCAGTATAAAGCATGCAAGGTGTTAGTCATCACCCTCCTGGATATTGTTGAGGCCATGTTGTTGAATAGTCCGAAGATGCTTCATCCACATCCGTGTATTTGTCAGAAAATAAAGATCTCAAGCAGTCAAGGAGGAAAGGTAATCAAAGTCACACAGTGTCTTTTTGCCGGTAGCAACGTTTCGGTTGCTAGGACTGCTAACCTTCATCAGGCTACTGAAGATTGGATGCTGCCTGATGAAGGCTGCAGTACTAGCAACCGAAACGTCGCTACCACAACAGGACATAGCGTGACTTTGATCACCTCTCTCCTTGTCTATACCACCGCAATAAACACCCGTTTTCTTTCTAATGAAGATCTCATCTCACCCACGAATGTAAACTGTGTACATTTTTGGGGGACCAAATAAAGTACAAAACCTGCAACTCATTGTGCTTTAAACATGTGCTTTAAAGGTGTTGCAAACTGCTCACTGACTAAAATGACCTGCCATGCATAAATCTCAAAAGTTAGAGGGCCTGACATTTCCATCCTAGCAGGACCTTTCTCAAAGGCAAAGTGACAATGACAAACAGGGGAAGTAAAGCCCTGAGACACACGACAGAGGAAGGACAGAAGAGAAGGGAGTGGCCATGCGGCACCTTGCTGGTTGATGGTCAACCATGCCCAAGAACACTGCTTCCATCCTTACGTAACGGGCAGTACTTCCCACAATCCACTTGGATATCGCACTTACAATGAGAACAAAATTTACCATTTCATAAACACAATGCTTTGCAGTTGCACTCCATACGAAAGCAAAAGCAGCCATTTTTAAAAATCCATTCTTTCTCATTTTCTTATCTGATGAATCGATTATTCTTTTTGAACTTTTGAACTTTTGAAAAATGTTCCTTTGTTTGTTTGACTTGAATTGTAAAAAAAGCCGCATCCACTTTGTGTGATCCTCGAGCTGCTGTAGCCAGGTTTACAACTATTGGTTGTTTGCATCTGAATGAAAGTGGGGGTGTGATCCCTGGAGATATATACTGCAGTTAATGGTTGAATTACTTCTGACTGGCGCCCCACCCCGTCAAAGACTAGTTGACTATTAGGGAAGGCCACCATCTAAGGGCTGCATAGCCCAGATGGAAGAGCACTAGTACATTAATCCAAAGGTCAATATATTAATTAATCTAAAGTCCCGGTCCAGTCAAAGTTTTCGTTGTCAATGTTTCAATTTTTAAAACAATATAGAAAGGTTTGCGGTGACACCATGTATAAAGTCTCTTAAAGGAAGAGGTGTGGTTCTGAAAAGAACCTGAGTGATCAGGAAAATGATGACGGCCAGGGCATTCTGGTCGAAACATCGAGTTACCACTCGGGTTCTTTTCAGAACCACACCTATTCCTTTACGAGACCTTATACATGGTGTCACCGCAAACCTTCCTATCTTGATTCACCCACCATGCAAAGCCTTAAGTCTTATTTAATTAATGTTTAAAACGATAGTATTTAAACGGTGTTGACTACCTTCTTGGGGTGCCAGATGCTGCCATACTCCTGGCCCATATTGAGGTGAAGCAGACGGTGGAGACAGTAGGTTACCTGAGCTGGCACGCCTTCTACTTTGACGACGTCCAGTGGCTGGTGGCAGCACAGCGCACCACCTTCCCCTCTGCCGCCTGTGTGCCCTCCGACCTCTACCAGCGCAACCAGACGACCGGGGAGTACCAGTTCTACCAGGCAAGTTCCGACCACTTTTGCGGTCTGAGCCCCGAATTTCTTTAGAGGTGCTTATAAGCAGGGGAAACACTGTGCCAAGCATAAAAAAGTCTTCCTTGTGTGAGCACTAACCCTAACCCTAACCCTAACCCTAACCCTAACCCTAACCCTAACCCTAACCCTTATCTTACCCTCACCCTCGCCCTAACCCTCACCCTAACCCTCGCCCTAACCCTCGCCCTCACCCTAACCCTAACCCTAACCCTCGCCCTAACCCTTACCTTACCCTCACCCTCACCCTCTCCCTCACCCTAACCCTCACCCTAACCCTTGATTGTTGAGTGACTTATTGGACTAATTGGAACTTGTGTTGATCTGTTGAAAGAGAAGAGATACATGGTGACACCACAGATCTTTCACTAAGTTTTCCCACCATGCAAACCTTCAGTCTTATCTATGGTTAGTTTCCAGATCAGGAAACGTGTGTCATGACAATATTTCCAAAAATGAAACACTGGTTATGTTCTCTGATCAGAAAACACTGCTTACTATGGCCCCTTTCTAAAACCCGGCTTAGGCTCAGACTCCGGCTTTGTCTCCATTTTTTTTTCATCCGTTTGAAAGGACAAGGCATGAAAATGGAAGGTCTTTGGCTTCGTTTTTTAATGTTATATTGCAGAACCTGTATTTTCAGCTTTTGGATAACAGTATAGAGACAAAGCCGGAGCCGAAGCCTAAGCTGAGTTTTGGAAAAGGGCCCATGTTTCTTAATCACTGAGGAAACATTTTCCTTTTGTCAATGTTTCCTTATCAGGG
The DNA here is from genome assembly GCA_949987565.1 of Luidia sarsii. Classification (NCBI taxonomy): domain Eukaryota; kingdom Metazoa; phylum Echinodermata; class Asteroidea; order Paxillosida; family Luidiidae; genus Luidia; species Luidia sarsii. The sequence goes on along the minus strand of OX465102.1, from coordinate 24,278,883 downwards.
AAAACTATGTTTTTCTTTCAAGAGAGGGAATTTTTTCCCCAAATATTAAGTATTTCCAAAAAAATCACACTTAGTTTACTATGTTTACATATGTTTCCTTAACAGCAAAACAAAACAAATTTTAAAATTTCAACACATTTCTGAGCAGTATTGTCACATAAGGAAAGCAAACAAAACAAAGATTTGTATGCCTGTTTGAAAAACAGGAGACCCACTGTCTTTGGGCTGAGTTAGCTCAGAAAGGTCTTGGTTTAAAGTCCTCGTCCAGCCAAATGTTCTTTGCAATTTTTATCTTCTCCAAATTGTTTAAAACTTTCCAGTGGAGTTTTCCTTAATTATTGTTCATGATCTTTATTACATGTATAACAAAAATGCAAACAAATGTCTGAATATTTCTTACCCCTCCATAGTCCCTGTACCCCAAGTCAGTGGTTGATGTGGACTCCTTTGTGGTTGACGATCGGTTGTTCCTGGTCCTTGCCGGCAAGCACAATGACTCTGGACAGTGTGACAACTTCCCAAGACTGGATGAGGGTGATGACGTGGATGGAATTGTCACTCAGAACAGAAGTGAGGGTCGTGGCTTTCTTCCTCTTCCTCCCTCTCTTCCTCTTCCTCCCTCTCTTCCTCCTCTTCCTCCTCTTTCTCCTCTTTCTCCTCTTCCTCCTCTTCCTCCCCTTCCTCCTCTTCCTCCTCTTCCTGCTCTTCCTGCTCTTCCTCCTCTTCCTCCTCTTCCCCCTCTTCCTCCTCTTCCTCCTCCTGCTCTTCATCCTCCTCTTCCTCCTCCTTCTCTTCCTGCTCTTCCTCCTCTTCCTCCTCTTCCTCCTCTTCCTCCTCTTCCTCCTCTTCCTCCTCCTGCTCTTCCTCCTCTTCCTTCTCCTGCTCTTCCTGCTCTTCCTCCTCTTCTTCATCTTCCTCCTCTTCCTCCGCTTCCTACTCTTCCATCTCCTCCTTTTCCTCCTCTTCCTCCGCTTCCTACTCTTCCATCTCCTCCTCTTCCTCCTTTCTCTTCCTCTTCCTCCCCCTCTTCCTCCTCTTTCTCTTCCTCTTCCTCCTCCTCTTCCTCCTCTTCCTCCTCTTCCTCCTCTTCCCCATCGTCCCCCTCTTCCCCTATTCCTTCTCTTCCTATACCTCCTCTTCCCCCTCTCCCTTCTCTCACTCCTCTTTAGGTTTGCCCTACTCGGTGTACGATAAGGGCTGTGTACTTAGTGCTTTGCCCAATTGCCTGCTGAATAAAAATAATCAGGCAGCTGGGGAGGGATTCAGGCCTCCTTCTATCATGTCTATGGAAACTTTATAATTATTATATCTATAATGTACTGTCCAGACATAAAAATCATCTCCACTTTATCATTCCATAACCACCACATCCCCCCCCCCCTGCCACCCTTTCTCCTGCCAGCATCCGCACCCAGTGGCCAGTACGGTTACAGCACCGTCCATGTCCTAGTCTGGCTCCCCGCCCCCCAGGAGACCTTCTACCTGTACCAGGCCCTGGCCTGCGTCTCCCCGGCCGACGTGGAGGTGTACGTGGACCCGCTCACCAACCACACCTGCGTGGCCGTGGCCAACCAGGTGCACATCACGCTGGACCTGGACTTTGTGACGGCCCTGCACTCCTACATCTACTGCCTGGGGAGCCTGACTGAGGGCTTCTACCTCAGAGACAGCTTTGTAACCTATGGCGTCAGTAAGGCAAGTACTGATACCATCGTCAGATGCACCCATAGGACAATGTAGGATTGAAATGGAGCAAGAATTCGAGATCCAAGATTTTTTTATTTTTATTTTTTTATTTATGCAATTGTGCTTAAAAACAAGGCTATAAACAGGCATGCGCGGATCCGCGGATTTCCGTGTATTTAAAAAAATAGAAAAAAAATAAATAAATTGAAAAAAATTAAAAATAAAAAGGTTATTTCTTCTGCCCTAACTATTATTTAAAACACATGCTGAGATCAGGTTAAAAAATTTGATGTTTACTTTTTATTTCGTGTTAACAAAAATTCAATTTTCTGGGTGTATGCCTTGAAAAAAGATAGTCATAAGTGGTCAAAACCTGCTCAGAATGCACCACAGAGCATCTAAAATCCAAAATTTTTGGGAGGGCTTCGTGCTTCGCACTCGCAGTTTCACTTCGGACATTTTCCTCTTTTTTTGACAATTCAACAGTTGCATGCCTGTATAAAGCCTTTCAGTAACCCCACAGCATGTTGCTTCTGTACCGAGTTTCAGGGAGATTCAGCATCCTGGACATTTCTGGATTTTTTGGAAATGGCATGATTCAATTTTTTTTTTTTTTTTTTTTTATCATTATTTTTTATTAGCTTTTCCGTTCCATACGGAAAAGCTATTGTTCTTGTTCTGATTTTTTTTTTAGCTTTTCCGCCGCGTAGCGGAAAAGCTATTGTTCTTGTTAAGATTTTTTTTAGCTTTTCCGTTCCATACGGAAAAGCTATTGTTTTTGTTCTGATTTTTTTTTTTTGTCTTCTTCTTCTTCTTCTTCTTCTTTTTCTGGTCGGAATAATCCCATAGACAAAGCACAGGGTTTTTTCGGAGGGCACTTTTGCCATTGAACAAACTTTGATTTTTTTCAAACTTGACAAATGCATAGAGCCCTTGCTGAAGTTGTGCACAGTTATCTTTAAAACTTCATGACGTCACCACGTGTCACGTGACAGCGCCTTAAAGGGGCAAATTTCAAACTCCATTTTAAGCAAAAATGTAATTTCGTTTGGTTTCAATTTTGCAGTATATCTAAGTTGGGAAAAGGTGTATCCAAAAATTGCCCTCATTTGATCGTGACGTCATCTCATGAATATTAATGAGGTCATAAACTTTTAAGATTTTAACATTCAATTGAGCATATTTGGCCAACGGAGCAAGATTTTTTTATTGTTTTTGTTTATATCTATAAGGGATGTAGTCTAGAAACACCCTCCGGAGCCAAAATGCCATGACGCAATCGTGACGTCATCAAAATGCGTGTTTTTAAAACACATATTTGCCAAAGGTCAATCGTCTCGAAATTTGGTGTGCAGGTAGCTATTGTGCTACACATTCATAATCCTGAGTTGGGAATTAATTAACCATTGTTTAGAATTGTTATGATTTTGTTCATATCATAATGTAGTCCCATACACTTTGTGCGCATAATATGCACGTGCTTTAAAGGGGCAACTTGTACACTACACTGTAGTCATTAATTGTGGATTCACGTAGGTAGATCTAAACTTCAGACGAAGATTACTACCTGAACGAAGAAGAAATCGCCTTTTTATTTTGTCTTCAACCGACTCAACATATACCCCGGATTGAAAATATCAAAACATATTTCCGGAATTTCCTTTGTTTTTCATTGTTTAGGTTTTTTTATACTAAGGGCCATAGGTTTGTGTACAAATTAGCTGTGAAATCCATTAAGGGCCTAATATCAAATACAAATGGCTTCAAACTTGGCACATACTTAGGTTAGTAGATGGAGATTCATTGCAAAAAGTGAGATCTTCATATCATGACGTCACCACGTGTCACGTGACAGCGCTTTAAAGGGGCAAATTTCAAACTCAAATAAAAGCAAAAATGCAAATTCGTTTGGTTTCAATTTTGCAGCATATCTAAGTTGGGAAAAGATGTATCCAAAAATTGCCCTCATTTGATCGTGACGTCATCTCATGAATATTAATGAGGTCATAAACTTTTAAGATTCTAACATTAAATTGAGCATATTTGGCAAACGGAGCAAGATTTTTTTCATTTTTTCGTTTATATCTAATGGGGATGTAGTTTAGAAACACCCTCCGGGAACAAAATGTCATGACGCAATCATGACGTCATCAAAATGCGTGATTTTAAAGCACATATTAGCCAATGGTCAATCTTCTCGAAATTTTGTGGCCAGTTAGCTATTGGGCTAGACATCTTAAATCCTGAGTATGGAACCGATTAAACATTGTTTTGAATTATTATGATTTGTTAAATATCATTTCTTAGTCCCATAGACTTTGTGCACGATACGTTGGTGTGCCTTTTGGGGTAGGAATGGATGGTACAGGTTCGAAACAGAGTTGCCACCTTCATGAACTCAATCAAAACGATGCTAAGGGGGTTTACACCAATATATAGTAAAACTGTGTTTTTTATCGTTTGTTTGTGCTTGAGTTGTCACGTGACCACCCTTTAAAGGGCCAACCTGGCATGTGCAATCACGCCACGATCTTAGATCCCGCAGGATCGATATTTAGCATATATCTAAGTTGGGCAACAATGTATCCAAATATTGCAATAATTATGATGATGAGGTCATCTCATGAATATTAATGAGGTAATAAAAAAACGATATTAAATCAATGGTTAACTCCCTTGTTGTGCTGTTGCTAGCGCATATAGCATGTGAGAGGAGTTTCAGGGACCAATGAGGTTTCATGACCTTCCTCATGTCATGTGACCCTTTCCTCCGGTCCAGACCGGAAGTACTGTAGTAATCATGCATGTGCTACTGGTTTTCAGATTTTCAACTTGGTCTTTCTTCGGGAAAAAAAAAGGAAAAGCTACACGTTCTGTTACAACAGACGTATGTTTCTAGTTAGCTTTTCCGCCGCGAAGCGGAAAAGCTATTGTTCTTGTTAAGATTTTTTTAGCTTTTCCGCCGCGTAGCGGAAAAGCTATTGTTCTTGTTAAGATTTTTTTTTTTTTTCTTTTTCTGGGCGGAATTTTCCCATAGACAAAGCACAGGGTTTTTTCGGAGGGCACTTTTGCCATTGAACAAACTTCGATTTTTTCCAAACTTGACAAATGCATAGAACCCTTGCTGAAGTTGTGCACAGTTGTCTTTAAAACTTCGTGACGTCACCATGTGTCACGTGACAGCGCTTTAAAGGTGCAAATTTCAAAATGCAATAAAAGCAAAAAATCAATTTCGTTTTGTTCCAAGTTTGCACTATATCTAAGTTGGGAAAAGGTGTATCCAAAAATTGCCCTCATTTGATCGTGACGTCATCTCATGAATATTAATGAGGTCATAAACTTTTAAGATTTTAACATTCAATTGAGCATATTTGGCCAACGGAGCAAGTTTTTTTTATTGTTTTTGTTTATATCTATTAGGGATGTAGTCTAGAAACACCCTCTGGGGCCAAAATGCCATGACGCAATCGTGACGTCATCAAAATGCGTGTTTTTAAAACACATATTTGCCAAAAGTCAGTCGTCGCGAAATTTGGTGTGCAGGTAGCTATTGTGCTAGACATTCATAATCCTGAGTTTGGAAGGAATCGATCATTGTTCAGAATTATTATGATTTTTTGAAAAATATAATGAGGTCCCATACACTTTGTGCACAAAATATGCACGTGCGTATTGTGTTAGGAATGGAGGTTACGGGTTCGAATCCCGTTGATGTCAATTTTTTTTTCATCAATTTTTTTTTTTTTTTTTTTAAGAGAACCAGATGCGGAAAAGCGTTATGTTCTGTTAGCCAACAGACATAAATCTCTAGTTTTTTTTTCTTTTTCTGGGCGGAATTTTCCCATAGACAAAGCACAGGGTTTTTTCGGAGGGCACTTTTGCCATTGAACAAACTTTGATTTTTTCCAAACTTGACAAATGCATAGAACCCTTGCTGAAGTTGTGCACAGTTGTCTTTAAAACTTCATGACGTCACCATGTGTCACGTGACAGCGCTTTAAAGTGGCAAATTTCAAACTGCAATAAAAGCAAAAAAGCGATTTCGTTTTGTTCCAAGTTTGCACTATATCTAAGTTGGGAAAGGGTGTATCCAAAATTTGCCCTCATTTGATCGTGACGTCATCTCATGAATATTAATGAGGTCATAAACTTTTAAGATTTTAACATTCAATTGAGCATATTTGGCCAACGGAGCAAGATTTTTTTCTTTTTTTCGATTATATCTATTGGGAATGTAGTTTAGAAACACCCTCCAGGACCAAAATGCCATGACGCAATCGTGACGTCATGAAAATGCGTGTTTTTAAAACGCATATTTGCCAAAGGTCAATCGTCTCGAAATTTGGTAGGCATTTAGCTATTGGGCTAGACATTCATAATCCTGAGTTTGGAAGTAATCGACCATTGTTTAGATTTTATATGATTTTTTGAAAAATATAATGATGTCCCATACACTTTGTGCACAAAATATGCACGTGCGTTTTGGGTTAGGAATGGAGGTTCCGAGTTCGAATCCCGTTGATGTCAATTTTTTTTTCATCAATTTTTTTTTTTTTTTTTTAAGAGAACCAGATGCGGAAAAGCATTATGTTCTGTTAGCCAACAGACATAAATCTCTAGTTTTTTTTCTTTTTCTGGGCGGAATTTTCCCATAGACAAAGCACAGGGTTTTTTCGGAGGGCACTTTTGCCATTGAACAAACTTCGATTTTTTCCAAACTTGACAAATGCATAGAACCCTTGCTGAAGTTGTGCACAGTTGTCTTTAAAACTTCGTGACGTCACCATGTGTCACGTGACAGCGCTTTAAAGGTGCAAATTTCAAAATGCAATAAAAGCAAAAAATCAATTTCGTTTTGTTCCAAGTTTGCACTATATCTAAGTTGGGAAAAGGTGTATCCAAAAATTGCCCTCATTTGATCGTGACGTCATCTCATGAATATTAATGAGGTCATAAACTTTTAAGATTTTAACATTCAATTGAGCATATTTGGCCAACGGAGCAAGATTTTTTTATTGTTTTTGTTTATATCTATTAGGGATGTAGTCTAGAAACACCCTCTGGGGCCAAAATGCCATGACGCAATCGTGACGTCATCAAAATGCGTGTTTTTAAAACACATATTTGCCAAACGTCAATCGTCGCGAAATTTGGTGTGCAGGTAGCTATTGTGCTAGACATTCATAATCCTGAGTTTGGAAGCAATCGATCATTGTTCAGAATTATTATGATTTTTTGAAAAATATAATGAGGTCCCATACACTTTGTGCACAAAATATGCACGTGCGTATTGTGTTAGGAATGGAGGTTACGGGTTCGAATCCCGTTGATGTCAATTTTTTTTTCATCAATTTTTTTTTTTTTTTTTTAAAGAGAACCAGATGCGGAAAAGCGTTATGTTCTGTTAGCCAACAGACATAAATCTCTAGTTAGCTTTTCCGTTCCATACGGAAAAGCTATTGTTCTTGTTCTGATTTTTTTTTTTTTTCTTCTTCTTCTTCTTCTTCTTCTTCTTCTTCTTCTTCTGGTCGGAATTTTCCCATAGACAAAGCACAGGGTTTTTGTGACTGGCACTTTTGCCATTGAACACACTTGGATTTTTTTCAAACTTGGCAAATGCATAGAGCCGATGTTGAGCTAGTGCACAGTGCTCTTGAAAATGTCATGACGTCACCACGTGTCACGTGACAGCGCTTTAAAGGGGCAAATTTCAAACTGCAATAAAAGCAAAAAAGCAATTTTGTTTTGTTCCAAGTTTGCACTATATCTAAGTTGGGAAAAGGTGTATCCGAAAATTGCCCTCATTTGATCGTGACGTCATCTCATGAATATTAATGAGGTCATAAACTTTTAAGATTTTAACATTCAATTGAGCATATTTGGCCAACGGAGCAAGATTTTTTTCATTTTTTCAATTATATCTATTGGGGATGTAGTTTAGAAACAGCCTCCGGGGCCAAAATGCCATGACGCAATCGTGACGTCATCAAAATGCGTGTTTTTAAAACGCATATTTGCCAAAGGTCAATCGTCTCGAAATTTGGTGCACAGGTAGCTATTGGGCTAGACATTCCAAATCCTGAATTTGGAACCAATCGACCATTGTTCAGAATTATTATGATTTTTTGAATATTATAATGAGGCCCCAATACACTTTGTGCACAAAATATGCACGTGCGTTTTGGGTTAGGAATGGAGGTTACGGGTTCGAATCCTGTTGATGTCAAATTTTTTTTTCAACAATTTTTTTTTTTTTTTTTTTAAAGAGAACCAGATGCGGAAAAGCGTTATGTTCTGTTTGCCAACAGACATAAATTTCTAGTTTTGTCTTCTTCTTCTTCTTCTTCTTCTTTTTCTGGTCGGAATAATCCCATAGACAAAGCACAGGGTTTTTTCGGAGGGCACTTTTGCCATTGAACAAACTTTGATTTTTTTCAAACTTGACAAATGCATAGAACCCTTGCTGAAGTTGTGCACAGTTGTCTTTAAAACTTCATGACGTCACCATGTGTCACGTGACAGTGATTTAAAGGGGCAAATTTCAAATTGCAATAAAAGCAAAAAATTAATTTCGTTTTGTTCCAAGTTTGCACTATATCTAAGTTGGGAAAAGGTGTATCCAAAAATTGCCCTCATTTGATCGTGACGTCATCTCATGAATATTAATGAGGTCATAAACTTTTAAGATTTTAACATTCAATTGAGCATATTTGGCCAACGGAGCAAGATTTTTTTATTGTTTTTGTTTATATCTATTAGGGATGTAGTCTAGAAACACCCTCTGGGGCCAAAATGCCATGACGCAATCGTGACGTCATCAAAATGCGTGTTTTTAAAACACATATTTGCCAAAGGTCAATCGTCTCGAAATTTGGTGTGCAGGTAGCTATTGTGCTAGACATTCATAATCCTGAGTTGGGAATTAATTAACCATTGTTCAGAATTGTTATGATTTTGTTCATATTATAATGTAGTCCCATACAATTTGTGCGCATAATATGCACGTGCTTTAAAGGGGCAACTTGTACACTACACTGTAGTCATTAATTGTGGATTCACGTAGGTAGATCTAAACTTCAGACGAAGATTACTACCTGAACGAAGAAGAAATCGTATTTTTATTTTGTCTTCAACCGACTCAACATATACCCCGGATTGAAAATATCAAAACATATTTCCGGAATTTCCTTTGTTTTTCATTGTTTAGGTTTTTTTATACTAAGGGCCATAGGTTTGTGTACAAATTAGCTGTGAAATCCATTAAGGGCCTAATATCAAATACAAATGGCTTCAAACTTGGCACATACTTAGGTTAGTAGATGGAGATTCATTGCAAAAAGTGAGATCTTCATGACGTCACCACGTGTCACGTGACAGCGCTTTAAAGGGGCAAATTTCAAACTCAAATAAAAGCAAAAATGCAAATTCGTTTGGTTTCAATTTTGCAGCATATCTAAGTTGGGAAAAGATGTATCCAAAAATTGCCCTCATTTAATCGTGACGTCATCTCATGAATATTAATGAGGTCATAAACTTTTAAGATTTTAACATTAAATTGAGCATATTTGGCCAACGGAGCAAGATTTTTTTCATTTTTTCGTTTATATCTAATGGGGATGTAGTTTAGAAACACCCTCCGGGAACAAAATGTCATGACGCAATCGTGACGTCATCAAAATGCGTGATTTTGAAGCACATATTAGCCAATGGTCAATCTTCTCGAAATTTGGTGGCCAGTTAGCTATTGGGCTAGACATCTTCAATCCTGAGTATGGAACCGATTAAACATTGTTTTGAATGATTATGATTTGTTAAATATCATTTCTTAGTCCCATAGACTTTGTGCACGATACGTTGGTGTGCCTTTTGGGGTAGGAATGGATGGTACAGGTTCGAAACAGAGTTGCCACCTTCATGAACTCAATCAAAACGATGCTAAAAGGGGTTTACACCAATATACAGTAAAACTGTGTTTTTTTCGTTTGTTTGTGCTAGAGTTGTCACGTGACCACCCTTTAAAGGGCCAACATGGCATGTGCAATCACGCCACGATCTTAGATCCCGCAGGATCGATATTTAGCATATATCTAAGTTGGGCAACAATGTATCCAAATATTGCAATAATTATGATGATGAGGTCATCTCATGAATATTAATGAGGTAATAAAAAACCGATATTAAATCAATGGTTAACTCCCTTGTTGTGCTGTTGCTAGCACATATAGCATGTGAGAGGAGTTTCAGGGACCAATTAGGTTTCATGACCTTCCTCATGTCATGTGACCCTTTCCTCCGGTCCAGACCGGAAGTACTGTAGTAATCATGCATGTGCTACTGGTTTTCAGATTTTCAACTTGGTCTTTCTTCGGGAAAAAAAAGGAAAAGCTACACGTTCTGTTACAACAGACGTATGTTTCTAGTTTATATTTTTTTAGTCAAACAGGTATCTCAAACTGCAAATTTGTATCTGTTAAAACCCTAAAAACTAGAAGAGCACCTGCACCCTTGCCGTGAATCTCTCGGTCGCGTAAGCGCTCGCTCGAAGTCGCACAATTTATTGGCCTTCAGTGATTTTCGGTCACTTGCGTACATCCCTGGGGTGACTCTCCTCACAGATAAGACATTTCTTCAAGGACGGTGTACTGCACTTGGCTGTGGCCAACCGCCTGGACGACACCCAGCGCTCCTTCAGTGTGGAGTCGGCCGTCCTGCGGCAGGCGGACAACGGCACCTTCGCCCAGCTGGCGACCTTGGACAGCCTGGCAGCCTGCGACATCCTCCCCGTCACCGTCGAGGGCCTCACGTACCTCGTCCTGGCCAATGAGTTCTCGGGCTCCCTCAACCATCCCGACTACGATCAGCCGATTCAGGTCTACAGGTAAAAAGAGAAAAACCATCGGGGTTCCAATTGAAAAAAAAAAAAAAAAAAAAAACAGACTCACTCACTCCCTTCTCTCTGTAGTCTCACCGACTGTTGGTGCACTGATGCACGAATCTCCTCCACTCTCCCCTAGCCTTGGTCTTCCCTATGAAGTCATATATGATGGTGTTATGGTCCGTTCCTTTCCATCATTGAGCCACTGTTTCCCGGGTCTGCCTCTTTTGTTTTGACCCTCTGTTAACCCTGGTGACATTGTGACATTACCATAGTCAATAGTAGGTGAACTTTCTTTCATTTTTCACGATGTTAGCTAGAGGATTTACGGTAGATGGCCACACTTTTCTGTCATTTCTTCCGACATCAACTGGGTTTTCGTCTGAGGGAGAAATGAAGCTCTTTTTAGTAGGCCTGATGTTTCCGTCCTAGTTTACCCTTTCTCAAAATCAGGATAATCGTCTGAGAAAGGTTTCTGCTCGGACAGACTTGCCACCGCCAGGCTTTCTAACCTATTCAGGAACTACCTTTGAGAATGGTCCTGCATGGGATCTATACGTCAGAGCCCTACTTATTTTCTACATTTACATTTGAGTCATTTTAGTCAGGAACTGATTTGAAAAGACTGAAGATTGTAAGCGCAAGATATGTCCTAATAATTGTTGATGTTTACATTTTAGTCATTTTAGTCAGTGATGAGCAGTTTGCATCAATTTTGCATATCACTCTTTTTCAGAACTGATTTTAAAAGACTGATGATAGTAAGAACAGGATTTGCACTTTGGACCAGTAAAGTCAATTCTGTGAACATTTTGTTGTTTTATCGCTTTGGTTAACCCCTCAGGTTGACAGATGCCAACTTCCTGTTCCTGGAGCAGGAGCTGACAGCCTTTGGGGCCAGGTCCCTGGGCTACTACAGCACTACGGACCAGTTCTTCATGCTTGTGGTGGACCAGCTAGCCACCACCCTCTACCAGTATGAAGGCATCGACCTCTTTGTCAAAGTCCACACCCTATCGACGTTTGGTGAGCCACTCTTCCTCTTCCTCCTGTTCCTCGTCCCCTTTTCCTCCGCAATTTCCTCTTCCCCTTCCTTCTCTTCCTCCTCCTCTTCCTCTTCTTCCTCTCCTCTTCTTCCTTCTGTTCGTCCTCCTCTTCCTCTATTTCCTTCTCTTCTTCCACTTCCCCGTCCCCCTTCCTTCTCTTCCTCTTCACACTCTTCTTCTTCCTCCACTTCCTTCTTTTCATTCTCTTCCCCCTTTTCATTCTCTTCCCCCTTCTCCTCTTCGTCCTCTTCCCCTTCCTTCTCTTTCTCTTCCCCCTTCTCTTCATCCTCTTCCCCCTCTTTTCTTCGTTCTCTCCCCCCCCCCCTCTTCCTTCTTTCTCTCGTATACCTCCTCTTACCTCACTCCCAAAAATAATTCCACCCTTGAGAAAGATCTTGATAGGATCAAAACGTCAGTCCTTAAAAAATGTGGAAATGACTGAATTTCAGTCATTTTCAGCCAAGTGAGCAGTTTGGATTTTCGTAGCGCTTCAGTGTAAAAGAAATGCTCCCCCCAAAGAAACAAAAAATGAAAATAAAAATAAACAAATTGTTGGCTCTTTGCCTCTTGGTTTTTGGTGATTCAGGGGCCACCAGTCTGTTTGTGTTCCCAGTGGCTGATACTAGCGTATCCCAGGTGGCTGTGGCAGCCTACAATGAGGAGGACATGTTCTTTGACGGGCAACTCATCCACGCCCTCCCCGCACAGTCGCTGATCCTGGACTTCCTGCTCATCGGTGAGTTGTGCCTCAGTGAGGTGCCTGTAAAAGACTAGTTTGAGTTGTGCCTCAGTGAGGTGCCTGTAAAAGACTAGTTTGAGTTGTGCCTCAGTGAGGTGCCTGTAAAAGACTAGTTTGATTTGTGCCTCAGTGAGGTGCATGTAAAGGACTAGTTTGAGTTGTGCCTCAGTGAGGTGCATGTAAAGGACTAGTTTGAGTTGTGCCTCAGTGAGGTGCCTGTAATAGACTAGCTTGAGTTGTGCCTCAGTGAGGTGCCTGTAAAAGACTAGTTTGAGTTGTGCCTCAGTGAGGTGCATGTAAAAGACTAGTTTGAGTTGTGCCTCAGTGAGGTGCCTGTAAAAGACAAGTTTGAGTTGTACCTCAGTGAGGTGCATGTAAAAGACTAGTTTGAGTTGTGCCTCAGTGAGGTGCATGTAAAAGACTAGTTTGAGTTGTGCCTCAGTGAGGTGCATGTAAAAGACTAGTTTGATTTGTGCCTCAGTGAGGTGCATGTAAAAGACTAGTTTGAGTTGTGCCTGAGTGAGGTGCCTGTAAAAGACTAGTTTGAGTTGTGCCTCAGTGAGGTGCATGTAAAAGACTAGTTTGAGTTGTGCCTCAGTGAGGTGCATGTAAAAGACTAGTTTGAGTTGTGCCTCAGTGAGGTGCATGTAAAAGACTAGTTTGATTTGTGCCTCAGTGAGGTGCATGTAAAAGACTAGTTTGAGTTGTGCCTGAGTGAGGTGCATGTAAAAGACTAGTTTGAGTTGTGCCTGAGTGAGGTGCATGTAAAGGACTAGTTTGATTTGTGCCTCAGTGAGGTGCATGTAAAAGACTAGACAAAACGGATAACAAATAGAACACACTATCAATAATTTTTGACCACTCTAAAAGAATTTTTTAGAGGAAATGTTCGGATAAGTATGACCCGTGTCAAAATGTTTGCATATGACCCATTTTGTTTGAATTTCTGTTTTCCTCATGTTGTAGGGGAGAGAAAATCGTCCAGTGGCTGCAGCAGTTTCAAGAGTACGCCTAGAAAGCCCAGAGGCATAGACTAAAGACGGGACTGCCAGCACTGCATGCAGAGACCCAGTTTGCTTGACTGCGGTGTGACACGGCGCAAGCCGTATCTTGCACCGCTACCCCTGGGGGGATTGGTCATTGGTCAAAGGTCAAACCACTGACATCCCTACTTTACATTCCGATAACTGGTAAATGGAGTCTCCCCCCCATTTTCAGATGTGTTCCAGAATTGCACCAGGAAGGAGACAACCCCAGCATGCTATTTATTTAGGGTGACTTTCTATTCATTAAAACATTATCGATTATTTTTCCAGCAGTTTCGTTTCCTTTTGGTTTGATTTTGTTCGTGTGAAAGTTTTTCGTTTTGCAGCCGATTTTCAGCTAACCATCACCCCAGGTACCAAGATCCCACCAGGTGCCAGACTCCCTAGAAGACATGCAGTGGGTCACTCTGAATCACCTCCGCTCCGGAGTCGGGCGTTTCGGTTTCCAACACACACCGCTGGGGTCTTCGCTCTTCGCCAGTTTGTCTGTCTGGTGCGCCTAAGCAGACCTCAAAGTACATCATATTTGAGTACTCGAGGGGGGGGGGGACCCCAGCCGATCTGTCCGACCCAAGTCAAGAGACCATTGACTGGTTGTGGCAACTCCGTGGACTGGTGTAGAAGCAATCTTCTCCCATACGAAAGAAGAAGAAGCAGCAGCAACCAATTTGTATCAAAACGATAAACACATTGGTCACAAGGATGCCCCCATATACAAAGGACATGCCAAGAGGTAAACTGTGTGTTAAAGTCTTTTCTTTATTGCATCTTTTCAACTCTTTTCAACACTGATCACCCACAAAATAAACTGTACATATATACATTAATCTTAGACATTTTATCAAACATTGTACTGAGGGTTGTCAAGCAAATTCAGCACTGGATCAGTTGGACAAATAAACTTTAAAAACAAATGTGTGGCTTCATAAATACTAGAAGAAAAAAAATTACGGAACCTTTTGTTCAGACATGATACAAATATTCCCACTGAATAACCTTCCAGTGGAAGAGTAAATCCCTTAATTGTTAAAAATATGTCCCTCTAGTGGGCAGAATATTTCCCTCCACTGGGCAGAATATTTCCCTCCAGTGAGCGGAATATGTCCCTCCAGTGAGCGGAATATATCCCTCCCGTGGGCGGAATATGTCCCTCCAGTGAGCGGAATATGTTCCTCCAGTGGGCAGAATATATCCCTCCAGAGGGAAGAATATGTTCCTCCAGTGGGCATCCCTCCAGTGGGCAGAATATGTCCCTCCAATGGTTACAACCGTCAAGTCAGAAAATTTGTCTGATGGACTCAGAGGCAAGTTCCATGCACCATACTGCCTGAATGATCACAGTCCTCTGTTGGCCCAGACCTGTGTGAACAATCAAAATACAATGCTGCAAGTGTGAATATTTTTCATAATATAAACAGGAGTATATATACAACATGCTCTTGACTGGCGCCCCCACCCCAGCAACAACTAGTCAACTTTTTGGGAAGGCCACCATCTAAGGGCTGGATAGCTCAGATGGCAAGAGCGCTGGAAACCATAACCAGAGGACTCGGGTTCAACCTCAGCCTGGCATACTGCACTTTAAAAAAAAACTTGTTTTACTTTATATCCAGATTCGTCCAAAACAAGGCTATAAAGCCACTCAAGGTCAAGGGCTAAGGAACAAAGGAGATAGGAAGGGACTCAGGAAGGCTGGAGATAGGAATTGACATTCCTCTTAAAAAGGGCAAGATCATAAGCAGGTGGGAAACATGAACCAGGAAGGGAATTCCTCAGAGAGGCAGACCGTGGGAAGAAGCTGTTCGGATTCCTCTTTGTTCTACACCTTGGGAGAGACAGAGTGTACGGGTGAGAGGAGGCTCGCTTATATGTCCTGACTAGGGGGACCAAGTCGGCCAGACCAGAGGAACACCTTTAATGGGAGTAAATAAATAAGACTTAAGGCTTTGCATGGTGGGTTAATCAATATAGGAAGGTTTGCGGTGACACCATGTATAAGGTCTCTTAAAGAAGAGGTGTGGTTCTGAAAAGAACCCGAGTGGTAACTCGACATTTCGACCAGTATGCTATGACCTTATACATGGTGTCACCGCAAACCTTCCTATATTCCATGGGAGTATATATTTACTCAGGGTGGCCACTGTCCACAGCACTGTTGCATTTCAGGCAACTGCGCCCATACCGACGCCGCCTGCTGGCTCCATCTGCTGCAGCAACCCACCTTGGCCGCTGCACGGTGCACGATGGTGTGCCGCAGCGACAACGCCTCAAGGTCCCTGGAGTAGCCACCGCCTATGACGCAGGCGCAGGCAATGCCATGGGCCACCACCCGGTCAATCACCCAGAAGTCGCGGTCATACAATCCTGTCAGGACAAGAGTGTCGGGTTTTTTAAGGTCATGAAACACGGCTGATTGACACTTTCCCCTCAGTGCAGTTCAGCGGAGCGTTCTCACATGCACCGCGGGGCAAATGAGCACTATTCAGAAAAGTCTGAACACCAATTTAAATCACACTAATAATCAAGTTGATTGTGTCCACGCAAAACAAACCCAAAAAGTTGAGATTAGCCCGAGAAAATTGAAGGTGTTCCTCTGCTCTTCTCGACATGGTCCCCCAGTCAGGACATTGAAGCAAGCAACCAGGCTGTTTGCCTCCTCTCACCCGTACACTTGATCTGTCACTAGGTGTACAACAGGGAGGTATCGGAGGAGCTTCTTCCCCCGTTCTGCCTCTCTCTGGAATGCCCTTCCTGGTTCATGTTTTTCCCCCTGTCTACAACCTTGACCTTTTTAAGAGGAATCTTAATTCCTATCTCCAGCCTTCCCGAGTCCCTCTCTATCATCTCCTTCTTCCCTTAGTCCTTAACCTTGGGTGGCTTTTTAGCCTTGTTTGAAATTGCACCTGTCACTCGGCTACAGGGCCAGCCCCGACTTGGGACTCCACCTCCCACAATAAGTACCTATAGCTGTTCACAGATTCGCAGTCTATGCCGTATGCACCCTCACCTTTGTCAGTCAATGAGAGCAGGCCAAGATCGTCGCTCTCGTGAGGGTCCACTCCGGCATCGTACAGGACCAGATCCGGCCGGAAAGTGTCCAGTATCCAAGGCAACTGCTCGCGGATGGCGGCCAGATAGTCGCGGTCGCGCAGCCTCGGCGCCAGGCTGAGGTCCAGGTCGCTGGCTTGCTTCCGGTGCGGAAAGTTTTTTCCGCAGTGCACGGAAAAGGTGAAGACGTTGGGTTGGTCCCTGAAAATGTAGGCAGTGCCGTCGCCCTGCGGGGGAAGTCGAGACGAGAATAGCGCATTACGCTTCCGTTGTCGGGAATTGACTGTCCGAGAAATAGGGCTACTGAATTGGCTACATTTCATTAGCTTCCCAAGGCCTGTTGACTGTGATTGGCCAGCCAGTAGAGCGCCCTCGAGAGGTTGCAACACATTAGCCAATGACAATGAGCTCAATCTGTCGACCCACGGTACATCTGAGAAAGAGTTATAATTGTACATGTAATTGGCTAACGCGTTTCAAACACTTGAGGGCGCACTAATGTCCAATTGATGCATTGCAAGCTCCTGGAGGTGCACTTTTTGGAATCGCCCGAATTGGGATGCATTTGATGAGCTTCCACTCTTGGGCCCTTTCCCAAAACCTGGCTTAGGCTTCAGCTCCAGCTTCGTCTGTGTTTCCTCAAAAGCTGAAAATACAGGTTGGATTCTTGTTCAAAATGCAGTAGGGCCTATAACAATAAACAAAAAAAAAGGAAGCGAAAAGCTTCCCTTGTTCAAGAACCAGAGACAAAGCCGGAGCCTGAGCCTAAGCCGGGTTTGTTTTGGGAAAGGGCCTTGGTTTCTCAACAAGACAGGAAGGGGGTGGGGTTAGGCCGCGTCCTGATCACCTGGTGGACGTCCAGATCGACAACGAGGACCCTGCTGGCCCGGCCGCTGCGCAGGGCTTCCCCAGCAGCCACGGCCAGGTCGTTCAGCAGGCAGAACCCGGAGCCGTGACCGGGGAAGGCGTGGTGGGTTCCCCCGGCAGTGCTGCAGGCCAGGCCCCTGGTCATGGCCAAGCTCGATGCCAGGAGGGTACCTCCTGGGGTGGGGGGGGGGGGAGAGGAAGGGGAGGCAATGATGAACGATACCAAGGCCCTTTTCCAAAACCCGGCTATCTCTCTGTCTCTTCGTCTGTGTCTCTTTGTCCGTGTCACTGTCTTTCTGTTTCTGTCTGTCTCCCTGTCACTGTCTGTCTTTCTTAACCCATCTCTGTATGTATCTCTCAGCTTATAGCTCCATGCTCGCAGTCTCTTTCTGTCTCCCTCTCTCTCTCAACCTCTCTCTCTCAACCTCTGTCAACCTCACCCTCTATCCCTCTCTCAACCTCTGTCACCCTCTCCCTCTATCCCTCTCTCAACATCTCTCTCACTCTTTCAAGTGTCTCTTTGTCAGCCCGTACAACCCTTCTGAGAAATAAAACCCAACCATACAGTGCAGTGAGCTCTGAGCTCTAAAAAAAGAAGAAAGTGTTTTAGTGCATTTTTTCCCGAGCGATTCCATACCAGTCTCCAGGCGACACCGCCTCACCAGTCCCTCGCTCCACGGGAAGCCTGTACGCCGCTGCTCCTGGGCACTAGTCGCCCCGCTGAAGAAACGGTCCACATACTCTGCGGTGTGGACGACCGCGGCCGTCTCCCTGCCGACTGGCGTCGGCGTGGCGACCTGCCGGGCGCCGACGACGCTGTCGCGCAGCAGGAACTGGTGGACTGCGGTGAATTTGGCCATGGGGAAGCGGTGGTTCGCTGGGAGGGGGCAGACGTAGTCGTCGTGGTGCACGACAGGCAGGCCTGGGGCCGCATGGCTGCAGTATCTCCTTCGTCGGCTCCAACGGCAGATGGCAAAGCTGCCTTGGGCAAAACCAGTCACTCGGCACTAGAAAGTGGGGATTTAAAAACAAAAATAACAATAATAATTACACTTTTAGGCCCCTTCTTTATAGTCACAAACTCACCCGAGTGACCAAAATAATGACAAATTGGGGAATGATAAGTACGGTGTTTTTTTTCAGAGAGCATGTTTGGTAGGTAGTCTAGGTATAATTTAGTTGCGGTAACCGTAACCCTCATCCTCCCGAAGGTCGGAGACCTAAGGGTTACGGGAACGTATGTACAAAATTATAGCGAGGTTTTTGTTTTTACCATTTTGGAAACACCACTGTCCCGATCGCCCCCTTTTTCCACCCTTTTGAAAATCGCCACACACAATCTAAGGACATGCACTTGATCCCAAATGTATACTGAATGTGATCAGATAACCCAAAACATCGTGGGTAAAATACACTTTTCCGAAAAACGGGCAGAAACTCACCCAAATACTGTCTGTAAATGTCCCGTCAACGTCTCCGCCAGGTTCGGAATCCGAACCTGGCGCCTCGACCAATCAGCGCTTAGTCTCGTGACGAATACCCGTACGACGGCTATTTGCTGTTTCGCAATAACAGTCCACACTCGTGGAGCGCGCAGGTCATGTACATGTACGTGTGTGTACGTAGCGTACGGGTTCATACTGTACATGTACATGTACATGTGCACTGTACTGGTGTGCATGTATATTACGTGTACAGTACATGTACATGTACGTGTATTATCAAAGAGTATTCATTGGTACTCTGCTTGCACATGTACGGTACATGTACATGTACATGTACCGTACAATCACATGTACAGCGCACGTGTTGTATCCATGGTTGTATACAGTACCAGTCGGCTCTTCATAGGGCGATGACCTGCGCGCGCACCACGAGTGTGGACTGTTATTGCGAAACAGCAAATAGCCGTCGTGCGGGTATACGTCACGAGAATAAGCGCTGATTGGTCGAGGCGCCAGGTTCGGATTCCGAACCTGGCGGAGACGTTGACGGGACATTTACAGACAGTATTTGGGTGAGTTTCTGCCCGTTTTTCGGAAAAGTATTTTACCCACGATGTTTTGGGTTATCTGATCACATTCAGTATACATTTGGGATCAAGTGCATGTCCTTAGATTGTGTGTTGCGATTTTCCAAAGGGTGGAAAAAGGGGGCGATCGGGACAGTGGTGTTTCCAAAATGGTAAAAACAAAAACCTCGCTATAATTTTGTACATACGTTCCCGTAACCCTCAGGTCTCCGACCTTCGGGAGGATGAGGGTTACGGTTACCGCAACTAGGTATAATTATGTGTATATAAATGTGTATAAAACAAATGACCAGTATTGAAATCGTTGATTTTCACTTCACGTGTTTTCACTTAACGTGTAAAATCTGGGGGTTTTGGTCGGGGGTAGTCACGGAGTCGAACACATACTATCATCATAGTTACCGGGTTTCCCAGCAGGATTCCTTGGACCCTACTATGAGTACTAAAGTACTAACGCCCAACCCCTCAAAAAAAAGAGGCGATTGTAAGGGTCCAAGTTACTCGGACTAGAAGTCCACCTTCTAATACTACTTACTAGTAACAGCTCAGATGGAAGAGTACCAGTATAACCATGGTTAATCCTAGTCCGAGTAACTTGGACCCGACAAGTCACCCTTTTTTTTATCGAATTTTGAAATTTTGAATTTCGGGTGACATAATGTATCCGTGGCCAACATCGACTGAGTATAACTTAGTTCAGACGATAAGGCTTCTAAGTTCCGTTTTTCAAAGGAAAAAATGTACTCACCCTCCAAAGGAGAAATCCCATTTGCCTTCTTGAACTTCTTGTGCATGTACTTGGCTTGTAGCGAAATGGTAGACTTGAAATAAGGTTAATAATGAGTTTGCGCATGCGTGATGTCCTCGTAGACTTTTTTAGGCTTCGACTCGAGAATTATTTTTGTATCATGATTCATGATTACAATTAACATTAATTCATGAAAAGAATCAGGAAGAATTTTTGACTCACTTAGCCCATGCTCATAGTTATACTTCTACTTATATACTACAGAATTTGATAGTTTTAGTCGCTAGTGTCGTATCCTTTCATGTTTCACTCTGAATGCCTCAAGACGGGTAGAACGATCGCTCGATCAGAGCTGCCGACGCGAGTCTAGTGGTACTCCAACGACGGGTAAACAACTACAGTAGCCCAGATAGTGCTTCCCAAACAACTCAGCCATTGCAATACTGCGTGCGCATTGCGTGCGCTGACGTACGTCCATCCCAAACGCGCCCACCCCAAAATGGCTAGACAGGTGTCACGGTCTCATCTTTCCCCCGTGCTCGGATTTCCAAAACGCGGCCGAACGCCCCGAAAGTATGCGCAGTAATGCCCCCCGTATATGCTCAGGTGAGTTCCTACATCAAGTAAAGGTCAATAAATTTGCATACACACGCATGGGTCACATACTGCGGTCGAGCAGGGTACGGTCGTGCGCACCAGAACATACACTGTACATGTACATGTACATGTACATTTTTACGCTGTAGCTTTTTATTTTGGGCGCTCCCTTCCTTATGTACCACAACAAAGCTCAACCATGGCTCAACCGCTGACTACCACTACCAGCGTGCGATATACGAACAGTGTACAAAATGTACATGCACATGGGCGTACGTGTACGGACACATCACATGCACCCGTACGTACGTGTGTGTACGACTGGAGAGATCAGCATGCAGGATAATCAAGCACGTTGCTGTAACGTGCTCAGTCATCCGGTGCGCTCTTCCGGAAATCCGAGCACGGGGAAAGGTGAGATCGTGACACCGGCAAAGACTATAGTCCCCAGTTCAGTCAACTTTTTTTTTGGGGGGGGCCAGTTTTGAAACCTAAATTTCTGTTTCGCCAACTCAATTTTTTAAAACTGTTTGGACTGTATGAGTAATTTGTTTGTGTTAATGTTTTTAATTGTTTGAGAAAGGTCCTGCTAGGACCGAAACGTCAGGCCCACTAAATTTTGAGATTTGCATTTTGGTCATTTTAGTCAGTAAGCATGCAGTTTGCAAAATTTTTGTATAACACTTTGTTTTTAATCATTATAATTAATGAGAATGTGAACTTTTGTGGCAATCGCACCGTTCATATTCCAGATAGGAAAAAAGGGTTCACATGACTGTCCAGGTTGAATTCTCGATTCGAAAGACATTATTTCAATTTATCAATGATAACAGTAATATAGCCTATAGGTGCGTTTCACGATAGTGAACCCTCAAGGGTTTGCAACGCGTTGGCCAATCACAATGCGCAGAATCTGTCGACTCTTTCCATTGTTGCGAACTCTTGAGGGCGAACCATTGTCAATCGCCCGTATTGCTCATAAGGGTGCAGAACACTAAATCGAGCTCCCATTGAACACTGTACAAAAACACTCACTTTCAAAACCAATTATCCCACGCCCAAAAGTCTCTCAGTTCTTGTAGCTACTTAAAATTGTAGTTTGGACCTTCATCTCTCAGATTTTTTTCAATTTTAGTGCCCTTAATTAGCCGATTAGATTTTTTGCTTATTACCCCCAGAAAAAAAACACCCCCAAAATGTGTAGCCGTCCAGGCCGAATTTCTGCAAGGATTTTGGGATGGACCCTCCACTTCAACAGCCAAATAGGGCCACATTTAAAGCCAGATATGGTCCAAATTACATACCAAATTGAAGAGTGAACCCCCAGGTTGTCTCAAGCTTCACTTATTCTACGATGTATCAGTTAATTAGCCTCCAAAGACCCCTTATTAAAAAAAGTTGTGGGTACACACTTTATAATAATCAGCTCGGCGGAGCCATCTTGGATGGATTTTGTGTGCTGCACCCATAAGGCAAGTAACACATAATTATTAATTTTTTAAATTACTTAGGTATACGTGAAGACAAAGCACTTTCATCGATCAGAAATTATATCATCTTAAGTGCTTGGTATATTTTGTCCATTACTGGCCGATAGAGTAAAACAAATAATTTGTATGGCTCTGCCGTTGAGAAAGGTCCTGCTGGGATCGAAACGCCAGGCCAACTATAGGATTTGCCTTTTATTAAGTTTGTTTGTATTATTACTTATGATTAAATTTGTATGATTAATTTGATTCACATAGCACACAGAACGAAAAAAATTGCAATCATCTTATACTTGCTTAATTAACCAAATAATCAAATTTAACACAAGTTATAGAGCCAATTAATTTGCTTACCTTCCAATTAATAATAGCTTAATAATTATTCATTTACCTTTTAAATCTTACTGGAAAGCTAAAGCAAATTTCAGATCGAATTATTAACTAAAGGTGGACTTCAAGTATACAGATCAGAGATAGGCCTACATTGTTAAACCCCACAAATCTAAATAATATGTAACCTAAGATGGCGAAATGAGGCATTTACATGTACATGCACTCCAAAAGTCCTTTTCGAGTAAACGGCGTCGCTGAAGTCGAAGTACAAGTATTGTCAAAATGCATGTCAAAATCGATTTCAATTTGTTTGCATTTTCGGAAAACTTATGGGCGTTTCCAGCGTCACCCGCATTTCACTTCTGTGTACTCATTCACAATCTTTTTAATTTTTTACAGTATAGAGAATCATCATTACATTTTTTGCTATAGGGCCTAGATATACTCTTTATGTATAAGGCAATAACCCCATGATAATTAGAAATTTAATTGACACTTTTTATACAAGCATGATACTGATTAACAAAACCGTCACTCGAATTTCATACCTCCAGTCGTGTACAGCTGAGCACTCACATGTCTTCAAGGAAAGTATGGATACATTATTTTTTTTCCTTTAACTGGCATGAAGTCATACTACTAAATAGCGTTATAAATTTCGGGATCCTGCTTTTTCCCAAAAAAATCATACAAATGAATATGCACAAGAAGAAGTGCATACATTTTAAGGCTAAATTAACCAGAAAGAAACGTGACATATTATTTAATAGAAGATTTGACTATAACCACAATAATTCAACAATCTTTCAACAATAACTTGAAAAAGAAACGGAAGTTCAGAAATGAATTTGATTTTTTGGGGGAACCATGTCCCAGTTTGTATGGAATTGCCCTTAATATCTATTATCAAAGGACAATCAATATTGAGAAATCGGGAAATCAATTTTGTAAGTGTGTCTGCGCGTACGCTGCAATCACCGTCGGCGCACCGTTTGCAATGACCTCATCAAACTTTAGAGCCGTTTTTCACGAAAAGTGTTTTCCGTGACTGCACGTTGCTTCATCGCATTTCTCGCGTCGTAACTTTGGATTTCGGCAACGTATGGAAATAGATGTAACTGTTTTGATATTATTAGAAAGCTAATGAGGTACTCATTGCAGATGTGGGAAAATGTCGAAAACTGAAATTTGGACGAGATCCTCATTATACCGGGTCACAATTATTTACCATGGTTAACTTTGCGCTGACACCATGTAACACATCTCTTTTGAGACGGATAGTGTGGCTCTGAAAAGAACCGGTATGACAACGTACGTTTCGGGCAGCGTGCACTCTGCCTGTCGTCAGAGTGCACATTGCGGGCATTGGGGTGGCACCTCAGAGAATGGTGCACCAGCTCTCCTCATTGCGCTCTCGTGGCGGTGGAGCGCGGGGGGGATTCGGACGGTTGGGTTGGGAGCCGCCGCTCTGGCTCCTGGCGCGAGACTCGCCACTGGGGGCGGCGGCTTGCCTGGTGGTGCGTGCCTCGGGTTGAGGGTAGAGATACTGACGAACGGCTGGATTCGTAAGTACGCTGCTATAGGGACTCGGCTGCGGATTGACCGCTCGTTGAGCGTGGGACGGCTTTTTCTGAAACAGCTGAACGAGAAGATCGCACTTGCGCATGGGGTTGTAGTCGCAATCGTTGGTGTACTGCCGTACCTTGTCCGGTATCGAGCCGAATGGCAACTCGACCTCGCCGCGGAACTCCTCGACCAGCTTCAGGCCGGCCGGCAGGGCGAACTCACGCTGAAACTGGTCGTCCCCGCTGCACAAATTGTCCACGTAGAGCACGAAGCCGCCCGCCTTGAGGTCGCCGAGGATGGTGCGGAGCAGGGAGCCGCTCTGGTGGTCGTCCCGGAAGAAGGCGGACACCGCCGAGAAAGACTTGATCAGGGTCAGCAGGTCGGCCTGCCGGACGAAGTTCCGATAGGTAAACGGCAGGTGCCTGTCCTCCACGAAGTTGCACTTGCCGTAGGTCACGCCGAACTGCCGGGGCAGGCGGTCGTAGATGGCCTCCCAGGTCTCCCTCCACTCGGGGTAAAGGTCGAGGACCAGGCAATTGAGCCTCCCACTCGGCCAGACGTCGTGGTCGTCCAGGAACTGTGCCAGGCCGAGCAGGTCCGAGCCCGGGCCGCCGCCGATGCTGCAGACACTGAGGGTACCCCCGTGCCGTAGCCCGGCGTGCCAGACTGCCCTCAGCGCCGAGTGGCGTAGAGAGCAGTAGACCACATAGCTGTGGTGGACGAGGTATATGAAGACGTAGGCGCAGCGGTTGGCCGGCTCTGTCCAGTCGGTGCGCACGTCGGTGCAGGCGTAGCGCAGGCCCTTCTTGTAGCAGAGGGAGATGCGAGGCAGGGCTTCTTTCACCAGGGCCAGACCGTCCCAGTGATCCGTCTGTCCCACCAGTTCGTCAAGGATTCCCGCCAGCGCTTTACGGAACACGTTCGCCGCAGCTGAGTTTCCACTGAAATCCATGATCTATTTAAGGCAAGAACGAAAATGGACAAACAAAGCAAATTATTATTATTTTTTTAAATATTTGGTATCATTTTACCAGAGAGAGTTGCGTGATTGTAATTCAAATTAGGATTTCCTTACTCGACGTGTATTCAGGCCTGTATACGTGTGGTCAATGTTTGCTTAAAAAAACACACACACACACCCCCACACACACACCCACCACAGTCAGCCCGAATGGTACTCGAACCATTCTATCTAACACAAACGTCTGTCTCACTTCTTGTGGTTGTGGTCGCGTGATGGGTGCGAAGTTGTACAGCGCGTACGTTTGGTGCTATAGCTGCCATATATTATTAGGTATATTGCTATGATTTGCCTTGGTGAGAATGTCATTCGGTGAGGAGAATGTAATTCTTGGAGTCGCGGCCTCGCATGCCCCATTAGCGAGCTTTCGTTTTGCGACGGGAGAAATCTAGTACGGTAATACGAGCCGAACATACATCTGAGCAAGCGCGACAACCCGCAAGTCCCCGTACCGTTGAAATATGGGACCGTAGAGTGCAGGGGAAATAGCGTCCGGTCCAGAACACAACGCAGAGCAGTCGGCTACTGCATTACGTAGCAAGTGACCGATCCTGCGTGTGTAATTTGATACTCAGTGCAGGGCAGCGTTGTGCAGTGCCTTATGCAGTGCGTATACCCCTCACACAAACAGAACGAAACAGATTCCAAACAGGACGGGAGCTTGGGTGCGGGAACGGTCGCGGTCTGTGAAATATCCCGTACTGTGCGCTCGATCTCCGTCGTAAATCGAAAGCTCGCTATTATGTTTTTGATACGGGCGATTCAAAATAAGTAGTGCGCCCTCAAGAGTTTGCAACGCGTTGGCCAATCACAGTGCTTGAAATCTGTCGACCCCTTCCGTTGGGTCGACTGAAGCCAGTGAGTTCAGTCACTGAATATTCACCAGTATTCAATGCCAACCGTTCCACCCTCAACATTTCATTCCAAAGTTTATCCCTCAAATTTAGGACCCTGGGCTATGAATGGTGGAATTACTCATTGTTATAAGGAGGTGACACCGTGTGCAGAACTGCTCTATTGTGAGTGAGTGTGGTTCTGAAATGAACCGGAGGGTTTCACTCAGACGTTGTACAGTGTGCCCTAGCTGTTCGTCTTCAGGAGGAAGAGTCCCGGTGTTTCTCTGAAAATCATTGATGATTCTCTTAAAATTTAATCATTACACTCTTTATAATTATGTCTTTGTTAAAAGACCTGAAGACCTTTTTAAAAAAAAATAAACGTTGTAATTTTATCAAAATGTCAGATACTCTTTCATGAAATTATTGAAATGTTGCTCAATGGCCAATACACCAATCCGCCCTTGACAAATTGACCAATCACAACGCGCGATTTAAGGTCCGACAAATTGCCGCCATTTTGTCCGCCATTTTGTTCGTAGTGTCACTTTTGTTTCGTATGGTTTCATATAATTATTTTCATTGTAATTCTGACACTCGATACCCTGGCAAGAGAGGAAAATTTGTTTTGGCCTTTTCCGAAAATCAAAGCCAACAGAGACTTTCGGTGGTTGTGGGCGTGCAGGGAACGCGCACTGCGTGTGGGCTATCGTGACAAGTCGTGCGCATGTGCGGGACTGCTTGGCCGTTTATATGGTGGGCGTGGCCTACTGGATCGGTGTAGGCCTATTATAATATATTCTGGTAATTTGTACATGCTTGAATTGGCTACACTGTATTATAATGACTGCATTGAAATAAAAGGTAAGCTTACAGATGGTGGCCTACAGATGGTGGTGGTATGGGTTGATCGTGGAATACCTTGAAATTGAATGGTCATTCATCAAGCACGACCTCTGGCCGGGCGAGAAGACATTCTTTTGGATTGTCATCTTGTGGGTACTTGCTGGTGCATTTACGGAGGCGTGATAAATAATTTTAGTGTCTCTTTTTTTAATACACAGAATTCAGCCTTCCGGAACTTGTTCTGGCTACGTTTAGGGTACGTTTACACGCGTATGTAGCGAACTCCGCTGTCAACATCGCCGCTCAACTCCAATGTTAGCGGCGAAGTTAACAGCGCAAATTAACATATTGTGCCGTTCGCTGACTTCATCATAGCAGTGAAAAAATAATGTGATACTTTAGCTGCCGACAAGTGGCTGTGTAATGACGTGTGGACTCACTGACTTGCATGACTGCAGTGCACGTGACTTCCACTTCCCTCGACCTCAAAGTCCATGTATTACGGCCGTTTACGAAATGAAGGCTTTGGCTCGGGCTTAGACTTCGGTCGGCGTATTATTTCTCTTACACGTTATAATTAATGTCACAGGCATCTAGAAACAAGTGTTTAGCTAAAGTTCCTTGCTGAATTCACCGTACTTATCGAGCCAACAAACCCTCACTGACTTCGGCGACAACCCACAACCTGGTTTTTTTTTCCGGTTTTGTCAGACGACTCGGAAGACGAAGCCTGAGCCCTTTATTTCGTAAACGGCCAATGATTAAAAAATACAGTTATAAATAGTGCCATATTCGCACACACTAAACTGCAGTTCGCAGTCCGGGTTAACGCTAGCGAAGTTTAGTTTACAAACATCATTTACATTAGGCCTAATGGTGGCTGTGCAATAGCTAACATTTCAATTACTAGAGTGTAGACGGTAAGCGATAAGCAGACAATACAGGTATAGAAGCAAATTAAGATATTGGTTGATTGAAGGCATCTGAAGTCAACGGTTTCGGTCATGAGACAGTCAAGATAAGGCCTTGTGCCTTGTGGCTCCTTTTTTTTAAACAAATTTTACATTACTGAAGGCGCGGTGCTATAGCCAACAGGTATGGAAGCAATATTGAGGTAACCAATGAGTGTCCCATCATTGCAAACCGTAAAAAAGGGATAAATTCCAAAATTAATGGGAATTAACGGAATTCCAACTTACGTGCTGATACTGTGATAGAGCCTGCTGAGTGCTGTACAAGTGCAAATCACGGGACAAAGACAGCAACAGGAATATCCCAACTAGGCCCTAGCTATTACTAGTATAAAATGCTATTTCTCGAAAACTAGTTACGCTTGGGAAAACCCGTTTACTACGGAGCTCTGGAAATGCCATCCGATGTGTTGTGTTCGCATCGAGAGTTACCTTTTGTGTGACGGCGCGGTACGTACGCAGTGCATGATGCACGCAGCCGAACGTATAGAGCTAATACCAAAGTAAACGGCTTCAAGTACGTACGGATGGAAACAATGAATGATTTCACACAATCAGATTGATGCTATCTTGTTGAAAGTCATTATGACATTTTGTATTACACATGTATGTATAATATTGCGTTGTTGTTGTTGTTGTTTTTTTTTTTTTTTTACTTTTTAATGAAAAAGGGCATACAGGGCATTCCGTCAAATGTGTTTCTCATACGGGGAATTCCAGCTCAGCTAGCTATCTATGACGTCAGAGCTAGTGGGTTGACAGGGGTCAGTGGGGGAATAAACACGTTGGAAGTGTAATACTCATCCTAATAATATTATTATCATTTTTATCATTTAGTCAGTAAGCAGTATGCGACAGTTTTGTATATCAATCATTATTATTATTATTGTTATGTTACGGAAACAAACATTGACTGAAATGTATTTCGATAGTAAGAACTGTAATGATCGATTTATTCACATTTACTTGATGCATGCAGTATTGATTAATTCAACAATTTCATCAAATTAATACGAGATCTAGAAATTACAACTTTTAATTGTCATTAATTTTGCCCAAGTTATCTTTGTATATTGATGCAATCAACGAATTGAATTCTCAGTTTATCGATTTGTTTTTCTTTATAATATAATTATTAAACTAAAGATCGAGACGGCTATTATTGGGCTTATATTTGTCACTAGGTAATGAATCAGTTTCCTTGAGCAACGGTGTTTATGTAGTTATCGTCCGTTTGGACATTTATTTCGTTGTTATTCAGAAAGTACTAATGATTTCCTTTTGTGTGGTAATCAAAACAAATCAAATCAAATCGATGTCTCGTCGAGGATTAAACATGTCTTAAACTATTGAGGGCGCCCTTTGTAACAGCTTTAAAATGGCGACGCGCTTTGCAGTTCTCAAAGCGAAAAACAAGTTAGTATCGCCTTTCTTTGCCCTTTCAAGTCTAGTGTGAAACATTTATCAGACTGAGACTTAACCAGGCGTAGTCTTAGTGTGCTGAGTCAGGTTGAAATGTATTGGATGCTTTTAAACTATGAAGTATGATGGTAGTTGTACAAGAAGTACTCAAGTACTAACTTAGGCCTAGTTTAGTCCGAGTAACTTGGACTGGAGTTGGACCTGACAAGTCACCCTTTTTTATCGAAGTTTGAAATTTGGAAGGTCGGGAAAGGTCGGGTGACTGTAGTGTAGGGTACCAGTACCCCCAGAACTGTGGGGTTCTACGTCGTCCGCTGCTCTCCCGACCGGAACCCCACAGATAACTAGGCTTTTTTCCCATAGGCTTCTGTGTAACGTTCACAAGTGCTGTGGCATAGGGATCAGCAGGTTCAGCATAACTCATAAAATACTGCTTCATTTGGCCCAAGATTTCTAGCAAATGTGGTTTACATACCACGCACCTGTGTGCAACTGTCCATTTGGCGAAAATGTGTCGATTTCCAAAAAAAAAACAGTTCTGGGGGTAGGGTACCAGGAAAAAGACTCCCAATTCTACTAGTACTAACCACCAAAATATTTCGACTACCCTAGTCCGAGTAACTTGGACCCGACAAGTCACCCTTTTTTATCGAATTTTGAAATTTTGAGTTTCGGGTGACTGTAGGGTCCAAATCAATCAGTGTCATAATCTCGATTATCTGTACAAACCGCCAAAAACATTTCGAAACATTCCGACACAAACCCCCAGATTTACCGCCGAAAATACCCGTATCACCGTCCTACGTGCCCATTTTTGGATTCAGTGAGAATCAAGGATTCTAATACTGGTCATTTGCTTTACTCACGTTTTGGAAAAAAGGGAAAAAATACCCTCAGTTGATCGAGAAGGTGTTTCGCCCGTGCGACAGCCAAAACAAGGCGGCCATCCTTTTTTCCAAAAATAGCATTCTGACAGTTCCGTGTGCGCAGTGGGTCTGCAACCGTTGAGCCCACGACTGTTTCATGAACGGCACGTTTGACGTTTTGACGTTTGACGTTTTGCGCGACCATAGGGGTCAACACGTGTGGCCATGCGCACACTCACACAGACCCACTGCACACACGGACCTGTCAAAACGTCATCGTTTTGCGTGTAGTGGTTGCGTGTGCAGTTAAAAATATATATTTTTTTTTTAAAGGGGCGATTGTAAGGGTCCAAGTTACTTGGACTATGTATCACCTAGTACGTAGTAGTAGTACTAGTAGTAGTAGTACTACTACTACTACTTCTACTACTAGTAATTATTAACGAATCTATGGCCATAGGTCTACCATCAAAACCGGTAAAATGGACACCCCTGTTGGGTATCACTTCAATCTCCCTGATCATTCGATATCAGATATGAGTGTACTGGGCATAGAATCACTTGGTCACCGTAGTAATGCTGTCCGTCTTAGCCGTGAGAAAATGTGGATGAAGCGTCTTCGGACTATTCAACCACATGGTCTCAACATCCAGGAGGGTAATGACTAACACCATGCAGCTTTCTGATAATCCTTCTTTTGTGTTCAGTCTTTCACATTTCTCTCTTTGATCTTTCCCCCTATTGTCACTAATCCCTACCCCACTCCTTGCCCTTCTCTTTGATCTTTCCCCCTCCTCTCACTAATCTCTACCCTACCCCTTGCCCTTCCCTTTGATCTCTCCCTACCAGCTTTACTCTTTGTCCTTTGTTTCTCATCCGTGTCCTATTCACTCTCTCCCCCTGCCTTCGTGTACATGTATCTGTTTTGTCCTTGTCACTCTGCCTTTGAAAAAAGGTCCTGCTAGGATCGAAACGTCAGGCCCACTAAATTTTTTGATTTACTTTTTGGTAATTTTAGTCAGTAAGCAGTTTGCAACATTTTTGTATATCACCTTAAATTATTAATAGTAATAGTTTGTTTTACTCACATTTTGGAAAAAAAGGAAAACAAATCCCCTTACAAGTTGATCGAGAAGGTGTTTCTCCCATGTGACGAGCCAAAACAAGGCAGCCATCTTCGATTTCAAAAAAGGGCATTCTGACAGTTCCGTGTGCGCAGTGGGTTTGCAAGCATTGAGCCCCGCGGCGACTGTTCTTAGTTGCATGCAAGTTACATTAAGTTGTGAACTGCTTAGAAAACATTGTCTTAAGCCTGCAAGCGCTTTATAAATGATTAATATCATTTAAGGACATTCACATCGCATTGTTATCCCACAATCACTATTACTTAGCACTAGTATTAACATGAGGGAGACATTTCCTGCTGAGCAGAATTTCAGGCTTGAGTGGCTCTGAAATTGAGCCCAGGTTCCACAGGCATGGAGAAGCCTGCAATGGTGTGAGGAAGTACCCCCCCCCACACACACCCACCCCACCCACCCCACCCAAATCACACACCCACCCCACCCACCCCACCCAAACCACACACCCACCCCACCCACCCCACACACCTTACACACCCACTTTCCACTCACCTTGCCCCTGGTTCTCCGTTGCAGCCAAAATAAGGAGAACGTGCGGTGTCAGAAATGCCTGGAGTTTGGCCACTGGACCTACGAGTGCTCGGGGAAGCGGAAGTACACGCAGCGAGTGTCGCGCGTCTCCCACCTCAACAAGAAGATAAAGCGGTTCAAGGATCAACAGGAGCAGGCACTCGTGGTGTGAGTACAGAAGGGGTGGGGGAAGGGAAAAGGGAGTTGTCATGATGAGACCCCCGAATAAAGGTAAAAAAAAAAAAAATCCTGAGATTCACTCAAATTCAGGCTGATGGGGAGACTTGTAGGCACCACCTAACTCTTTGGATTTCATGATTTTTATTTAAGGAGGCATATCACACCCTTATTCTGTCATCAGGTCAATCAGGTCAAGACGTTGGTATTTGTACATGTACATGTATGTCAAAAATAAGGAGGGTCTGACGTTTCGATCCTAGCAGGACCTTTCTCAAAGGCAGAAAGCAGAAAGCCCTGACATTTTCATCCTAGCAGGACCTTTCTCAAAGGCAGAATGCCCTGACGTTTCGATTCTAGCAGGGCCTTTCTAAAAGGCAGAATGCCCTGACATTTTGATCCTAGCAGGACCTTTCTCAAAGGCAGAAAGCCCTGACGTTTCGATCCTAGCAGGACCTTTCTCAAAGGCAGAAAGCCCTGATGTTTCGATCCTAGCAAGACATTTCTCAAAGGCAGAAAACCCTGATGTTTCAATCCTAGCAAGACCTTTCTCAAAGGCAGAAAGCCCTGACGACTGACGTTTCGATCCTAGCAGGACTTTTCTCAAAGGCAGAAAGTCCTGACGTTTCGATCCTAGCAGGACCTTTCTCAAAGGCAGAAAGCCCTGACGTTTCGATCCTAGCAGGACCTTTCTCAAAGTCAGAATGCCCTGATATATTGACCCTAGCAGGACCTTTCTCAAAGACAGATTGCCCTGATGTATCGGCGCGAAGTGGTTACAGCTATATCCCTTGAATTTTCCCAATTCATTCTGTCAACTGAAGGAAGGAGGGAGCCAAATGAAAAGAATGATTTTGATCACAGCTGCTTTGGGGTAAGGGTAAGGGTGAGGAAGACATGAAGACATGAAAACTGCAAATCCACGTTTTTGTTTCAATTTCAGGCCCAAGCCAGATGGAAAACAGAAGGT
Source organism: Luidia sarsii (assembly GCA_949987565.1). Taxonomy (NCBI): domain Eukaryota; kingdom Metazoa; phylum Echinodermata; class Asteroidea; order Paxillosida; family Luidiidae; genus Luidia; species Luidia sarsii. The sequence continues at coordinate 24,246,052 of OX465102.1, read as the reverse complement.
TCCCTCCAAGAAATCGAGGTAAAGTATTCTTAGACATTGACGATTTAGTACCAAGTTCAGACCGCTTAAGCTTCCCAATTCCATTTCTGTGGCAGATTTCAAAAATGTCAGTTTTTCCTTTACTGAATCTTTTTTTTTTTTTCATTTGCTACCAAAACGGTATCAAATGTACAGAAAAACATAAGCTTTCCAAAGGCGCTTGGTTCGTGCAGGCGGTTCACTGTGTAGTCTTTCTTCGTGCGTTGGTTACTAGTCTCCTCGCTCTTGAGCAATCGCGACTATCATTTTTTTGCCATGTGCACCTTGATCGAAGGCTATGCTGATGCCCACAAGTCCCTCCATCAACCCTTGGGTCGGCTTCTGCGGTTCTTTCCCACAGGCCCAGGAAACGCCGCAAGGCCAGGCACCCGTCGAGCAGCAGCGAGGACTCGAGCAAAGACAGCGACTCCTCCGACTCCTCCAGCTCCACTCCCACGGACTCGGATTCGTCCAGCGACGACAGCAGCGACATGTCGGACAGTGACAGCTCGGACAGTTCAAGCACCACCACTAGCAGCAGCAGCAGCAGCAGCAGCAGCAGCAGCAGTAGTAGCAGTAGCAGCAGCAGCGACTCAAGTGCCGATGGCAGGAACAAAGTGCCGCACAAGAAACGCAGACGATGATTGTTGAACCACCTCATGCCGGGCTACCCCTGCGAACCGGAGCGTGCTTGTTACGTGTTGCTGCCCATTCAAAGCTGTTGAGGAAACAATGACTACAGGGCAGCTTGTACGCCAGTGCTACAGCACTTACACACGTACTCATACAAAACAAAATATATCCCTGCCCATGTACCGATTCTCTTGATATTTTTGCCAAGTGCTCCTACTCTTCGAGTACTGGTACTCATTGAAAAAAATTGGAAAACTTTCAGTGGACTGGGACTTGAGCCTAGACCTCTGGTTTTGCGTGCCAGTGCTCTTACCATCTGAGCTATCCAGCCCTTAGATGGTGGCCTCCCCAAAATAGTCGACTAGTCTTTGCCGGGGTGGGGGCACCAGCCAGAAGCAATTCAACCATTAACTGCCGCATATCTGCATGGATCACACCCCCGCTTTCATTCAGATGCAGACAACTGATTGTTATAAACCTGGCTCATGTAAAGACCTTGTACTCATACTCATGGTCAAGTACTCATGAGTACTCATGGCCAAGTTGTAGTGCCAGTACGTATTGCCAAGCACTTGTACTCTGGGCTGAGGACTCCAGCCTTTACTCATGGCCAAGTACTACACTGTAGCACTTAATGTCAAGTCCTTGTACATGTACGTGCACTAGCCAATTTAGTACTTGTACTAGCCAAGTACCCAATATGTGTCTTGGTATTCATGGCACAAGTACTATTTCTCGTACTGATGCTCAAAAGTACTCAGGTTGTCTGCAGGTGGGAGCCCTACCAAGCATAAGTGTTGGATTACAAGATACATCCCATGAGCTTCCTTGTTCCCCTAAAGAGCCAGCCGGGGGGGGCCTTAAATTACAGGGAATGACAAGCCTAGCTTGCCTCTGTACAGACTGTGAAGGGATCGTCTTGTTTCAGTCTCAGAAGCAAATGGCTCCAGCCCCTGGTTTTTATTTGGTTTGGTCGTTTTTATTTCTGTTGTTAAATATTTACTTAAGGTGATATATACAAAAATGTTGCAAACTGCTCACTGACCAAAATTACCAAAATGTAAATCTAAAATTTAGTGGGCCTGACGTTTCGATCCTAGCAGGACCTTTCTCAAAGGCACTCTGCCTTTGAGAAAGGTCCTGCTAGGATCGAAACGTCAGGCCCACTAAATTTTAGGTTAAATATTTACAATCAAATTAAAATGATGAAAGATTGGAACACTTTTCATCCCCTCTGATAAAAAGAAGAAGGAATTGAATAAATGGCAAAGAATACTTGGAATGGAAGGGGACTTGAACCTGAGACCTCTGGTTGTGTGTACATACCAGCGCTGATACGCAAAACCAGTACAAGTTCCGGTCCAGTCAAACATTTTCTTTGCCATTTTTTTTTTAATTTCTTAAAAAGTTCCCAGTCAGTTTTTCCTTCATTTACGATCTGCCGAAACTTGGATTACTTGGATTATGGATAATCCATTGTGAAATAGAATTGGTTGAACATGTTGAATAGAACAGTCGTGTGTGATCCTTCGGCCTGTAATAGACCGGTTGCGCGACCAATGTTTACATGCCATCATGTGACTTATAGTGGGTATTTTTGCATCTCATTTGGTGCAGAATAGTAGTGGAAATGAGTCAAGAAGACTATCATATTGTCCACATTCTTCTTTGTACATTTCCATCGCTGCTCTGTGCCAAATGAGATGAAAAAGTACCCACTATAAGTCATGTGATGGCATGTAAACAGTGGTCGCGCAATCGGTCTATTGATCACAAGATTGGTGAATACATTGGATACATGTGCATGATTTTGGCGTCACTCGGGTCTGCCTCACTCGATAATATGTAATTAAATGCTGCATGCTTAGTGCCAGCTTGGGGATCACAGAAAGTGGATGCCAATTCAATTCAATTTAAGCCAAACAAATCCTGATAAGGGAAAAAAACACAGAAGTTCTGAGAACCCCCCCCCCCAAAAAAAAAAAAAACCACCAGATTTTTTGTCAAAATTGTTCAGGTTTTCCTTTGTTGTGTTTGACTTGGATTTCAATTTTTAGTGGAAAAATTATCAGTGCTTTGGAGATGAATATGTACATGTGTAGTTGTACTTTTGTTTTCAGCAGGCAATGGGTCAAAGCTCTGAGCACTTTGTTATTGCATTGAGTAGGGCAAAATGTAATTGAATAGTTGTAATTTATTGGTTTTGGTTTTTTAAATTGTGTAATGCCAAGCCCCATGGTCTTTAACCCTAACGCTTTGCACCTCCCGCACAGGACACACACTGTATACCGCAATTTACCACAGTGCCCTCAGGAGTGCAGGCTCACATCCCACAGGATACCACAAAAACCACGCTGTGGTATGTTGTGGTGTATGGCCCTCATCCTCCCACAGGAAAAACCATGTGTGGTTAATTGTGGTTTCAATGCCAGCTAGGGTTAACTTTATTCATTTGGGATAGTCAGGTTCATTTGTGGAAAGTTGGGGATGATTATGACACCACGTATTACCAGTAAGTCATCTCTTTCCAGAAGGAGTAGGGCTTGGAACAGAGCCGTATTAACTCGATGTTTCTCACAGTGTGTGCTCTGCCCGTAGGAGTCCGCATGGTGTCACCGCAAGCTGTCCACATCGTGCCTGCGCCATGCAAAATGCTTCAAGCCTTCTCAAGGCTCATTTGCTTGGTTTTTATTTAAGCTTTGTGTGAAAAAGTATGTTGCTTTTAGTCCCTAGTTAAGTCAGTGGGGTTTTTTTTAGGGGGGGGGAATGGGTTGATGGGGTTTTAATTTTGACTTTTTTTAGCCTGGCAAGTTTAATGGAATGCGAGGCTTTCTGCCTATTTTACTTTCTTTTTATGACTCAAATAAATGTACACAATTCCCACTGCAGTTTTTGACCAACATTCTCTTTTTCTTTTTGAAATACAAATAAGTACATGTACATGTAGTCATTAATTATGGACGGATTTCAAACGACACGTACCACAGTTGCGGGTTTTCTGTGTCATAAGGTACCTAAGACACTGGCCCAAAAGGTACAAATCTGGGCAAAGCATCTTGCAATTCTTATGTTAAACTGAAAATCGTTTGGTGCCGTCTTCAATTTTATTGGCTATCACACTATTAAATATTCACATTAAGTGTGACAGTGAAGGTGTGAACTGAGCTGGTAACATCTTACTACAAACAATCAATGGAACGGAAAACAGACTGAGAAATTATTAAATTATTAAATGGGCAAATTAGTAAATGCGCAAGTTATGAAACCGGAGGTCACGTCTGGTCCGGGTCTGGTCCAATTTTTCTAAAATCTTTTCACACACTGGTATACCTTTTAGGGAAAATTTTACCAAGGGTTGGCTCTGACTCCTGGTCTTTTTGGAATGGTGTTTGGAGACCAATGGAACAAATTTCTGGGTCAGCCAGGCAGGCCATGTGTTGAGTTTGTTCGAACTTCAAGGTCCTCTGCAATAGACATTTGTTAACCCATGCTACAGAACTGTTTTGCTAGTGTTGATAACAATCAAACTGTTTTTCACACTCGTTCTGGGGGTGTACTTGCAAGTTCTCATTCTTTATGCTAATAACAATTTCAATATTCATGAGCAAATTTGTGATGTCATCACAGGATCAGGCAACAGAAACCCAATTGGCTGTGTACAATGGTTTCTGACAATTTGTGGTAATCAAGGGAGAATGTACCTGTTTAGCGAGGTTTTGGCGCCAAAGGACCAGCTGTTGCTGGCCCAGAAACTGTAGATGCGGCTTTTGAACATGTTAAAATGTCAGTGCTGGGCTGTGAGATTATTTTCCTGTGAAACTTGACACTTGAGAGCCAGCAAGGTCACTGAACTCATTATCGGTGGCCTTTTGTCATTTGTGACCCGGTTCAGCATAATGAGGATTCTCATCCAACTTTGAGTTTTGAGTTTCCAATGATATAAAATTGATTTCCATACGTTGCTGAAATCCAAAGTTTAATTAATGACATGAGAAATTCGACCAACCAACGTACGTGCAGTAAGGGAAACCACTTTTTGAGAAAAACGGCTGGAAAGTTTGAGGTCATGCACACAGCACACCGACAGTGATTGCAGTGTACAAGCAGACACATTTACAAATCCCTCAATTTTTCAATATTTACATACATTTTTTTTTTCAGACAGGTGATTCTCTTGTAAATAAGCTCTCCGAAAATGAAAACAAATTCAAATTGATTTTGACATGCATTTGGACAAAACTTTGACTTTCTACACCGTTTATTTGAAAAGTACTTTTGAAGCACATTCCTCATTATGCCATCTTATGGTAGGTCACTTTTTTGTGTGTACAGGGGCACCCAGTTCACAAACATGAAATAGTAAATTACAACTCTCAACTCGCACATCAGTTCATCATGAATGGAATTGTTTTTTGTTTTTTTGGTGGGGGGGGGGGAAATTGTAATTTTCATTCCTATTTCATTGATATAAAAGATATCAACAACCAAAAGCAGTGTGCAGGAATCGTATATACATATATGTACACATGGAAATTGTTGGTGGAATAGAAGTTTGGGAACAATCAGAAATCATTTACAGTTGTAAGTCCAGTACGGATATGAATAGGGTACATGAAAGTATTTCCAAATGAGGCATTGAGATCATTATCAATAAATTCAAGGTGCATACAGTGTACGTGTTTGCATTGTATCAAGTCTTCCATACATTGCAGTGCGGCTATAAGCCAGTCACTCTTGCATCAGATCACCGCGGGTACTGACTCTCAACGTAAAGCCCATGCACAAATTAAGAATAAAAAAAAAATCAGTTATATGCAAAGATGTCGCAAAGATTTTTTTCACGGTGAATTCACTGTAAAATGCAGCGTGAAATCACAGTGATTTTTTTTAGTTTCATGACGAAAGGAAATTTTCCTTCACCCCTTTTTCACCGTTTAGATGTTCGTAGTGAGAGTAGCTGGGGGGAGGTGTGTTGTGGAGTGGAATAAGGATCTTATGGCTCTGGGTGGCGCCTGCTCTGTAGCTCAATGGCTCTCTTGTAGTCCAGCACGGCGTCCGCTCGTCGGCCGATCTTACCGCGCACCTCCGCTCTGCGTTTGTGCACCAACGGATCATCGGGCTGCAGTTTGAGCGCTGCGTATAGCAATACAAACAAAATGAATAATTGAAGTCCAACATATGAACAATGAATGAAAAAGTGACAGGGAACTTTTGGTAAATGGCCAAGAAAACTCGGCTGGAGAGTAACTATAGGCAAGCCTTGTGCTTGCATGAAGACGTGCAGAACCCTGTTCTACAAGAGAAGATCGGACTGATTCTTGATAACAAAGACAACCCAGGGACAGCACTTTAATTGCACCCGTAGAGACACACAGGTGGGGAAGAAATTGAAAACAAAAAATGGCCGAGAAACTTTTGACTGACCTGAGACAGGCTGGTTTTGCGTACCAGTGCTCTTACCATCCCAACTATTCAGCCCTTGGATGACGGCTTTCCTCCGCTAACTCAAAGCAGCTTGCTGATCCAAGATGAGCGTCTGCTCCGTGAGTGTGTATGTACATACATGTTTACCTATGTAAAGCCTATCACACTACAGGGCGAATCCCTGGGGATTTTTTACCCCACGAAAAACCCGGCAACAATTCACACTGGACCCATTTGGAATTTCCCGGGGTCCCTATTTCCCTGTGGAAATCATAAAACCTCTGGGTTTTCTCCTTCTACCCTACCCCCGAGCAGGGATTAAACAATCCCCGGGGAAAAGCTTATCCCCGGGGATTTCGTCCGTGGTGTGAATAGCCCGACAGAAATGTCCGGGAAATTTTCGAGAAATCCCGGGGAATTTTCGAGAAATCCCTGAGGATTTCACCTAGTGTGAAAGCCCCTGAAACAATGTCGCAATTTAATTTAGGCCCTGGGCTTCAAATGCATTGTATTTTACAATAAACCAAAATGAATGAATGAAGGAATAAATGAATGTGTGCCTCACCTTCTGAGTAGTCCTTCTCAGCCATCTCGTATCTGCGCAGTGAGGCGTACAGGTTGCCCCTGTTGAAGTAGACGTGCGCTGAGAGGGGACTCATCTTGACCGCCAGCAGGAAGTCTTCTAGAGCACCGCGGGCATCACGCAGCAGCACCTGCGACAAATGGACGGAGGAGAATGACCAATGAGGCATGGCAAGGCAACCTGCTGACCAACAAACCAATTAACTAACCAACCGACCAAACAACAAATCAACAATTAACCAACCAACAAACCAATTAACAAACCAATCGACCAACCAACAAATAAACAATTAACTAACCAACAAACCAACCAACCAATTAAACCAAACGATCAACCAACAAATCAACAATTAACCAACCAACAAACCAATTAACAAACCAATCGACCAACCAACAAATAAACAATTAACTAACCAACAAACCAACCAACAAATTAAACCAAACGATCAACCAACAAATCAACAATTAACCAACCAACCAACCAATTAACAAACCAATCGACCAACCAACAAATAAACAATTAAATAACCAACAAACCAACCAACCAATTAAACCAAACGATCAACCAACAAATCAACAATTGACCAACCAACCAACCAACCAACCAACCAATTAAGTCAAACGATCAACCAACAAATCAACAATTAATTAAGCAATCGACCAACAAAACAGCAGACCAACCGATTGAACAATATTAATCGACCAAACAATAAGCCAACCAACTGACCAACCAATTAGACAACCAATTACAGTAACCAACAATCGAATCACCAATTGACCGACAATATTCTGGCCATGCAATCAACTAATCAACAAAGCAAGAAATTGATACACAAACCAACAGATTGTTACCAACCAACAGACTCAACCAATCAATCAACTAACCAATTGGACAATTAATCAAACAGTCAACCATCCACTTAACCAACTAATTAACCAACAATCAACCAGTTGTGACCAACCAAGCAACAGACTCATCAGCAACCATCCAATCAACCAACCTATCAACCAACTAACCAACCAATTGGTAGACTGTCAGACATTAGGAGTCACAGGAATGGGAAATCGACCTGACCAGATATCCATGCTCATTCTATGGCATATCGGTACTTGACAAAACCAGTTCACGTGGCTTAATTGAAAATACACCGATCCAGAAGGCTACGCCCCTTGACAAATTGACCAATCACAATGCGCGATTTAAGGTTCGACAAATTGCCGCCATTTTGTCCGACATAACATTTAAAATGTATTCTGTACTACACACTTGTTGTCGTGTTTACTTTTGTTTCGTATATACCAGGCAATTCCTTTGAGTTTTATCCTTAACTATGGTCAAGTGGTGTTTATATTTTCATTGTTATTCTGACTCTCGATGCCCTGGCGAGAGAGGAAATGTACATTTTTGGCTTTTTCCAAAACCGAAGTCAAACGGAGAGAAGTGATTTCGGTGGTTGCGGGCATGCAATGGACACACACGGCGTGTGGGCAATCGTGACACGTTGTGACACGTTGCTTGGCCTTTGCTATGGTGGCTATGGTGGCTGTGGCCTACTGGATCGGCGTATTGGAGACATTCACGTGGCTTAAGTCAACATACCTTGGTGATGCCCCTGTTCAATACGGCTGATTCGTCCTTGGGGTTGTGTTCCAGAGCTTTGCTGTAGAATTCGATGGCCTACAGAGTATATGCGTGGGGCAAAGCAAACAAATGAGAAACTTTCAGTTTTGCTCAGACGGAAATATACTGCAGCGCGATTCCCACAGTGTGGGTATATGCCCTGCCAATTGTGAGCAATTTTGTTAACTGAAGGTTGCTAACCAAATGTACACGTAGATGCTCTTGAACCCAAACCCAGGCTGTTCATGATCAGACCATTGGCTGACTTCTGTGGTTTATACGGGTCTATACGAACCTGCAACTCCTGCTTTCTAGTACATACCTCTTAATCATGGGACCACCGAGGTGATCGATGTGGTGAATTTGAAACTGTATTGCAGCGGGTACGTACCACGTTGCATCATAGATGTAATATGACTTTTTGCAATGAGGAAAATGTTATTCAATGAAGGCTTGGCAGGCCTGGCAGTTTGAAAAATTGGCAAAGAAAACTTTGACTGGACCCGGACTTGAACCCGAGACTTCTGGATTAACGTATCAGTGCTCTATCATCTGAGCTATCCAGCCCCTAGATGGTGGCCTTCCCTAATAGTCAACAAGTCTTTGCCGGGGTGGGGCATGCCAGTCGGAAGCAATTAAATCATTTACTGCCGTATACACTATGAACATCTAAACTGTGAAAAAGGGGTGAAAATGTCATTTCGTCGTGAAAGTAAAAAGTCACTGTGATTTCACGGAGCATTTTACAGTGAATTCACCCTGAAATGTTTTTTTCTCTGACCAAATAAGGACATTTTCAGGTCACTATTAAAAGAGACCGTGAAAAAAACGTGAATATCTAGGGTGGCAAGCTCCAGCCTTGAGGGATGGCTAATTCAATTACAAGTAAGTGGCCTTTTGGAGACCACTGGTGAAAACACTGTGAAAATGACTTGGCTAACTGTCTGCCATAAAATAGGGGTGAAAACACGGTGAATTTTCTTTTCACAGTTAAATGACATTTTCACCCCATTTTCACCATTTAGATGTTCATAGTGACATCTCTAGGGATCACACCCCCCTGCTTTCATTCAGAAGCAAACGACCAATTGAATCAGCCGGCCGGCTATGGCAGCTCGCCAGAATTGGCAGTTGTTGAGGTCGTGCAATTCACTGAAGGGAGTCTATGCGAGCGGGGAGTAATCATGCAGAGTACAGCACCACCCCCGTTACCTGTCTGAACTGTCGGTTGTGGAAGTAGAGATTGGCCGCGTTGAAGTAGGCCAGGGCGTAGGACGGGTCCATTTTGATGGCCGCCTGGTAGTCCCTCATGGCGTCGCGCCGGTCCTGCCGAAACTGGTTGACCACGCCGCGGTTGGTGTAGAGCTCGGCCGAGGGCGCCAGCTTGAGGGCGCTGTTCAGGTCCAGGAAGGCGGCGAAGGTGTCGCTCATCTGGAGGCAGACGACGGCACGAGCCTCCAGCGCTGCTCGGTACTCTGCCAAGGACAAACATTTTCACGTTGAAACTCGCGTTAGGTCTCTTGTCAAAAAAGATCCTCATCGGTTGAGTGCCAGTTGAATTCATCTGACCGATAAAATTTCCCGCTTGTACTGGACTCTGGGGTGAAAAATACACGATGGCTATCCGGTGGAACCGACATCGGACGGGTCAAATCATCTGATACCCAACCGATGGTCTTTTTGACAAGAGTCCTTATTAATTCTTTCAATAGTTTATCGGAAGTAAATAAAAAAAACTGTTGCAAACTGCTCACTGACTAAAAGGCCCGCAATACATGAATCTCAAAAGTTAGAGGGCCTGACGTTCGATCCTAGCAGGACCTTTCTCAAAGGAAGGGAATGTCTAATCCTCACTTCATTAATCCCTCTTTTATTTCATCTTCCCTGTCCTTATCCCCTTTGATCTCCCACCTCCCTCCTGTCCATTTGCTCCTCCCCACCCTTTTGATTGTTTCCCTTTGATCTCCCCTCCCTTGGTGTGTACATCTGCATCCCACTCCCTTCCCTTTTGTCCTTCCTCTGTCATGTGTGTCAAGGATTTCCTTCCCCTGACGGTCTGTGTATGTCCTTGTCACTTTGCCTTTGAGAAAGGTCCTGCTAGGATTGAAACGTCAGGCCCTCAAACTTTTGAGGCTGTAGGGCCGATCCCACTACAAAAATAATTGTGATTTAAATCGCGATTCGAAAACCTTTTATGGGGGGGTCACGTTCACACAGGCCAAATAATCACGTCGCAAATAAACGCGAGCCGATTGCGGTTAGCATCTATGGTCGCACTGCACAAGCGGGAATGGCGGGACTCGCTGACGAAAGTAAACAAACACTGTGCTACACTTCCTGGCAGTAAGCTGCTGGCAGGAAATGCCATGCTTGCTCAACGCATCGTGGGCTTAAAAAAAAGTGCGATTTGAGCGGAGCGTTCCCACACACATCGCGTCGCAAACAAATGCGATTATTTGTAAAAGTCTCACTCTTAGTGGAGTCCGAATCGCGATTCAAATCCCACTAACAATCGCGTTTATTGTATCCCCACACGCAAAAAAAGTGGAGTTTGAATCGCGATTAAAATCGCGATCCAAATAATCGCGTTTATTTGGTGCAGTGGGAACGGCCCTAAAGTTTATCTGTGACTTCAAGTGATGGTGAATGACACTAAAGCAAAGCTCAAAAAAAAAGATAAAAAAATGTAGAGGGCTTTACATTTGACGTGAACAAAATATCCAAATCATATAATTATATGCAGGAAGCTCTACACACCTTATGGCCTGATCAATCATTCAAAGTAGCTTACTTTGTGCATTTTGAAAAATTGGGCCCTATAAAACATTGGTAAAGGTCATTGCCACATTAGGCATTCCAAAAAAGAAATCCTGCGAAGGTTTTAGCTCAAATGGTGATCTGAGAAAGTAGACAAATGAAAAAAAAAAACATCATGGTTTACGCACCATTCTGTAGTGCAAGAAATAGTTTATTACTCGCAAGTAATAAACAAGTCTTCGATGTTTGAGTGAATATTTCTTGAAAAATCCCAGCATCCCAGACAGTAAGACTTCAACATGAGGATTCTATCATGACTCTATCATGACCAAACTGTGTAAACTAGAATTAAATCTGTGGACATCAAAGTTTTCCAATCTTCCCAATGTTGTATCGGGCCTTTAAAAAAGAATAATTTAGGATTGGAATTCCGAGGTAGCCTGATTTTTTATTAATTTATTTTTTTTTGGGGGGGGAGGGAACTCACTTGGGTTGATTTGGAGACAGGCTGTCAGTTGATTCCAGGCCTGTTGGAAGTGGCCGCACACCTGCAGGTTGTAGGCCAGGTTGACCCTGGCAGGCAGGCACCTTGGGTCCAGGTGAAGCGCTCTCTCATAGTCACGCCTGAACGGGGGAGGAGGATGGAGGAACGATTTCAAGACAGCAACATCAAGGCCTCATTACTATCTCCCATGTCGCCCACAGACAGTCAGAAGTGGCAGTTTGAAAACCTGCCAAAGAAAACTTTGACTAGACCGGGACTTGAACCCGACAGGGACTTTTGTACGCCATCCAGAAACTCTTGGCTAGCCCTAGTCCAGGCATTGTGAGAACCATCGCGTGGCAACGGGAGACAAAAGGCGTTGGAAGCAGACAAATGGAATTGGTATGCTAAAAGACAGACACAGGACTTGAGTTGAAGAGCTGAGGACTGTCATGCTGCACATATTAGTGTGGAGGGGATTCGTTCATGAAGCCTGAGTAGGCATTGGCTACAGTACCTCTCTCTGCTCTTCACGTAATTATAAGTACTGTACAAGTAGTAGTAGTAGTAGTAGTAGTAATAGTAATAGCAGCAGTAGAAGTAGTAGTAGTAGTAGTAGTAGTAGTAGTGTATAGTAGTAGTAGTAGTAGTAGTACTTAGTAGTAGTAGTATTAGTAGTAGCAGTAGTAGTAGTAGTAAGGACTTAATTATGGATAGCACTTGAAGACCAGCCAGCTAGCCATGGGAAGAGTGAAATTCTTTTTAGCACCAGCTACTTCATCCGCTGTTGCGGGAATGCACTACGGGTTTACCTGGCCATCTGGTGAGTGATGTCATGACCGTAGTCCATGAAGGCATTGCCGCGGCCGATGTAGGCATCGAGGAAGAACTGGTCCACCTCCAGGGCCGAGGTGAAAATGCTGACGGCATCCTCCAGTCTGTTCAGCCTGTGGTGAAGACCGGCCAAATATAACGGTCAACTCTTACTGCTTTCTGTGCTCAAGTACTCTTTTTGTCTTCTGATCCGTAGTGACAACTGAGTCACTAAGTGCTGTTGGGACCTCCGAATTCGGAGTGCCGGTGGTATTGCTACTCACCGGGCCCTCCGAATCTGGGCACCGCTATTGTCCAAGCTTTAAACAAAGACTTTTTTCAGCCTACCACAAAACAACAGGTAGCATGACCAAAGCCACACAGATGTTCAATATTACCTAATTTGACTCGCTTGTACACAAAGCACACCGAGATATAAACTATTTTTCGGAACAGTACGGCGTTGAATGCTGCATTTTCGCGAAACAAATGATGCGGTTTTCACGATTTTCCGAGACTCGGTTGGCGGATTGAGCTGAAATTTTCACATGTGTGCTATTTCATGCATAATATGTTGGATCAGACAACGTATGGATGCTATTCTTTGACCTCGACCAATGCTTTAAGGACACTGATGTATAATATGGAAAGGCAGAAAGGCAGAATGAGAAAGGTCCTGCTAGGATCGAAATGTCAGGCCCTCCTGATTTATAATTTCTTCAGGATAAAAAAAGAAGACGTCTTACTTGTGGCAGCAGAGGCCAAGAGTGTGCCTGATCTTGGGATTTCTCGGGTCCATCTGACAAAAAAACACACAAAGATACAGAATGGATGACAAAAGTCCAGTTCTTATAATTATTGTCTGGCTTTCAATGATGGAAAAAAAAATAATTAAAAAAATACAGCTTGGGGTGAATAGCTCAGGGGGTATTTTCATCGATTGATTCCATTTTTCCAGTTTGTTTTCGCTGATTAATAGATAAAGGTAATGCCCAAACAGCTGTAGCCGCATTGACAACAAAGTGCTGTCTGCATCTGAGTGCATCTGAGTGAAAATGGAGGCGTAATTCATGAAGTTAGTCAGCAGTACGGCCATCTTTGTCTATTACTCAGATCTACCTAATGAGAACTAAAGATCAAAGCACGCGAAGTGCGCAAGATAGCCTACTCTTGTGAGATCACACGCATCTGAGTGAAGTACGCACTAGACGCCATTTTAGTGAACAAAGTTGCACACATTCTCTCCATTTCGTGGTCACAAAGTTGTCACATTCTGTTCACGGCTTCACGCATCCAATATTGTATCTTATCAATATCCAATATTGTTTGTGACTCTCTCGCTTCATTTCCGGAGCACCGAAAGTAAAAGACAGATTCCGTTGCTTACTAAAATACTAAAATACTAAAAAACTAAATAGCGTCCAGTGCGTACTTCAACTTTTGCTCAGAGTAATCCATCTTGCGCACTTTGTGCGCTATAAGATCTTTGATGAGAACACACGACTGCTTTTCTGGCCAACTGTGAAAGTAACCATTTGAAAAATTGGCAAAGAAAACTTGGACTTGGATCGGGGACTTGAACCCGAGACCTCTGGATTAACTTACTGGCACTCTCCCATCTGAGCTATCCAGCCCTTAGATGCACAAGCCTATGGTGTACAATTACGTAATGTACACAGACTAGACCACAACTGCCTGGCTGATGAAGTTTTCAGGGGGTTTTAAGAGCAGGTCAGATGAGGTGAAATGTTCAGGGTGAATTCACTCTAAAAAGGATCCATGAAATCACTATGAATTTGGTTTTTCATGGCAACGCATGACATATTCACCCAATTTTCACCATTTAGATTTTCGCAGTGCGAGCTGCCTGTATTGTTTTCCCCAAGTGGACAATCGAGCAAAGTGCTGCCTACGAGATACGGAGCTGGTTAGACGAGGACGGGAGAGCCTCACTAAAATGATTATCGTCGGAGGAAGTTGGAACTGGACACTGACCTTGACTGCCTGGTTGAAATCCTCTCGAGCATTCTTGTAGTCTCCCTGGGCAAAGTACATTAGCCCACGGTTGATCAGGACCTAAGAGATAGTCAGGGATGTACATAAGTGCCCAACAAAGTCATTTCCTGAAAATCACTGAGGGCCAATAAATTGTGCGACTGCGAGGGAGCACTTACACGACAGAGATCGAGATGCAACTGCGAATGAGCGCTTATGCGACAGAGAGATTCAAGGCAGGGGTGCAGGCGCCCTTAATTTTCTAGGGTTTTAGCAGATAAAAATGAGCAATTTGAGATATACCCCGGTACATTTTAAAAATAAAAATAAAATAATAATAATAAACAATAAAAAACAATAATAACCTCCCCCCCCCCCCCCCGCAATTTCTAGAAATCCTGACATTTCCAGAAGTCTTCCCTGAATAGTAACATACAGGTCAAAAAATGACTCTGTGAATGATGAAAAAATGCCTGGCAACGTGACATTCTTGGACTGACAGTATCGGAATGGTTGTGCTTGCAGCCCATGGTTAGGGCACCAATTCACAGTCACAGCTGTGGATGCAGTGACCCTATTCAGCTTGCACACAATGGGCCATTTAGTGCACCAATTCACAGTCACAGCTGTGGATGCAGTGACCCTATTCAGCTTGCACACAATGGGCCATTCAGTGCACCCATTCACAGTCACAGCTGTGGATGCAATGACCCTATTCAGCTTGCACACAATGGGCCATTCAGTGCACCCATTCACAGTCACAGCTGTGGATGCAATGACCCTATTCAGCTTGCACACAATAGGCCATTCAGTGCACCCATTCACAGTCACAGCTGTGGATGCAATGACCCTATTCAGCTTGCACACAATGGGCCATTCAGTGCACACATTCACAGTCACAGCTGTGGATGCAGTGACCCTATTCAGCTTGCACACAATAGGCCATTCAGTGCACCCATTCACAGTCACAGCTGTGGATGCAATGACCCTATTCAGCTTGCACACAATAGGCCATTCAGTGCACCCATTCACAGTCACAGCTGTGGATGCAATGACCCTATTCAGCTTGCACACAATAGGCCATTCAGTGCACCAATTCACAGTCACAGCTGTGGATGCAGTGACCCTATTCAGCTTGCACACAGTGGGCCATTCAGTGCACCCATTCACAGTTACAGCTGTGGATGCAATGACCCTATTCAGCTTGCACACAATGGGCCATTCAGTGCACCCATTCACAGTCACAGCTGTGGATGCAATGACCCTATTCAGCTTGCACACAATGGGCCATTCAGTGCACCCATTCACAGTCACAGCTGTGGATGCAATGACCCTATTCAGCTTGCACACAATAGGCCATTCAGTGCACCCATTCACAGTCACAGCTGTGGATGCAATGACCCTATTCAGCTTGCACACAATAGGCCATTCAGTGCACCAATTCACAGTCACAGCTGTGGATGCAGTGACCCTATTCAGCTTGCACACAGTGGGCCATTCAGTGCACCCATTCACAGTTACAGCTGTGGATGCAATGACCCTATTCAGCTTGCACACAATGGGCCATTCAGTGCACCCATTCACAGTCACAGCTGTGGATGCAATGACCCTATTCAGCTTGCACACAATGGGCCATTCAGTGCACCCATTCACAGTCACAGCTGTGGATGCAATGACCCTATTCAGCTTGCACACAATGGGCCATTCAGTGCACCCATTCACAGTCACAGCTGTGGATGCAATGGAGACCCTGGAGAAAACACCCGCAAACACACAAACAACCCGAAGAGTTCACTGACCTTGAGGGCATTGGCCTCGCCCAGCATGAGCACGATGCCGTAGTCCCGCAGAGCCTTGCTGTAGTCCTTGGTGGTGTGGTAGCAGACGGCCCGATTGAAGTAGGCCAGGGAGCAGTTGTTGTCTATCTCGATGGCCTTGCACAGGTCCTTGATGGCCAACTTGTAGGCCAGGATGTAGTACTTCAGCGCGCCCCTGAACCGCACCGACAACGATAACAAAAAAGACCGATCGCCGATTTTTTTTATTCATTTGTTTTATGAAGTAAATACACAAAAAAAGTTGCAAACTGCTCAGTAGCTAAAATGAACTGCAATACTTAAATCTCAAAAGTTAGAGGGCCTGACGTTTCGATCCTAGCGGGACCTTTCTCAAAGTCAAAGTGCTTCTGATTGGCGCCCCCATCCCAGCAAAGACTAGTTGACTATTTGGGAAGGCCACCATCTAAGGGCTGGATAGCTCAGATGGAAGAGAACTGGTACATTACTCCAGAGGTCTCGGGCTCAAGTCCCAGTCCAGTCAAACTTTTCTTGGCCAATGTTTCAATTTGTTCAAAAGTTCCCTGTCAGTTTTTCCTTTGTTTGAAAAGAGAATTTTGGTGTTACCGCAAACCTATCACTTATAATTGTAAATAGAAAAAAACTGTTACAAACTGCTCACCGACTAAAATAACCTGCAATATAAATCTCTTAAGTTAGAGGGCCTGGCATTTCGATCCTAGCAGGACCTTGGTTCAGGACCTTGGTTTAGTGTCTCCCTTTCTGTTGAATGAGGTTATGAAAATCCCATTCAAACTATTGTCCTATAGACTGATTTTTGGTCACATGCTTTTCTATGGTCAGCTTTTAATTAACGCGGATGTACGTGGAACGCAAGCCCCTTCGAGTCATAAAATGTCGAATGTCCAATGTCCAGATACCCAGATTCGATATTTGTATGCGCTTCCATGGATTTGGACCGCTCTTGGGGAAATGCTAATTAGCCTTTGGCAGTCACCAGGAGACGTCACGTGAAAAAACTCTATAGTGACATGCGTACCTGTACAGGTAGGCCCGCACGCTGTTGGGCTGCAGCTTGATGGCCTCGTTGCAGTTGACGATGCCCTTGGAGTAGCGGCTCCTCATCCCGTAGTAGGCGGCCCGGCTCAGGTAGGCCTGGAAGAGGCTGGGGTTGAGCGCCAGGGCCCGGTTGAAGTCCAGGATTCCCTTGGCCTGTCTCAGCTTCATGCGGGTCAGGCCCCGCTGGTAGTAGGCCTGTCATCAGGGAAGCGCAGAGGGATTTCAGTCATATTGTAGTGACATTTCTTCTTACCCACCCCCTTATATTTGTTACCTTTGGAAGAGGCCAGGGAGCTTCCCTATCAGGCCAGATCAGGGTCAGGTCACATAAGGTCAGGTCGGGTCGAGTCAGGTCTGCTTGGGTCAGGTAGGGTCCAGTCAGGTTAGATCGGGTTAGGACAGTTCAAGCCCTATCAGGCCAGATCAGGGTCAAGTCACATTAGTCCAGGTCGGGTCGGGTCGGGTCAGGTCGGGCCAAGGTCGTGCCCAGTTTGGTCAGGTCGGGTCAGGACAGGTAGGGTCAGGTCGACTTTGGTCAGGTCAGGTCAGGTTAGATCAGGTTAGGTCAGGTCAAGCCCTATCAGGCCAGATCAGGGTCAGGCCAAATCAGGCCAGGTCGGGTCGGGTCAGGTAGGTTGGGTCAAAGTTGTACCCAGTCAGGCAGGCTGGGGCGGGTTCAACGCGCCTGCTCAGAGCCCTTATACCTCTGGGTAGTCACTGTTGATCTTGATGGCGTTGTTGAAGGCCTCAAAGGCCTTGAGATAGTTGGGGATCTCCGTATGGCACATGCCGATCAGATAGTTGACCTCTGCAGCCTCCATGGGCCAGGTCTGTCGCTCCTGCCACGGTTTCTGTCATGGATCAACGAGCAAAATCATCAAAGTTCAAGAATGAGGAAATCTGCCCAGGAATCCCGCCTCCTTCCGATCTGGTTAATACCCGACCAACCCTACTTTTAGGGTCCGACCCTAAAAATCGGGAAACAATAATGAAAACAAAATCAAATGCGTAATCTAAACATATAGATCAAGAATGGCAGGAGTGCATTACGTAGGCTACATATAACAAAAAATTACTTATGGTGCATCCACTATAAGTTGTACATCAAAAGTACAAGTATAGGTAATCCATTCAATGCATGGATTCTACGTTCATTCGAATTGATTTCGATCGCACGCTGTCTAGTGGTGGCACAACCGAAATTCATTCCCAAGATGGCTGATGAACATGTATTCCAGAAGTTTTTTATTTGGTAGTCTTGTATCAGATGTTTGGTAGTCTTGTTGTATCAGATGTTTGGTAGTCTTGTGTCAGATGTTTGGTAGTCTTGTGTAAGATGTTTGGTAGTCTTGTGTCAGATGTTTGGTAGTCTTGTGTCAGATGTTTGGTAGTCTTGTATTGAGATGTTTGGTAGTCTTGTGTCAGATGTTTGGTAGTCTTGTGTCAGATGTCTGGTAGTCTTGTGTCAGATGTTTGGTAGTCTTGTGTCAGATGTTTGGTAGTCTTGTGTCAGATGTTTGGTGGTCTTGTATCAGATGTTTGGTAGTCTTGTGTCAGATGTTTGGTAGTCTTGTGTCAGATGTTTGGTAGTCTTGTGCCAGATGTTTTTTAGTCTTGTATCAGATGTTTGGTAGTCTTGTGTCAGATGTTTGGTAGTCTTGTATCAGATGTTTGGTAGTCTTGTGTCAGATGTTTGGTAGTCTTGTATCAGATGTTTGGTAGTCTTGTGTCAGATGTTTGGTAGTCTTGTGTCAGATGTTTGGTAGTCTTGTGCCAGACGTTTGGTAGTCTTGTATCAGATGTTTGGTAGTCTTGTGTCAGATGTTTGGTAGTCTTGTATCAGATGTTTGGTGGTCTTGTATCAGATGTTTGGTAGTCTTGTGTCAAATGTTTGTTAGTCTTGTGTCAGATGTTTGGTAATCTTGTGTCAGATGTTTGGTAGTCTTGTGTCAGATGTTTGGTAGTCTTGTGTCAGATGTTTGGTAGTCTTGTATCAGATGTTTGGTAGTCTTGTCAGATGTTTGGTAGTCTTGTGTGAGATGTTTGGTAGTCTTGTATCAGATGTTTGGTAGTCTTGTGTCAGATGTTTGGTAGTCTTGTATCAGATGTTTGGTAGTCTTGTCAGATGTCTGGTAGTCTTGTGTCAGTTGTCTGGTAGTCTTATGTCAGATGGTTGGTAGTCTTGTGTCAGATGTTTGGTAGTGTTGTGTCAGATGTTTGGTAGTCTTGTGTCAGATGTTTGGTAGTCTTGTGTCAGATGTTTGGTAGTCTTGTGTCAGATGTTTGGTAGTCTTGTGTCAGATGTTTGGTAGTCCTGTGTCAGATGTTTGGTAGTCTTGTGTCAGATGTTTTATTATTGCCCTGAGCCCTTGACTAGATGCAGATCAGCAGATGCCTCCATATGATTGTACACACACGAAATTTGGCCAAAAAAAAATCCCTTCCCACAGGTATATAATCGGAAGCAGAACTTTTTTTTGGGGGGGGGGCAGGGGAGCCTAGCTTACCATGAAGTTGAGAGCTTTTTCCAGGCTGTCCACAGCCTCCTTGTACTTCTTGGCCTTGATCTGCGTCTTGCCCAGAAGGATGAAGAGCGGAGCAGAAGGCTGGGAGCGCGCCGCCGTGGATAGGACCTCAATGGCCCGTCCGTAGTTGTGCAGGAAGGACTGGACAGCAGCCTGCTGGGTAGCCAAGGTGCCCAGGCCATGACTGAGGGCTGCAGCATGTCTGGGGGTGGGGGACAAGGGAGAGGGAGAGGGAGAGGGAGAGGGAGAGGGAGAGGGAGAGGGAGAGGGAGAGGGGGAGGGAGAGGGGGAGGGAGAGGGAGAGGGAGAGGGAGAGAAAGAGGGGGAGGGGAGGGAGAGGGAGAGGGAGAGGGAGAGGGAGAGGGAGAGGGAGAGGGAGAGGGAGAGGGAGAGGGAGAGGGAGAGGGAGAGGGAGAGGGAGAGGGAGAGGGAGAGGGAGAGGGAGAGGGAGAGGGAGAGGGAGAGGGAGAGGGAGAGGGAGAGGGAGAGGGAGAGGGAGAGGGAGAGGGAGAGGGAGAGGGAGAGGGAGAGGGAGAGGGAGAGGGAGAGGGAGAGGGAGAGGGAGAGGGAGAGGGAGAGGGAGAGGGAGAGGGAGAGGGAGAGGGAGAGGGAGAGGGAGAGGGAGAGGGAGAGGGAGAGGGAGAGGGAGAGGGACAATAATTGAACAATTAGAAGAAAACAAATTGACTGGACCGAGATTTGAACCTGAGACCTCTGATTTGCCCACAAGTGATCTTACCATCTGAGCTAACCAGCCCTTAGACGGCGGCCTTCCCTAATAGTCAACTAGTCTTTGCCAGGGTGGGGGTACCACCGCTTTCATTCAGATGCAAACAACCAATTGTTGTAAACCTGGCTACAGCAGCTCGGGAGTGACACAAAGAGGATGCATCTTTTACAATTCAAGTCAAACAAACCAAGGAAAAACTGACAGAACTTTTGAACAATGAGAAAAAATGGCAAAGAAAACTTTGACTGGACCAGGATTTGAACCTGAGACCTCTGGTCTTGCGTACCAGTGCTCTTCATAACTGAGCTATCCAGCCCTTAGATGGTGGCCTTTCCTAATAGTCATCTCTTCTTTGCCGGGGTGGGGGCACCAGTCAGAATCAATTCAACCATTAACTGCCGTATATCTCCAGGGATCACGCCTCTGCATTCATTGTGATGCAAACTTTAAAAAAGATGTCTACTTACTTGACGCAGAAGCTTGCCAACTCCAGGTTCTTCATCTCCAGTAAGATTTCCCCCTAAACGATGGAAATGGTATAGTCCACTTGAACATGGAGGCATGAACAGGGTATTAAACTGTAGCCACTAGCTTTTGGCTTCCATAGACTCGTGTGTGAACTGAGAATGTAGCCAAAGAATTCAAGCATGGCCTAATTAGCTTTATAGAAGAATGGAAGCACATTATAACGAGAAATATATGTCTGTTGTGAAACAGAGCATAGAGCTTTTCCGCTTCTGTTTTTAACAAGTCATAGAATAGCCCCATTCCTACTCCAAAACGCATGTACATATTTTGTGCACAAAGCCTATGGGACTCGAGAGTGGTATTCAAAAATTCATAAAAAATATAAACAATGGTCCTTCGGTTCCAAACTTTAGATTTGGAATGTCTAGCACGTTAGCTAACTACATACCAAATTTCGAGATGATCGGCCAATGCCTTATATGTGTTTTAAAATCACACATTTTGATGACGTCATGATTGCGTAACGACATTTTGGCTCCGGAAGGTGTTTCTAAACCATGTCCCCAATAGATATCAAAGAAAAAATGAAAAAAATCTCGCTCCGTTGGCCAAATATGCTCATTTCAATGTGAAAATCTGAAAAGTTCATGACCTCATAAATATTCATGAGATGACGTCACGGTCAATTAATGGCAATTTTTGAATACACCTTTTCCCAACTTAGATACAGTGCAAAGTTGAAACCAAATGAACTTGTACTTTTGCTTTTAATGGATTTTGAAATTTGCCCCTTTAAAGCAAGGTCACGTGACACGTGATGATATCAAGGTGTTTAGGATCAATTTCAGCATGGGCTTTATGCATTTGCCACGTTTGAAAAAAATCCAAGTCTGTTCAATGACTAAAGTCGTGCTTACAAAACCCCTGTGCATTGTCTATGGGCTTTGGGGGAGAAGAAGAAGAAGACTAAGAAAAAGCTGAACAACAGATATAGCTTTTCCGCTTCCCTGGAAGCGGCGGAAAAGCTAATTAACTGTTAGAAGAGGCAGTGGTAGAGGGAGAGGGAGAGGGAGACGCAGAGGTAGAGGCAGAGGCAGAGGGGGAGGGAGAGGGAGAGGGAGAGGGAGAGGGAGAGGGAGCTGCGGAGGGAGAGCTTAGGGAGAGGAAGAGACAGAAGCAGAGTCAGAGAGAGAGAGAGAGGCAGAGGGAGAGGCAGAGGGAGAGGGAGATGGGGAGGGAGAGGGAGAGCTTAGGGAGAGGGAGAGGCAGAAGCAGAGTCAGAGAGAGAGAGAGAGAGGGAGAGGGAGAGGGAGATGGAGAGGGAGAGGGAGAGCTTAGGGAGAGGGAGAGCTTAGGGAGAGGGAGAGTGAGAGGGAGAGCTTAGGGAGAGGGAGAGGGAGAGGGAGATGGGAAGGGAGAGGGAGAGCTTAGGGAGAGGCAGAGGCAGAGTCAGAGAGAGAGAGGCAGAGGGAGAGGCAGAGAAACCTTACCCTGTACATGTAGTAATGCTGTTGGTCAGGCCGGAGATGGATAGCCCTGGTGAAGTCCAGCAAGGCATTCTTCAGCTGTGCAAGCAAACAAGTCAACAAGTGATTTCCTCAGTCGGGGCGAATTACTTTTTACAAATGTCAAAAAAAAAAAAAAAAAAGAGGGTCTAGCATTTCAAACCTAGCAGGGTCCCTCTCATAGGCAAAGGGTCTTTATGAAATGAACTGAGAGTTCTGGGACCAGTAACCACATTGGCCTTCTCTACTTACGTCATGGATCTTGTGGTATGCCTCCCCGCGGCACACTAAGGCCCTTACATACACTGGATCCACCTTGATGGCACTAGTGAACTTTTGGATTGCTCTGCCATAAAAAACAAACAAATTGGAAATGTTTGGAATGGTTTTGTTGGGTGGGTGTACAATGACATTGAGATTGAAGACAGAGAGAGAGGCAGGGGCAGGGGCAGGGGCAGGGGCAGGGGAAGGGGCAGAGGCAGACACAGGGGCAGGGGCAGGGGCAGGGGCAGGGGCAGGGGCAGTGGCAGAGGCAGAGGCAGAGGCAAAGACATAAGCAGACACAGGGGCAGGGGCAGAGGCAGACTAGAGGCAGAGGCAGGGGCAGAGACAGGGGCAAGGGAAGGGGCAGGGGAAGGGGCAGGGGAAGGGGCAGAGGCAGAGACAGGGGCAGGGGCAGGGGCAGAGGCAGGGGCAGGGGCAGGGGCAGGGGCAGAGGCAGAGGCAGAGGCAGACGCAGGGGTAGGGGCAGAGGCAGATGCAGCGGCAGAGGCAGAGACATACATGTAGACAAGGACAGACAGAGGTCCATACAAAACCAGAAACAGTGACAACGTTGTAGCTAGCCCAACTGTCCCCACTCTCACTGCACCTGTGACTCACTTGTGGTAATTCTCCACCTTGGTCATGTAGACAAGGCCCAAGTTGACGTGGGCAGCGGCTATGGTCTTGTCCAGTTTCAGCACATTCTCAAAGTCGGCAATGGCATCCTCGTACCTGGTGGTAAAGGAGTCAAATTAATTTAAGAAAAAAATCACTGAACTGAATCATAGAGCTGTATAGGTGTTTGAGTCTCAAACAATACACGTCACAGAAACTCCAAACAACTTCTGACTGGCATCCCCATCCATGCAATGATAAGCCCTTTATCAGTTTATGAAATAAAGGCTTAGGCTAAGGCTTACACTTCAATGACATTTCTCTTACCCGTTATATTATTGCAGGCATCTCGAAACAAATGTTTTGCCCCAGTTTCTCGGTGAATACTCCGTACTTATCAAGCCAACAAATATTCAACTTTGGCAACAAACTGCCCCGATATACTATGAAACATTCATTCGTGACAAAGTTTGAGTCTGGCTTTGAGTTTGAGGCTCTGAGCGGCCACATTCACTCACGATTGAAGATTGAAGAATGAACAGAGACTGGTAGACTCACGGACACAACATGGAACGAATAAACACTGGAAATTCAGTTTGTGTTCGTTTGTGTGACGTGGTCAAGATCGCCCACTAAAACAATACTGGCTCAAGGTCAAGAGGAGCAACAAGGGTGGAGAGTTTGAATCCTTCTCTTGCTTTCCTCGCTGTTTCAGCTGTTTACGTTGTAACCAAGTGGTTTATATACAAGGATATAGGAAGGTTTGCAGTGACACCATGTATAAGGTCTCTTAAAGAAGAGGTGTGGTTCTGAAAAGAACCTGAGTGGTAACTCGACCAGTATGCTCTGGCCGTCATCAGGAGAATCAGGAGAAATCTCCTGATGACAGCCAGAGCATACTGGTCAAAACGTCAAGTTACCACTCAGGTTCTTTTCAGAACCACACCTCTTCTTTAAAATACCTTATACATGGTGTCACTGCAAACCTTCCTATATTGATTAACCTACCATGCAAAGCCTTAAGTCTTATTCATATACAAGGAATAGATAGGGGTTAAGTTGCACCAACAGAGGCAGAGGAATGAAATTGATTTGCGTACATACCTGTACATACAGTATACAAATCATGATTTCGGATTTATTCTTAAAATAGCCATTTGTGGCATGAAGAAAATTTGCCTGCATTTTAAATACAAGTGTATGGTAGCATAAAAACGGCCATACGAGCCGCAACTAACAAACCAGCAATCAATACCTGATAAAGTACAGGATTCAAGGCAACACCACGGCCCATGTGCTGAGGCACAGCTACCGGTAAATGCAGGTACCCTATCAGTCAGAACAGCAGAACTGACCATGGTCCCCACACAATAATAGGACCCATGCCAGCTCTCTGCAACAAAAGAACCCCAAGCCAGCCAGCAAATACACAACATATGTAACAATGTACATACTAGCATTCAAGGAATACCCAGATGCAGCCCAGGCACCACCACACAAGTAACAATAGGGAATTCATACATTGCTACCGCCACAGGTAGCAGGCAGGAACACACATCTTGAGGGAAACCACGAAAACTACTACAGTGACCAACCAGGTCTGGTACGGTCACAACCTACCGGTTGTCGTCCATGTACATGACAGCTCGATGGAAGAAGGCCATCACGTTCTCCTCGCTGTCGTCCAGTAGCACAGACACACTCAGGTCTTGAATAGCTTGCTTGGGGTTGGCCCTGGGTTTGGGGGGGGGGAAGGAAAGGCAAACGCATGGTCACTGAAGACCCCCCTGACCTATGACCTACAGTTGACCTGGCTGGTATAACTGACCACAGACTTGAAGGTTTGCATGGTGAAAGTACCAAGCCGAAGATTTGCGGTGACACTGTGTAATCAACGCATCTCAAGGACGGGTTCACTGACAATAAAGCCCCTGTGCAGAAAGAGGTACTGTAAATGTGAGCCAGGGGGTGACATCGTGTGGAAGTGTAAACTCTGTGTCTTTTTGGTACATGTATTTCATCTTATTTGGGCGGGAAAGATTCTCTACACTCCAGCGCTCTCCACAACACTTACAACGACGATAGTTGGAATTCAGTAGCCTCCCGTCGGTAGGGAGAGCACAAGGCTGCCTGAAACGTTAGAGTTACTGGCTCTCTTCAGAGCCACACACTCCTGTGTGGCTGAGTTGTCCGAAGACGCTTCATCCACATTTTTTCTCCCGGCTCAGACGGAAAGCATCGCTGTAACATCCAAGTGATACTATGCCCACACTATGAACATCTAAACGGTGATAATGGGCTGAAAATGTCATTTAGCCATGAAAAGAAAATTCACAGTGTTTTCACCCCTATTTCACGGCACACAGTTAGCCAAGTCATTTTCACGGTGTTTTCACCAGTGGTCTCCAAGGCCACATTACTGGTGGTAAATGGCTAGAGGCAATTTAGAAGTATCTGGGAGTGACAGGTATGAGGATACAATACAGTACCTCTATGGGGGCTGGTGATCCCTACTGGTAATTGAATTAGCCATCCCCCAAGGCTGAAGCTTGCCACCCTAGATATTCACGTATTTTCTACGGTCTCTTTAGTGACCTGAAGATGTCCTTATCAGTTCAGAGAAGCGATTTTTTCATGATGAATTCACAGTAAAATGCAACGTGAATTCACAGTGAATTTTTAGTTTCACGGCGAAATGAAATTTTCACCCCTTTTTCACTGTTTAGATGTTCCTAGTGCCAGTACACTCAAATCTGATGCAGAATGGTTGGGGAGATTGACAGCGACATCTTGTTTCCGTCGGTGGTCATCCTCATTAATTACCTCCTGAGCAGGCAGCCGCGGTGGAAGAATGCCACACTGTTCAAGGGGTCCAGGTGCACGGCCGAGGACAGGTCGTCAATGGCCTGCACAAAGTGGCCCTGCTTGGCAAAGGCTCTCCCACGGTAGGTCCTGGCCAAGGCGTTGGCAGGCTCCTGGGCCAGGAGCTCGCCGAAGTCTTTGATGGCCGCCATCCAGTTCCTGCCAATACACACACAGAGTTCAAATTGGTTTTTGTTTGTTTCTTTTGGCCTAGCAAAAACTGCAGCAAAAATTTCTATTTTGTGTAGCAATTCCGAAATTTGTCGTAGCAATGTTCGTTCACATTTTCAAGTCTAGGCAATTCAAGTGATTCTGACACTCAAAAAGAGGTCCAGCCACAGTGTGCAGGGAAGACGGTGAACTAGACAGAGGCCCCTCGCTGGGTCGAAGAGAAAATTCTCACTGGTCAATTTTAAAAATACCGCCAACGTTAAGGTTCATTATAATATTGGCCAAAAGCAGCCAACGTACTGAGAGTAGTATCACGTGTGCAATAAAAAGGAATGACGGGCGATCATTTTCGCGAGGTCAAGACAAATGTTCAAATTGGCAATTTTTTTGGCCATTTTTTTTTTGAGGGGGGGGGGGCATTTTTTGTTTCACGTTTTGAAAAATTTAATCGCTAGAATTCAAAAGTGTGGGCAGGGAGGGAGGGAGGCAGGCAGGCAGGCACTGCATTCACTGACGTCTTCACTTACTTGTTGTTGTTGAACTGATAGATTCCCCTTTTGAAGATGGCGTCTGTCTTGCTGGGCATGAGTCGGGTCACCTCACGATAGTCCTCCAGAGCCAGGAGCATCTCTCCACGCTAGAAAATTAAGACAGACATGAATCAACCAAACGGTAGAGTGAATGCCTTTGAGTGAATGCCTTTCATCAGAAAGGTCCTAGCTGCTCCGGTAAAAATGACAGTCCGGCCAAATGTTGGTCAGTTGGTGAATGAAACATTATCAGGCAAATTAAAGAGTTACTACATTAAATGAAAATGTTACAAAGTGTCTTGGTTACAAAGTGACTTGGGTACAAATTTAAGTGACTGGGGTACAAAGTGACTCGGGTACAAAGTGACCTGGGTACGAAATGACTTGTGTACGAAGTGACCTGGGTATGAAGTGGCTTGGTTACAAGGTGACTTGATTACA